>CM056737.1:12444122-12815604 GCA_029844215.1 Przewalskia tangutica
AGGCTGGCGATAAGGCCACGCCGAAAACCATATCAATAAAAGCAGTACATTTTTTCAACGATCCTGATGTGACTCTGGACCTCTAAGAATAAAAACTGCGGCGGGACGGGGCCCGCCATACCACTGAATGTACAATAACCGACAATACCGAGGATAAGCCTCGGAATAAAGGGCTTCTCAGCGGTGAGCAGTGATCCTAGGCGAGGATCGGCACATGTACTACTGCGGCGTGACGCGGCCTGAAGGAAGTCGATCTGACATGTACCAAATATGTGGCCCGAAATCTTGTAATGAAATCATAAGTCTAAAATAAGCGGAGACACGTATGATAACTCCATTAACGATTGCGTGCCTTACTAACAATGAGAGTAAATAGAGTATACTTACAATATAAAGTAGGAAAGCTCACGATCAAAGCGGGACCACGCCCGCGCAGTGTCGATAAGCAATCCTATTCACGGGAATATTTCACCCGCGTAGATCACGTGGACCCGCGTGAGGTATTCCTCGCATGGGACTATTTCACCGCGATAAGCCCTACGGACTCGCGTGAGGTATTCCTCGCATAGGTGGACGCCGCGTGGGACTATTTCACCGCGTGAGCCTACGGACTCGCGTGAGGTATTCCTCGCATAGTGGGTAGCAAATCCACGGAAATATGCAATGCCACAACCCGGGAATGACCCGCGAATAATATATCACTAGCACAATCGGCTACATAACATAAGCACTACCGGCTATCCTACAATACATAAGCAAGTTAAGAAATCCCCTAACTTTATTATTCTTGTTTATAAACACTCTCGTTTTAGTTTACCTAAGGCACTAACATGTTCTTTATAGAAATCCGAATTTAACCCAAAGTACTACGACTTCTATTCTTTAAAACCAATGACTCTTTTGGTAGAAAACTTCCAAGATACTATAAATCCTAGTATCAAGTTCAAATTACATTTCAAGGCAAGTCACAACACCCTTAGAAATAAAGTTAAGTTTCTAAATCCGTGACTCATTTTCTTATAAAACCTTAGGCAATTGATGCCTTAAAATCGAATTGCCTTCCATTAAATCAAGCCATTTATCTTTCCATAAAGCCAATATAACCAACTCCCATAAAGTCGTTATATTCACTTTATACCTTAGTCAAGTACAATTTCCTTTCCAGGGACTTATACGTTTAAAACGAAACAAGTATCACATTCTTTAAAACTCTTCAAGTCCTTAACATACTTAAGTTACTTAGAGTAAACCACTCTTTAAACTTTGCATAAAGCTATTCTAACCAACTTCCCATAAAGCCGTTATACTAGCCTTATACATTAGCAATTTACATTCTTTCCTTATAACGAGACTTAAATTTTCCTGAAGACAAGTATTAAAATACTTTCAACATACTTAAAGTCTCTTAACTTTTTAAAACCAAGATATCCTTAATATTTAAACAATTCAGAAAATTCCCAAACTCAAACAACTTGGACATTCTTTAAAATAAGCCAAGGATATCAAATAGACTAGATTGTCAAAATCTTGACGTCTACGTACTATACATTTATAACTTAATCATGCTCAAGAGATAAGAAAGTTCCACATACCTCTTCGGTTTAATCCACTTGCTAAGTCCATTTCATCTTACGTAGTATGTCAACCTATAATGACCAAAGTACGTCTATTAAATTCTAGTTTCAAACGTAGAATATTCCAAGTGCAAGTCACTAAATTCTACGGAAAATCGGACAAAGACTTCCTTTGTTTCTACTCACTTTGCCACCTTTTCAAGCCGAATACAATAACTAAACACGCTACATTTAAGGCACAATCCAAGCAATTAATCAATAGGATTACACGCCTACTAGGCGTGTAAAATTCCGCCCAACAATAACAAACTAATACAACTACTAGTCCAATTTCGGCCACAATGTATATAACAATACCAATTCTTATTCAATTTCCATTTCAATCCAAATTGGTAGCATAATATGATATCAAGCCGCAATTGATTATAGCTACTACATTCTCCAAGTAGGTAACATGCGACAATTCAATTTATCGATCAAATTGGATTTCAATTTCAAATGGCTAAATATGTCATTTTCGGATTTTGAGCTTCCAATTCCATAACACTTATCAAACTTCATAACACATATCACATGACCACTTATAACTTATCATAACATGAAATCTTCAATTACAAAAGTAAAACGAAGATTATACCTCATTTAGCCCAATTTTGATCCAAGATCACAAGTCGATCCTTAGCAACTTTAGCTCCTCTTTTTGAAATTCTTCTTCCGCTAAAATCATCTCTACTAACCCCCTACAAGCTTGCTAACATATTTCCTTCTTGTTGTCTTTCCAAAAATCTCATTTAGGCTTAGGGTTTTAACCATTTGAGAGAGAAGAGAAGAGAAAAATTGGGTGAATTCTTGCAAATGATTTTAATCTAGCAAGACTTGTCTTTTATAGTCTTTATCTTGTTCCACAAGTTGGGGGGACACTTGTCACCCACCCATGGGTCCTTTACAACAAATATCTTCTATTTTTACCCTATTTTCGCAAAAAACCCGCCTCGGCGCCAGCCCTGCAGTCCGGCGCTGCAATATCGAGACAACTTTCAGGCTTTCGGCGCCTTTGCATCCGCGCCCATGCGCCCGACCATCTGTTCTGTCAGCCGATCTTGTAACGTCCATAACTTTCTACTCCGATGTCCTATCGACGAGAGGTTTGTTGCGTTGGAAACTAGACTCAATGAACTTCATATTAGGATTTTGAAACACCTAAAAACTCCAATTATACTAGGAGATATACTGTTTCCAAGTTGATTGAAAAACTGTCCAAAAATATTTTGCCAACGTAATATTGTTTTCTTTTTTCCAACTTCGAATCTTATTTCCTTTCGTACGTTCTCATCTCATCCTCTTGGAGTTACGGGGTGTAACAAGTATATCCTCAAGTGTATGGATAGTACGCTCTGCCTGCCCATCGGTCTGAGGATGAAATATTGTACTGAGACTCACATGTGTCCCCAATCCCCTTCTGGAATGACCTCCAGAATTTAGTTTTAAACTGAGTTCCTCTGTCTATTATAATCGATGTGGGAACCCCGTGCAGTCTCACTATCTCCCTGATATATAGCCTAGCATAGTTCGCAACCGAGTAAGTAGTCTTGACCGGAAGAAAATGGGCTGATTTTGTCAGTCTATATACTATAACCCAAATGAAGTCACACTTCCTATGAGTACGAGGCAAGCCTGTAACGAAATCCATATTAATCACCTTCCACTTCCAAGTCGGGATCTTTATCGCCTGTAGTAACCCACCAGGATTCTGGTGCTCGACCTTGACCTACTGACAATTCGAGCACTGAGCAATAAACCCTGCTACGTCCCTTTTCAGGATGTCCCACCAATACTGTCACGCCCCGAACCCCAGGCCCGTGACTGATGCCCTACCTGGGCACCCTTCTACCTAACAACACAAGTAAACTGCAGAATTTAAATAACACCTCATTTTTTTTTAAAACCAACATACGTGCAAGGGCAAAGCCGACAAGGCTGCCATATAATATACATAATAAAAAGACACTACTGCATGAGTCCAATCCACATATGAATACGGACTCTAAGAGTTATCTCGAACTATGTCGGACAAGGCCCCACTGCACCCATAATCGTACAAAGCACATCTTGAAGGATCTATACCAAAAAGATAAACTCCTGAACAGAGGGAGCTATCCAAAAACTCTGAGCAGAGTCCTACACCTGCAGATCACCAAACTGCGTACCTAAACCTGCGGCATGAACGCAGCCCCGAAGGAGTCGATCTGAAGAATGTACCAAGTATGTGAAACAAGAAAATCAGTAATGAAATCATAACAAATAACAAAATAGGAGACATGTATGATAGCCAACCTACAAGATACAATACATAAGCGATCATATCAAGTCGTAGATCGTACGCCAAAGTCATTACTCAAATATAACCAAGGGTCTCACGCCCATAATATCAATCATGCCCGTGGAATCCTTCCTCACTGCCGGCAAGAATGCCACTGAGGCCCCGATAATATGCCCCAAGAATGCCACTGAGGCCAACCAAAATTCACACTTCGAAAACTTGGCATACAATCGCGGTCTTGGAGGACCCAATCGTCCTCAAATGGTCTGCATGCTCCTGCTCTGAGCGAGAATAAACCAGGATGTCATCAATGAATACTATAACAAACGTATCCAGAAATGGCTTGAACACCCGGTTCATTAAATCCATAAACACTGCTGGCGCATTAGTCAACCCAAAAGACATCACCCTAAACTCATAATGCTCGTACCGGGTCCTGAATGCTGTCTTTGGGATATCTGCCTCTCTAACCCGCACCTGATGATATCCGGACCGCAGGTTTATCTTCGAGAAACACTTAGCACCCTGCAACTGGTCAAACAAATCATCAATCCTGGGGAGGGGATACATATTCTTGATGGTTACCTTATTCAGCTGCCTATAGTCAATACACATCCGCAGCGATCCATCCTTCTTCTTTACAAATAACACTGGTGCTCATCAAGGAGATGTACTAGGCTTAATGAAGCCTTTTTCCAGTAAGTCTTTCAGCTGGTCCTTCAACTCCCTCAACTCTGCAGGTGTCATTCTATACGGAGGAATAGATATTGGTGAATTATCCGCGAACATCTATCTGAGAACTCTATCTCCGCCGGAAGAATACAGGATATCATCAAGGAATACATCCGGGAATTCACTAACAACTGGAACTTACTGAAGAGCTGGTATCTCAGCTTCCGTATCAAACACCCGAACCAGGTGATAGATATACCCATTTCTAACCATCTTCCTTGCCTTGAGGTATGAAATAAACCTACCCCTAGGTGATGCCGTATTCCCTTTCCACTCTATAATCGGCTCCCCGAAAAACTGGAATCGAACCAACTTCTCTCTACAGTCGACATTGGCAAAACAGGAAGCCAACCAGTCCATACCTATAATGACATCAAATTAAGTCATCTCTAACTCTATCAAGTCTGTTAGGGTCTGACGACTGTATATAATCACCCAACAATCCTTATATACCTGTTTAGCTACCACCGAATCTCCTATCGGTGTAGCTACCTCGAATGGTTCTATCAACTCAGGTTCTATTCCTATTCTACCAGCAACAAGAGGAGATATATAGGACAAAGTAGAACCTGAATCTATCAAAGCATATACATCACAGAGAGAAATCAATAATATACCTGTGACGACATCCGGCGAAGCCTCATGATCATATCTACTGGCAAAGGAATAAATGCGGTTTGGAGGACCGCCAGAACTAGAACCTCTGCCATGACCTCTACCACGGCCTGCTGGCCCGTGAACACCCTGCCCTGCCGAGCGCATAGCAATAGAAGATGTTGATCCAGCAACTGACCCTGTATGCTGAGCCATACTACCCGTGCCACCTCTATATGGACACTCCCTCTTCAAATGGCCCTGACGGCCGCAAAAATAACAGGCTCCCGGAGCAGAATAACACTCTCCAAAATAGGACCTACCGCATCGAGCACACCGAGGCAAAGGTGGCTTTGCCTGGCTAGGACCCTTATTTCCCTGAGAACCCGAAGCCCTCAAACTCTGACCGATCACCGAATACCCCGGACGATCAAATCTCCTGCCTGTAGACTGTGGAGGAGTACTCTGTGCTGGATGAGATGAATACCTCACCTGCTGTCGAGGCTGCCCGCCTCAAAACTCACCCGAAAACCCAACCGTCTTGGCCCTCTTAGGATGGTCCCTATCCTGGCCTCTGTCTGGCCATCGCCCTCTATGTCGCTCCTCAACTCCCTGTGCATACGCCTGGATACGAGCAATATCCATGCCCAGCTGAAGATCTACTTCCATGCACCCATCAATCATATAGTGATCCAGCCCCATTACGTAGCGGTGCACCATGTCTGCCATGTCTGCCATGTCTGCTACTATAGTGGGTACGAACTGAGCCAATGAGTCAAACTCTAGACTGTATTCTCTAATAGTCCTTCCGCTCTGCCTCAAGGTCAAGAACCTGTCAACCCTGGCTCTCCTCATCTCAGGAGGCAAGAAGTGGTCAAGAAAGGCCTCCGTGAACTCGTCCCACACCGCTGGAGGAGAACCCTCGCCCCTGGACAGCTCCCATGACTCAAACTAGTTAACTGCTACATCGTGCAACTGCTATAAGCCAATACGACTGACTCGGTCTCCGAAGCCTTAATCACCCTCATCGTCCGCTGTATCTGGCGGATGAACTCATGTGGATCATCATTGGGCCTTGACCCATAAAACTCTGGCGGACTACAGCTCAAGAAGTCCCGGACCCTCAAACTATATGCTATGGGGTTAATTACCGGCTCCTGTCTGTAAGTATGTCCTTCTACTATCCTAGCCAACAGCTGGACTGTATCCCTCTGTCACGCCCCGAACCCCGGGCCTGCGACTGGTGCCCTACCTGGGCACCCTTCTATTCATACAACACAATAAACCGCGGAAGATAAATAACACTCATTGTTTTTCTTAAACAAAGGCAAAGTCGATAAGGCTGTCATAATATAAGTCACCTAAAAGGTTCTACACTATTCAACAATGTAAATACAACTCTAGACAGTCCGGCCCACATATGAATACAGACCTCTAAGATTTTGGACAAATACCAATTGCGAGACAAGGCCCCGTCGTACCTCTGAATATACCTAGCCATAATGACAAGCTCCGGAACATTGGAGCTATCCCATAAAGCTGAACAAGGATCCTAAGCTCGCGGATCCACAACTGAGTACCTAGACCTGCGGACATGAACGCAGCCTCCCGAAGGGGGTCAGTACAACAGGTACCAAGTATGGAACGGAAATAAAGTACAATATTAAAATCATAGCTGTACACAAGAATGACAGGGGCAAGTATGAAAATTAAATACCAAATCATACCGTGTCATATAACAATCGAGCCAATCAGCATTTTGTATCATCAGACTACTATCAGAACACCGCATCACTTTCATATATGAAAGTCGTGTCAAAATCAGGGACACCTGCCCTCAGCATATAATATCACAGAACCATGCTCGTGGAATACAACATCACTGTCAGCATGTAACAAGTACAATATACAACCATCATCAGATAAGCATGCCCGTGGAATTCCAACATCACTGTCGGCATGTAACAAGTATAATAATCAAATACAAGTACACTGTGCCTTTTTAAAAGTAGAGTAATAAGAGTAAACTTTACATGCTTTAAAATAGGAAGCTTATGATCAATCTAGGGCCACCCGCCCATAGTATCATTATGCAATCCTACTCCTGGGACTATTTCACTCGCAAGGGTCCTGTGGACCCGCATAGGACAATTTTCCCAGCATAGGACTATTTCACCCGCACAAGACTATTTCACCCGCTTAGGCCCTAGGACCCGCAATGAGCATATACGCAATACTCGCATCGTGGAGAGAAAATCCACGGATATGTATAATGTCTTGGGGCTTTACCCCACAATTATACTTATAACACTAGCACTAATGGCTATCATTAACAACATATGCAAGTTAAGTAATCTTTAACTCTCATTAGACAAAATAAATGCACCGTCTTTTTAAACAACCAAGGCAATACCATGCATTCCATTTAAAACAAGCAAGACAATGCCATTCCTTCCTTTCTAAAATAACCAAGACAATACCATGCCTTCCTTTCTAAAATAACCAAGACAATACCATGTCTTCCTTTCTAAAACAAACAAGACAATACCATGCCTTCCTTTCCAAAATAACCAATACAATACCATGCCTTCCTTTCTAAAATAACCAAGACAATACCATGCCTTCTTTTCTAAAACAAACAAGACACTAACAAGTCTTTCATTTTATAACACCAAGGCACTATCACACTTTGCATCACTAAGGATTAAAGTCTATTACAACAATTGTATGTCTGCCGTGCATTCACTTTATAAACTAAATTTCCATTTAGAAAAGTCAAGTACTACATGTATCACTAGGAAGTAGGATCTAATACATGTATCATTTTGAAACCATTATTTAGAAAATCAAGACACTTATCATACCAAATATCTTTCTAAGACATGGTTTTGGCAAATCAAGGCACTAGACATCACGTATTACTTTAAAACATCTTTGAAAATCAAAGTGTCGTGTATCATGTACTATATTAAGGACTTAATCATGGACATTCTCACATGATTTCCTTTCAACATTTTAAACCCTCTCTTGACTTTCCACAAACCTTGTTATAACAAACTTCCCACAAAGCCGCACTTTCATTTCTAGAAAACTAAAGCGCTACCACATCTTTCCTTTTAATACAACCACGACACTATCATTTCATGTAAGGGATTTGAACCCAGAGTTCTATGTACGTCTATTCTTTATAAAAGAATCGTTTCATGCAATATTTAGGGAGTTGAACCCAAAAGCACCTTCACTATTAAAACCAAGTTACTACACCTTTTTGACTTCAACTCAAGGCTTTAAAATCAAGTGACTTCTACTTAAAATCAAGTCAAGTGTACGTTTAACTTCAAGTAACCCTTTTGTTACACCCCGTAATTCCAGGACATGAATAAGAGAATGTACGTAAGGAACACAAGACTTGAAATTGGTACGAAAGGAAGAATTGTTTTTCCGAAGGAAAATCTTCCGAACGTCGGAAAGGAAAAATGTTCATTGATGAGAATTGGATTCTCAAAATGCATTATTTGAAGAGTATGGAACTTATTAACATTATGGAAATTTATTTTTATGGATTTTCTCACGTGGGGCCCACCCGAGAAATTTTACGTTTTGTGGGGCCCACGAGGGTTACAAAATTTTATGGACGAATGGGAGGGCGACACGTGTCACCCCCCCCCCCCCCATATGGGCTTGTTCGAAATATGCCAAGGATAGAATGGTCATTTGACAAATGTATAGATGACCAAGTCTTGCTAATTAAAGAGCTTGATATTGTTGACTAAGTCCAAGAGCCACTTGGCTTGATCTCTTTCATCCAACCCTAACAAGTGTTATAATCTAGACCCTCCAATGTGTTATATAAGCACCCTAGTAGCAAGACAAGTCTTCCAACACTTAGAAAAATTTCAAGACATTGTTCTTGTCCATTGTTGCTCTCGGGTTTGAGGTTCCCACACAAAAAACAAATTTGTAATTTTGGTCCATTATTCACAAGACTTTAACCCAAGTTTCCTAGGGGTATTGTAAGGATATATCAATAGAAATATCCCGGAAAAACGACGGTTTTACGTTAGTCGCAAGGCGAAACCCTAAGGTGTTCTTCAACTTTGAAGATGGAACTTGAAGAGGAGTTCTTCATAAGCTTCTAAGGGTTGCTTGGAGTGGATTGAAACGTCGAAAAGAGGAGCTATAGTTGCTAAGGATCGACTTGTAATCTTGGATTATATTTGGGCTAAATGAGGTAATAATCTCCGTCTTACTATTGTAATTGAAGATTCCATGTTATGATAAGTTAGAAATGAGAATGTGATATATGTTATGAAGATTGATAAGTGTTATGGAATTTAGAAGCTCAAATCCAAAAATGAACAAGTTAGCCATTAATGTTGTAATTAATTTGGACGGTAGTTATAATCGTCGCATGTTAAGGAAGAAAGGAATTTAGTTGTTGTAATTGTTATTATGTATATAACATGTTGGAATAACAACTTGGATTGAAAAGGAATCAAACGGAAACTGACATTGTTGTAGGCATGGATTGTAGCCGAGAATTTCCTTAATTTTTGGACAGTTTTGTATTAATTGTGGGGCAGAATTTTACACGTCCTGTTAAGGCGTGTAATCCCCTTTGGTTAGCTGATTTGTTTGAGCCTTGAATGTGGCATTTGGTTATTGAGTTCGGGCATTGAAAAAGGTGAAAAAGTATGTAGAAACAAAGGAAGTGGTGTCCGATTTTCCGTAGAATTTAGTGACTTTGCACTTAGAATATTCTACCTTTGAAGCTAAAGGTTAATGGACGTATTATGGCCATTATACGTTGAAGTTCTAAGTATAGCGTATTCTACTTGAAGGGTGGAATAGCTATCAAGGTTGAAGTACTTTGGAGCATTTTGCTACTTATCGATAATCGTAGCGAGGTATGTGAACCTCTTCCTTCTTTTGACATGATTCTATGTATGAAGTATACATGTGGTACTATTTCATGATTCCTTCTACTCTTAGAAGTTAAGAGGTAGGTATGTTGATTTACTCTATGTAAAAGATACGCCTAAGTTATCCTAAGTCCTTACCAAGTCTTATGGGGGATGTTGGTAAGAGTCGTTAGGAAGTATTTGGAGTCAAGTTGACTTTGCTAAGTTACTGCACGAATGAGAATAAGTATCGAACAAGCCACTGCATCGTTAATAAAAGAAAATGTATCGGCAATCAATTAAATTAAAATGAGTAGAATCCTCCATCTGCATAGAAGCTAAGATAAGACAAAATTGTATTACATTTTCTAGATCATGGATGCTTTAATAAGATCGTTATAAATAAGTATAACCTATTCACAACTCATAAAAATATATGTTACTTAATTTAAAGAGTTCACGTATGAAGTTTTAAGACTATGAACCTTAAATTCTTAAAAGGTTAAGAGACTTTATTTTTCAAGTTATGGGACTTGATTCTTAAAGGAAGAAATGACTTGATTTAAAAAGTATAGAATATTTGATTTGGAAAGTATTGACTTCTTGATACTCTAAGTTAAAGAGATTTGATATTCTAAGTTAAGAAACTTGTTTTCTTAAAAGTTAAGAGACTTGAAGTATTTTGAAAGCTATGTAATTTGATTTGAAAGTATAAGTCTCTTGGTTATAAAAGGAATGAATTTGTCTAAGACATAAAGAGTTATAACGGCTTTATGGGAAGTTGGTTATAACAACTTTATGGAAGATTAAAAGAATGGTTTTCTCCAGTAATGTAAGCAAAGAAATGACTTGAAATAAAGAAGGGCAAATTATTTTAAAGGTACCAATTGCTTAAGGTTTTAAGGAAAGAAGTCACTTGATTTAGAAGCCTATAAATGTATTTCTAAAAGGTATTGTGACTTGTCTTGAAAAGTAGATATGACTTGATACTACGGTTATTAGTATCTTGGAAGTTTTATATGAAAAAGAGTCATTTTAAAAGAATAGAAGTACGTAGTACTTTGGGATTAATTCCCGGATTTTATAATGACATGTTAGTGCCTTAAGTAAACTAAATGGGGGCGTTTATAAATAAGGTTAATAAGAAGTTAGGGGGATTTATTAACTTGCTTATGTTATGTATGATAAGTCGGTAGTGCTTATGTTATGTATGATAAGCCGGTAGCGTTTATGTTATGTATGATAAGCCGGTGGTGTTTATGTTATGTATGATAAGTCGGTAGCGCTTATGTTATGTATGATAATCCGGTGGTGCTTGTAGTATATAAGGGAAGTTACTTGATTGAAAAGAGACATAGAAAAAGGCGAAACTGCAAATTTGGTGGTCAGCGCGCCAAGTTGCGTGGTCGCTGAAACTTCAGGAGAGTGCATGTCACGACCCGACCTCGGCCGCGGTGCCCTACTCCGGGCACCCTTTCGGGTATACATCAGAGAATAGCAGCGGAACATACACAACACATAAACATGTTTAGACAATAATCATCACACGCTAGCCGATAAGGCCGCCATCCATAAAATATACGTAACCAAAAGTAAAACAGTACAACTTTGTTCTTACAACCCAAACCACAAATGTGACTACAGACCTCTAGGAATAACAACTGTGGCGGGACAGGGCCCCGCCATACCCCTGAATGTACATAATATCTACAACATCAGGGAAAACCGTACCAAAAAGACAAGCCTCCGGAGAAATGGAGCTTCTGATACCTGATCAGTGATCCTAAGAATGAGGATCCGCCACCTGCTTACCCCTACCTGCGGCATGAACGCAGCCCCCGGGGAAGGGGGTCAATACACAATATGTACTAAGTACGTACAACTGGAAAATACTGTAATTACATCATAAGCCTAAAACAAAGCCGGAGACATACATGATAATCAAATTACAGTACACTGTGCCTTACTAACAATGAGAGTAACAAGTATAAACTTTATTGCATAAAAATAGGAGGCTCACGATCAAGCAGGGCCACCCGCCTGCAGTATCATTAAGCAATCCTACTCCTGGGACTATTTCATCCGCATAGGTCCTTACGGACCCGCATGAGGTATTCCTTGCATAGACTGTATCCACCCGCATAGGTCGCGTAGACCCGCATGAGGTATTCCTCGCATAGGACTGGTCCGCCTCGCATGGGACTATTTCACCCGCATAAGCCCTTACGGACCCGCATGAGGTATTCCTCGCATCATGGGTAGCAAATCCACGGAATATGCAAATGCCACAAACCCGGGGAATGACCCCGTAATGAATAATATACCACTAGTACAAACCGGCTATCATGCATAACATAAGCACTACCGGCTTATCATACAATATATAAGCAAGTTAAGAAATCCCCTAACTTCTTATTAGTCGTATTCATATACATTCTCATTTTAGTTTACTTAAGGCACTAACATGTCTTAATACAAAGAATCCGGGAATTTAACCCAAAGTACTACATACTTCTACTCTTTTAAAAATGACTCATTTTCATATAAAACTTTAGGCAATTGATGCCTTAAAAATCAATTTGCCTTTCATAATTCAAGTCATTTGTCCTTACTTATCTTACTTAGAGTAAATCTCTCCTTTTAACTTTCCATAAAGCTAATATAACCAACTTCCCATAAAGTCGTTATATTAACCTTATACCTTAGTCAAATACATTTTCCTATATCCAAGGGGCTTATACTTTTAAAACGAAACAAGTATCATATACTTAAAACACTTCAAGTCCCTTAACTTGGAAAACTTAAGACATTCTTAATACTTTTAAAGAAGTGGGTTAATCCCCTAACTCGCCCAACTTGGCCATTCTTAAACAATTAAAGGATGTCAAAGTATTGTACGTCTACCGTACTATATAAGTACAACTATTCATGCTC
This sequence comes from Przewalskia tangutica, assembly GCA_029844215.1. Classification (NCBI taxonomy): domain Eukaryota; kingdom Viridiplantae; phylum Streptophyta; class Magnoliopsida; order Solanales; family Solanaceae; genus Przewalskia; species Przewalskia tangutica. The sequence goes on from CM056737.1 coordinate 12,457,178, forward strand.
AAGAGATAGGAAAGTTTCACATACCTCTTCGGGTCAATCCACTTGCAAGTCCAATATGACGCACGTAGTAAGTCAACCTATAATGACCATAATACGTCCATTAGCTTCTAGCTTCAACGTAGAACATTCTAATAGAAAAGTCCCTTATTTTACGGAAAATTGGACAGCACTTCCTTTGTTTCTACATACTTTTCCACCTTTTCAAGGTCCGATATCAACTACTAAATGCCACATTTAAGGCCCAACAATTCAGCAATACAAGGGGATTACACGCCTAACTTGGACGTGTAAAATTCTGCCCCACAATACAAATTAAATAATCCAATAAGTTTAAGGTAGTATCTTGGTTATAACATGTTCACATATCATCCTTATCCAATCCTTTCAAATCCAAATCATTATTCCTACATGCAATATATCTAAAAGCAATATTGAAAACTACAAGTCCTTTCTTCCATACATGCAACACAATTTTTACTTAAAAAGGTGAATGGATTGTTACCTTAGAGTTTACCCAAATTAATCCAACAAATTTCACTTGCCTTCTTTCCACAATCACCTCCTACAAGCTTGTCAACATGTTTCCTTCTTGCCACCTTTCCGAAATTTCTCTAGGCCTTGGTTTCTCCTTGAATTTTTAGAGAGAAGGGAGAGGATTTTTTAGAGAGAATGAAGAGGAAATATTTTAGAGAGAAGGGTTTTTTTTGAAGAATGACCAAGTCTTCAAGACTTGGTCAATAAATAGAACTTCCCCACTATCAGATGGGAGGGACACTTGTCACCCTCCCATGGCTTTTTTTAAAAAATATCTTCTGATTTTCCCCCAGATTTCGCAGAAACCCGCCTCGGCGCCGCGGCGCTGAAACCTCTGAGAACTTCAGTACTTCCGGCGCCGCGGCCCTGCATTCCGGCGCCGCGGCGCTGCAACTTCAGAGAACTTTCAGTATATCCGGCGCCGCGGCCCTGCATCCGGCGCCGCGGCGCTGTGGCCCCTGACCGAAAATACTTTTCTGCTCGACTGCGCACTGAACTTGTAACTTCCATAACTTTCTACTCCGATGTCCTATCGACGAACGGTTTGTTGCGTTGGGAACTAGACTCAACGAACTACGTACTAGGCCTTTGAAACACCTAGGAACACCTAATACAACTGGACATAAACAGCCTCAAAGTTGACTAAAACCCGTCCGAAACATTCTGTCAACCTATCTTTCTGAAATTTAAATCTTAATTCCTTTCGTACGTTCTCATAAGCATGACCTGAATTACGGGGTGTAACATTCTCCCCCCCTTAGAAACATTCATCCCGAATGTTCCTTCTATGCTTACTTAAATCACAATATCGACATAGACCCTCTTAACTATTCTTCTCACAAAAAGAACGCTCTATACGGCCACAACAATACTTAAGCATAATTGCCAAATTAAAAACTAACAAGCAGGAAAGTGGGTTACCTGGAGGTGTAGGGAACAAGTGAGGATACTTCTTCATCATGTCCTCTTCTGCTTCCCATGTCATTTCATCTTTGTTATCATTCCGCCATAAGACCTTGACGGAAGCCACATCCTTTGTCCGCAGTCGTCTAACCTGACGATCGAGTATCGCTATGGGACTCTCCTCATATGATAACCCCTCTGTCACCTGGACATCACAAATCGGGTGCACTCTAGATGGATCTCCGATACACTTTCGCAACATAAACACATGAAAAACTGGATGTACTGCCTCCAGATCGGATGACAGATCCAACTCATAGGCAACCTTGTCTACCCTACGGACAGTCTGGTAAGGCCCAATGTACCTTGGGCTAAGTTTCCCCTTCTTCCCAAATCTCATCACGCCCTTCATGGGTGATACCTTCAGGAAGACCCAATCATCCACCTCAAAATCCAAATGTCGACGCCGATGATCTGCATACGACTTATGTCGGCTCTGAGTTGACAATAACCGCTCCTGGATAAGCTTCACCTTATCCACCGCCTGCTGAATCAAGTCCGGCCCGACTAACTGAACTTCCCCCACATCAAACCAGCCTATCGGTGACCTGCACTTCCTCCCATATAAGGCCTCATAAGGCACCATCTGGATACTAGAATGGTATTTGTTGTTACATACAAACTCCACAAGAGGTAAATGATCCTCCCAGCTACCCCTGAAATCAATAACACAGACCCGCAGAATATCCTCAAATGTCTGGATAGTACGCTACCGCCCGTCTGGCCCGAGGATGAAACACGATCGAGACTCACGTGTCCTAACCCTTCGGAAAGACCTCCGAGTTAGCCGTGATGGGCTCCTGCGTCAAATAATCGATATAGGAACTCTGTGCAGTCTCACAATCTCTCTGATATACAATCTAGCATAATCCTCGACCGAAAAAGTCATCCTGACTGGAAGAAAGTGGGCTGATTTCGTCAGCCTGTCGACAATAACCCAGATGGAATCATGCTTCCTCTGAGTGTGAGGTAACCCTGTAATAAAGTCCATATTGATCACCTCCCACTTCTATATCGGAATCTCTATCATCTGCAACAACCCACCAGGCTTCTGGTGCTCCACCTTGACTGGCCGACACCCGGACATCGCGCCACAAACTCCGCAACGTCCATCTTCAGGCCATCCCACCAGTACATACCTCTGAGGTCGTGGTACATCTTAGTCGACCCCGGATGAATAGAGTAACGAGCACTGTGTGCCTCCCCCAGAACCTACTGACGAAGTCCTACTACATTGGGAACACATAACCTGCCCTCAAATCTTAGCACCCCATCAGGTGTTACTTCAAATAGACCCTTCTCCTCTCGAAGAGCCGTATCTCGATACCGTACCATAATCGGATCCTCATACTGTCGCCTCTTCACCTCCTCGATGATGGACAACTCGACAACTTCTCGAACCCGAACCCCATTACTATCAGAACCAACCAAACGAACCCCAAAGCTCGCTAGCTGATGTAACTCGCGGACCATGCCCCTTTTCTCTGGCTGCACATCCTGTAATACCCATCGACCGCGACTAAGGGCATCTGCAACGACCTTGGCCTTCCCTGGGTGGTATAGGATATCGACATCATAATCCTTAAGTAGCTCTAACCACCGTCTCTGCCGCAAGTTCAGCTCCCTCTGGCTGAAGATATACTGGAGGCTCTTGTGGTGTGTGTAAATATCCACATGAACTCCATATAAATAATGTCTCCAGATCTTCAAGGCATGAATTCACGCCAACTCTAAGTCATGTGTGGGGTAGTTCTTCTCATGCTTCTCGTTTGTCGAGATCGTAGTTATAACTTTACTGCATCGCACGCATTACGCACTGGCACACCGACGCATCACAATAAACCACATATCCGCTAAACCTGCGGAAGAGTAAGAAGCGGGCGATCGTCAATTTCTCCTTCAAGAATCGGAAGCTCTCCTCACAAACATCCGCCCACCGGAACATAGCCGCTTACGGGTCACCTAGTCAAAGGTCTTTGAAATGGAAGCAAAATTCTCCACAAATCTCCGATAATAACCTGCAAGGCCCAAAAAGCTGCGCACCTCCGTCGGTGTAGTGGGTCTAGGCCAAGTCTTGACTGCCTCAATCTTTGCTGTATCAACCCGAATACCATCAGCCCCGATAACATGCCCTAAGAAAGCCACTGAAGCCAACCAAAACTCGCATTTCGAGAACTTGGCATACAACTGCCGGTCCCGAAGGACTCCAGTACCATCCTCAAATGATCTGCATGGTCCTTCTCTGTGCGCGAATAAACCCGGATATCATCAATGAATACTATAACGAACATATCCAAGAATGGCTTGAACACCCGGTTCATCAAATCCATGAATACTGCTGGGGCGTTGGTCAACCCGAAATATATCACCCTGAACTCATAGTGCCCATACCGGGTCCTGAATGCAGTCTTTGGGATATCTGCCTCACTAACTCGCACCTGATGATAACCAGACCGCATGTCTATCTTATAGAAACACCTCGCACCTTGCAACTGGTCAAACAAATCATCAATCCTGGGGAGGGGGTATCTGTTATGGTGGAATAGATATAGGTCGAGTGTCTGGCGATATATCAATGCAAAACTCAATCTCCCTCTCAGGAGGGATACCCGGGAGATCGTCTGGGAATACGTCTGGAAACTCTCTAACAATCGGAACTGACTGAAGGTCTGGTATCTCGGCCTCAGTATCGAATACCCGAACCATATGGTAGATATACCCCTTCCGCACCATCTTCCTAGCCACCTCAAAAGGTTTTATGGACTCGGGCTCTATCCCTATTCTACCAGCAATATGAGGAGATATATAGGACAAGGTAGAACCTGGATCTATCAAAGCATATACATCACAACATGAAACCAATAATATACATATGACGACATCCGTGGCGCCTCCGGTCCCGACAATGGACATAGCATAAATGCGCTCGAGGACTGAACTGGGACCTACCACGACCCGCCGCGGCGTCGCGTCCGTGAACACCGCGCCCGGGGTGCATAACCACCAAGACGAAGATCCAAAGAATCGACCGCCGGTGAACCATAACACTCCCGCCGCCTCTGGTCGGATAATCTCTCTTCAAATGGCCCTGCTGGCCACAAGAGTAACAAGCTCCCAAAGCCATATGGCACTCGCCCGGGTGAGACCTACCGCATCGAAAACACCGAGATGTGTGTGGTCTCGATCGATGATGGTCTCTGCCTCCCTGAAGCCCCGAAGCCACGAGCTCGACCGCCTCGAATGCCCGGTGATCACCCTTCGCGGAAAACCGAAGGGCACTCGTGTCGGTGAAATATGGATCTAGTTCACTGAGGCCGCCCGCCAAATCGCTTCGAGACCTGCTGGCCCCGCCTCTTGGGCTGGCTCGAGTCAGTGATCCTCTCTCTATCCTCTATCCCCTGCGCATACGCCTGCATTTTGGCAATATCCATACCTGGCTGAAGGGCCACCCCCAATCATGCAGTAATCATATGATGGTCTAGCCCCATCACATAGCGATGAACTCATGCGCCATGCCAACTACACCGCGTGCGATACCGCCAATGAGTCAAACTCCAGGATGTACTCTCTGATAGTCCTCCCATTCTGCTTCAAGGTCAAGAATCTATTCACGCGGGCTCTCATCATCTCAGGAGGCAAAAAGTGATCCAGGAAGGCCTTTGTGAACTCCTCCCAAATAGCTGGAAGGGCACCCTCACCTCTATACAACTCCCATGACTCAAACCAGTTGAACGCAATATCGCGTAACCAGTAAGAGGCTAGCATGACTGACTCTGCCTCCGAGGCCCTAAGCACCTACATAGTCCGCTGTAACTGCCGAATAAACTCTTGAGGATCCTCCTCAAATCTCGAACCATAGAACTCGGGTGGATGACAACCTAAAATCTGAATCAGTAACCGGCTCTGGGTTGGCTACTGCTCTGCCGCCTGCTACTATCTTTGGTCAATAACCGGATCTGCTCTCCGTAATCTCTATACTCACCGGCCGTGGAACTGAGGCTCGTTCCGCGGTCTCGTGATTATTGCTCGCCCAACTCATGGGCCATTTGGCGACGTCGTGGAACTCGCCGTCCGAAGCATCACCTCAGGTAAAGATTGGGCTTGTGCCCTCGTAACCCTCTGCGTCCTACTTGCATCTCCCTCAGCTGCCTTGCCCTTCTGGGCCGCGGTTGCCTTGCGGGGAGGCATAACTGATACATAAAAATATGTCAGAGGGAGTTCAACCTATAACACAGCTCTATTGCACGATCTTAGAGTGAAATAATGGAAACCAATCCTAAATATCCTGTAGCCTCCTGATTATAGATGAGGTGCACAACACACCGATAATCAAGACTCTACCAGACACGGTCTGTAGACACTTTCCGAGGACTAACTACTCTGATACCACTAAGGGGGGCAGAATGTTACACCTCGTAATTCAGGTCATGCTTATGAGAACGTACGAAAGGAATTAAGATTTAAATTTCATAAAGATAGGTTGACAGAATGTTTCGGACGGGTTTTAGTCAACTTTGAGGCGGTATATGTCCAGTTGAATTAGGTGTTCCTAGGTGTTTCAAAGGCCTAGTACGTAGTTCATTGAGTCTAGTTCCCAACGCAACAAACTGTTCGTCGATAGGACATCGGAGTAGAAAGTTATGGGAGTTACAAGTTCAGTACGCAGTCGAGCAGAAAAGTATCTTCGATCAGGCTGCAGTACGTGGATATCTTGAAAGTTCTTCGAAGTTGCAGCACCGCGCCGGAATGTAGGGCGCGAGCCGAATCTTGAAGTTCTGGAGGTTTCAGCGCGTGGCGGGTAAGTCGCAGCTATGCGGGTTTCTGCGAAATCTGGGGGAAAAATCAGAAGATATTTTTTAAAAAAAGCCATGGGAGGGTGACAAGTGTCCCTCCCATGTGATAGTGGGGAAGTCCTATTTATTGACCAAGTCTTGAAGACTTGGTCATTCTTCAAAAAAAAAACTTCTCTCTAAAAAAATTCCTCTTCCTTCTCTCTAAAAATTTGTTATACCCCGTATTTCCAGAGTATGTACGTAAGGACGTATGTAGAAAAGTTTGGGCTTTAAAGTGGCTTGGCCGAAAATTATTTGTTCACAACACCCGATTAGAGTCGTTTTTCGACGAAACGTTTCCACAGCTTTCGTAGGGAAAATTCCGGCTATGTCATTTATTATTTTTACGGATTTTTCCGAGAGATGAAATATTTTGGACCAACGGGAGGGTGACACTTGTCACCCAAGTGGACGGTTTTGGGGGCTTTTGGTTGAGCACGTTTTTTGTGTTTTTCTTGCCTAAAATGTTTGGTCAATGTTATGTAGATATTTTGTGTGGTAGATGAGAAAGTGGGACCCACAAGACACTTGGCTAAATCCACACCCTACACTTGCCTAACACTTGGATTCATCTTGGCCATTGGTTGGCCTTGGCTTGTCCTATAAATACCCCTCTAAGTGATGAACTTTCTTCATCCACAAATATTTCCAAAGTGTTGAAATCCCTCTCCCCCTTAAGTATGGTTCTCGTCCAACCCTCCCCCCCTTTGAGTGGCCTTTAGGCCGAGAGCAACCCCCCCTAGCCTAGTTGTGCTAGTCGAAATACTACCCCTCTTGGTAGAAATACTCTCAAAAGTATTGTTGTAATGCCCAAATTACCTTAGCCATATACCTTGTAGTATTCTAAGGTTATACCTATACAAAAAAACCCAGAAATACTATTATACTTCCCTTCAGTCACAAAACCGAAACCCTAAGGAAAATCTCCATAGTTAGTTGGAGTATTAAGTAGAAGTTGGTTAGAACTTCTAAGGGTGGTTTGGAGCGGGTTGGAGCGCTCGGAGTTGGAGCTAAACGCGTTGCCTGTGATCGACTTTATACTTGGATAATTATGGGCTTATCGAGGTAATTATCTTGTCCTCTATTGTAATTGGAAATTACATGATTGTTAGACTATATAGTTGAAGTATACTATATATAGAATGAACGTTGTTATCGGCAATGTCTTTGGACTTAAGCCCGAATAATACTTACGCAATGTCTCGCGACTTAAGCTCGAATAATAAGAAACCTTTTGAAGGAAGAGTCTTTGAATCGCAATGCATAGATCATTACATGAGACTTGTGTAGCTTTTCGTGAGGTAGAATTGTGCACGTCCGGATTAGGCGTATAACCCCACTGGTTGGCTTGGTAGCCGAAAAAGAGAGGAGATTTACGCTGCATGTGGGGGGAGTCTTTGCGAATTTTCTCAGAATGTTCTACGATAAGATCTAGATGTTAATGCGCCTTGTGGCCTTATAGGTTGAAGTACTACGTGTGGCGCTCTACTTGGCTTAAGGAGTAGCCGACGACTGAGGTACTCGAGCATTTTGCTATTAGTCGATAATCGTCGCGAGGTATGTGAACCTCTTCCTATCTCTTCTAGCATGATATGTGTGTAACTATGTAGTACGATAGACGCATACGTGTTAAATGTATTTGATTGGTCTAAAACATAAAGTGTTATAACGGCTTTATGGGAAGTTGGTTATAACAGCTTTATGTAGGTAAGAAAATACTTGTGGTTTTTAAAATGTAACTGATTTGAACTATAACTGGCTGGTTAGGTGATAATAAAGAACTTGAAGTGTTTCAAAGGATTTTTGAATCATTTTGAAAGAAGAAGTAATACTTGGTTTTTGAAAACTTAAGAGCTATACTAGCTTTATGAGAAGTTAGGTATAACGGCTTAAGAATGTTTTACTGATTTCGGAAATCAGAATGTGTATCGACAAACCACTGCAGCGTTAATAAAAGGAAATGTTTTGACAGATTAAGTATTATTAAAACCAGTAGAAACTTCCATCTGCATAGAAGCTAAGATGAGACAAAAATGATATTTCCTAGGTCATGGCTGCTGTAATAAGATTGTTATAAACAAGAATATCCTACTCACATATAAGGCTTATGTTTCTCAGACGGTTTAAAAGAGAATTATACTCTTAAATGAATAAGGCTAGGAACTACGAAACCTTTCTAAAATAAGAAACGTGAACATTTGAAATTAGGCAAACTTGGACGTTTGAAAAAGAATGTTGTTACTTGGTTTTACAAAGAGAAGTGTTTTGATTTACTTCAAAAGATAATCACTCTATTGTTATATACTACGGGTATTGTGTGACTTTTGTGAAAGTAACATATCTTTAAAGAGTTATTGTATAAAGTACTTTGGGGATAACAACCCGATCTCGTTAATCATATAGTAGAAAGTACCTTATGTGTGAATAACTTGATTGTATTGGTTTGTGATAGCCTTGTGATACCTTTGTGTTGATTTGATAAGTAATCATATTAGGATGCTACGTGTGTTAGTATTCTGTGATGTTTGTGTAAGGGGGTTTTCCCTTGATTGTGCTTATGTTGTTTAAACGATAAACTGTTATGTTGGTATTATACCACTCACCGTGTTTCCGAGGGTTGTCGCCTCCGACGCGGGGTAGACTTCGGTGATGCAGGACCATGATTCGAGAATACCTCATGCGGGTCCCGGGGCCTATGCGCGAGCTACGAGTTCCGAGTTAGTGTGCGGCCTTTATGGTCATGCGGTGCATGTGGCCATGCGATCGCGAGTCGGGGCGATGCCGGGAGTAGCTACCCTCGATGCGGGGTTATACCTCATGCGGGCCTATGAGATTGGCCTATGCGGAGCTGCGGGGAGTTCCAGGGCTAGACGCGCACATTTGATATTGCGGGCGAGCGACCAGCTTTGATCATGTGACGGTCTGCAGAGATATCATGATACGATTTATGACCTTGTTAATCTGTGGGTGTTAGTAGTCGGCTATGCCTTCAGACTTACCCCAGATCGTTTTATTTGGACACAGTGGGACTGCTGTTCATGTGGTATTCCTTGGTGCTTTTCTATCATCGATTGCAGCGGTGAGGAAGGTATTCCACGGGCATGATTGAGGTTGTGGTGTGAGACCCATTGTTATATCGGAGTGATGACTTTGAGGCGTGAGTCCCCACTAGACATATTCGCTATTTATTGTGAATTGTAGTTTGGTTATCATACATGTCTCCTGCTTTCTATAGACTACTATGATTTCATTTACAGTATCTTCATGTTTCACATACTTGGTACCTGTTGTACTGACCTCCTTCGGGGGGCTGCGTTCATGCCGCAGGTTGAGGTACACCAGTCGTTGATCCTAGTTCTCGGGGTCACAGTTCAGCGTATGGGAAGCTCCGTTTCTCCGGAGGCTTATCAGTGGTATAGTCCCCTGTCGTTGTAGGTATTTACATTCATGGGTATGGATGGGAACTGTCCCGCCATTGTTGTCGTATCATTCTTAGAGGTCTGTAGTACTGTTGTGGGCAGAGTTGTAATGGGATGTAACTGTTCGGTTTTAAAATTGATTTATATATATGCCGTAAGGCAAGTTTTCTCCGATTACTGTTTCTTACTTCATAATATTTTCATGTCTTGTTTTATGTTCCGCTGATTACTCTGATGTTGTATCACTAGGGTGCCCGGGGTAAGGCACCAGTCACGGGCCCGGGTTCGGGTCGTGACAAAATTCCTCTCCCTTCTCTCTAAAAATTCAAGGAGAAACCAAGGCCTAGAGAAAATTCGGAAAGGTGGCAAGAAGGAAACATGTTGACAAGCTTGTAGGAGGTTTGTGGAGGTGATTGTGGAAAGAAGGCAAGTGAAATTTGTTGGACTAATTTGGATAAACTCTAAGGTAACAATCCATTCACCTTTTTAAGTAAAAATTGTGTTGCATGTGTGGAAGAAAGGACTTGTAGTTGTCAATATTGCTTTTAGATATATTGCATGTAGGAATAACGATTTGGATTTGAAAGGATTGGATAAGGATGATATGTGAGCATGTTATAACCAAGATACTACCTTAAACTTATTGGATTATTTAATTTGTATTGTGGGGCAGAATTTTACACGTCCAAGTTAGGCGTGTAATCCCCTTGTATTGCTGAATTGTTGGGCCTTAAATGTGGCGTTTAGTAGTTGATATCGGACCTTGAAAAGGTGGAAAAGTATGTAGAAACAAAGGAAGTGTTGTCCAATTTTTCGTATAATAAGGGACTTTTCTATTAGAATGTTCTACGTTGAAGCTAGAAGCTAATGGACGTATTATGGTCATTATAGGTTGACTTACTACGTGCGGCATATTGGACTTGCAAGTGTATTGACCCGAAGAGGTATGTGGAACTTTCCTATCTCTTGAGCATGAATAGTTGTACTTATATAGTACGGTAGACGTACAATACTTTGACATCCTTTAATTGTTTAAGAATGGCCAAGTTGGGCGAGTTAGGGGATTAACCCACTTCTTTAAAAGTATTAAGGATGTCTTAAGTTTTCAAAGTTAAGGGACTTGAAGTGTTTTAAGTATATGATACTTGTTTAGTTTTAAAAGTATAAGCCCCTTGGATATAGGAAAATGTATTTGACTAAGGTATAAGGTTAATATAACGACTTTATGGGAAGTTGGTTATATTAGCTTTATGGAAAGTTAAAAGGAGAGATTTACTCTAAGTAAGATAAGTAAAGACAAATGACTTGAATTATGAAAGGCAAATTGATTTTTAAGGCATCAATTGCCTAAAGTTTTATATGAAAATGAGTCATTTTTAAAATAGTAGAAGTATGTAGTACTTTGGGTTAAATTCCCGGATTCTTTGTATTAAGACATGTTAGTGCCTTAAGTAAACTAAAATGAGAATGTATATGAACAAGACTAATAAGAAGTTAGGGGATTTCTTAACTTGCTTATATATTGTATGATAAGCCGGTAGTGCTTATGTTATGTATGATAGCCGGTTTGTACTAGTGGTATATTATTCATTACGGGGTCATTCCCCGGGTTTGTGGCATTTGCATATTCCGTGGATTTGCTACCCATGATGCGAGGAATACCTCATGCGGGTCCGTAAGGGCTTATGCGGGTGAAATAGTCCCATGCGGGGTGGACCAGTCCTATGCGAGGAATACCTCATGCGGGTCTACGTGACCTATGCGGGCGGATACAGTCTATGCGAGGAATACCTCATGCGTGTAAGGACCTATGAGGGTGAAATAGTCTCAGGAGTAGGATTGCTTAATGATACTGCGGGAGGGTGGCCCTGCTTGATCGTGAGCCTCCTATTTTTATGCAGTAAAGTTTATACTTGTTACTCTCATTGTTAGTAAGGCACAGTGTACTGTAATTTGATTATCATGCATGTCTCCGGCTTTGTTTTAGGCTTATGATGTAATTACGATTTTTCGGTTATGCGTGCTTAGTACATATTGTGTCGACCCCTTCCCTGGGCCGCGTTCACGCCGCAGTAGGTGGTAGCGGTGGTGGATCCTCATTCTTAGGATCACCGATCAGTGTCAAGCTCCATTTCTCGAGGCTTGTCTTTTGGTACGGTTTTCCGATGTTGTAGATATTATGTACATTCGGGGTATGGCGGGCCCTTTCCGCCACGCTTGTTATTCCTAGAGGTCTCAAATACATTTGTGGTTTGGGTAAGAACAAAGTTGTACTGTTTTACATTTGGTTACGTATATTTTATGGATGGCGGCCTTATCGGCTAGCCTGTGATGATTATTATCTAAACATGTTTATGTGTTGTGTATGTTCCGCTGCTATTCTCTGATGTATACCCGAAAAGGGTGTCCAGGTAGGGCACCAGTCGCGGCCCGGGGTCGGGTCGTGACAAGTCATGTCAAGTCAGGGACTCATGCCCTCAAAGTCCCGAAAATGAGCGTAATATATAAGGTCATGTCAAGTCGTGACTCGTGCCTCAAAGTCATCACCAAATATAACCATGGTCTCACGCCCGCAATATCAATCATGCCGTGGAACTCCTTCTCACCGCCGCATCTATGATATAATATAACACCAAAAAGTACACATGAACACCAGGTCCCACCTGTGTCATAAAAACCGTACGGGCCAAGTAGAAAGCTAACCACCAGATCCAGCCTGCATCATAAATGTTATACCCCGTAGTTCGGGTCTGGATCTCGATCAGGGGTCTCAGCGCATGGCGCTGAGGCGAGTGGCGCCAAAGCGGTGATTGTAGGCCGCGGCCAGAAAGCAGGGCGCGCCGAAGATCTGAAGTCGCTGAAGTTTCAGCGCGCCGAAAAGTCTGAGAGGCGCAGCCATTGCGCCGGCCGGCGTGCCGCGCCGAGGCGGGTTCTGCGAGAGTTAATGGATATTTCTGCACTGTTTTGTTTTCAAAGAGGTCATGGGTGGGTGACAAGTGTCCCCCCCCCCCCCATCTGAATTGTTGCATGCCTTATATTGACCATGTCACGACCCAACCTCGGGCCCGTGACTGGTGCCTTACCCCGGGCACCCTAGTGATACGACATCAGAGAAAAACCAGCGGAAATAAAAACTCATGAAAGAAAACAGTGAAATAAGAAAACAGGCTAACCCAAACTGTTATACCCCGTAGTTCCAGGGTATGTATGCGAGGACATACGTGCGAGAATACGACAGAAATATTGGAAAGAAAGGAAGATGTGATTTTTCGACGGAAAAGTTTCCGGTTTTTGTGAAGAAAAAGGTTCGTTAATGGGAATTGGATTCCCAGATTTGGTATTTGAACTTCTTGGATTATATTAGAATTATGGGATTTTATTTTCAGAAATGGTCGCGTGGGGCCCACGGGAGAAATTTACGGTTTTGTGGGGCCCGCTTTGTTTTTGAGATTTCCGGTATTTTGGATATTTTCGGAAGACGAAATATTTTGGACGAATCGGGGGCGACACGTGTCACCCCATTGGCACACTTGGCCGAAATTGGTGGACAGTGGCTAGGCCATTCCTTGGCTGAAATGGCCCCTACACTTGGCATGGATTTTCGTTGGCCATGTGGTGTGGTGGGACCCACACACACATGGCCCAATCTTGACCCTACACTTACCTTAATTGTTATACCCCGTATTTCCAGAGTATGTACGTAAGGGAATACGTACAAAAAGGTTTGCCTTAAAGTTAGCCTTGGACGTTTTTTTTGTACACAACTCACTAAAAGAATCGTTTTCCGACGAAACGTTTCCACAGCTTTCGTAGGGAAAATTCCGGCTATGCCATTACTAATTTTTGCGGATTTTTCCGAGAGACGAAACATTTTGGACCAGCGGAGGCGACACTTGGCACCCTCATCGTTGGACTTGAATCGCCCATTTGGACGAATTGGAACGCCTGCACGTTTTTGTGCCTTGTGCACAAGTCAAGGAGTTGGTAGGATATTTGTGTATAGTTAATCCTCACCCTACACGTGCCTTGCACTTGTCTTCATCTTGGCCATTGGTTGGCCAAGGCTTGAGCTATAAATACCCCCTTAGAGATGAAGAGTTCTTCATCCACAAAGTTATCTTCCAAGTCTTGAAAAAAATCCTCTCCTCTCCCTTAGCCGTTCGGCCAACACCTCCCCTCGAGTGAGTTTGGCCGAGGGCCTACCCCACCCTAGCCGAAATCTACCCCCCCCTCCCTTGGTAGAAAAGTTTTCTTCTAGTATTATTATAATGCCCAAAATACCCTATCCCAAATCCCTTAGTACTTAGTAGAAGTTGTGAAGAACTTCTAAGGTTTCTTGGAGCTACCGGAGCGTACAACTTAGGAGCTAAACCTTGCTCAGGCGCGACTTTATCTAGGATATTTTTGGGCTTACCGAGGTAACTAATCCTAACCCTCTTTTGAATTAGAGAATACATACTGTAGTAGTATTAGAATAAGTATTAAATACTTAGAAGAATATCACAGAATAGAATTGAACTGTTACCACGGTGGAAGGGTTAAAAGAATAATAATCAAATCAGACTTACATGGAATTTCACATGAGACTTATATAGCTCACCGGTAGGGAGTGCGCCCGACTTTCCGTAGAATTGTGAACCCTGCTTTAGAATGACCTTGAGTAGTCTTTGATAGATGTCTGACTATTATAGGTGACTCTGCGCGACATATTCAACTTGGCGGTGGTTTTCACGAGAAGGTATGTGATTCTTCCTAAAGCATGATATTTTACAATATATAGTGCGGTGACGCGTACGTGTTAATCGAATAATAACTACGGCAATGTCTTTGACTTAAGCCTGAATAATACTTATGGCAATGCCTCACGGCTTAAGCCTGAATAATACTTACGGCAATGCCTCACGGCTTAAGCCTGAATAACAAAGAACTGAAAGCATTTCAAAGGAATACTGAATCATCTTTTTTTTAACAGAAGATAAATATTTGGTTTTTAAAACAAAAGCTTAAGAGTTATACTAGCTTTATGGGAAGTTAGGTATAACAACTTAAGAAAGATAAAAAGGAACTGTTTACTTGTTTGTTTATAAAAGCCTTGTATTGATTTCTGTTAAGTGTAGTAAGATTTGTGTGATAAGTAGACATATTATGATGCTACCTGGGTTAGTGTCTTGAAATGCTGTGTAAGGGGGTCATTCTTGCTGTGCTTACGTTGCTAACCGGTAAGTCCGCTGTACTGTTATTGTCGGGGGGCGGCACGTGTCACCCCCATGTGGCACACTTGGCCGAAATTGGTGGACAAGTGGCTAGGCCACTTGTCCCTTGGCTGAAATGGCCCCTACACTTGGCATGGATTTTCGTTGGCCATGTGGTGTGGTGGGACCCACACACACATGGCCCAATCTTGACCCTACACTTACCTTAATTGTTATACCCCGTATTTCCAGAGTATGTACGTAAGGGAATACGTACAAAAAGGTTTGCCTTAAAGTTAGCCTTGGACGTTTTTTTTGTACACAACTCACTAAAAGAATCGTTTTCCGACGAAACGTTTCCACAGCTTTCGTAGGGAAAATTCCGGCTATGCCATTACTAATTTTTGCGGATTTTTCCAGAGGCGAAACATTTTGGACCAACGGAGGGACACTTGGCACCTCCCATTTGGTGGACTCAATCGTCCATTTGGACGAATTGGAATGCCTTGGCACGTTTTTTGTGCCTTGTGCACAAGTCAAGGAGTTGGTAGGATATTTGTGTATAGTTAATCCTCACCCTACACTTGCCTTGCACTTGTCTTCATCTTGGCCATTGGTTGGCCAAGGCTTGAGCTATAAATACCCCCTTAGAGATGAAGAGTTCTTCATCCACAAAGTTATCTTCCAAGTCTTGAAAAAAATCCTCTCCTCTCCCTTAGCCTTTCGTCCAACACCTCCCCCCCCCTGAAGTGAGTTTGGCCGAGGGCCTACCCACCCTAGCCTAGCCGAAATCTACCCCCCCTCCCTTGGTAGAAAAGTTTTCTTCTAGTATTATTATAATGCCCAAAATACCCTAGCCCAAATCCCTTAGTACTTAGTAGAAGTTGTGAAGAACTTCTAAGGTTTCTCGAGCCTGAGCGCACAACTTAGGAGCTAAACCTTGCTCAGCGACTTTATCTAGGATATTTTGGGCTTACCGAGGTAACTAATCCTAACCCTCTTTTGAATTAGAGAATACATACTGTAGTAGTATTAGAATAAGTATTAAATACTTAGAAGAATATCACAGAATAGAATTGAACTGTTACCACAGTGGAAGGGTTTAAAAGAAGAATAATCAAACTGTACTTACATAGGACTGTTTTCACAGTAGACTTATATAGCTCACCGGGTAGGGAGGTACTGCCCGACTTTCCGTAGAATTGTGAACCCTCTGTTTAGAATGACCTTCAGAGTAGTCTTTGATAGATGTCTGTGACTATTATAGGCTGACTCTCTGCGCGCGACATATTCAACTTGGCAGGTGGTTTTCGCTGAGAAGGTATGTGATTCTTCCTAAAGCATGATATTTTACAATATATAGTACGGTAGACGTACATGTGTTAACTGAATAATAACTACGGCAATGTCTTTGACTTAAGCCTGAATAATACTTATGGCAATGCCTCACGGCTTAAGCCTGAATAATACTTACGGCAATGCCTCACGGCTTAAGCCTGAATAACAAAGAACTGAAAGCATTTCAAAAGAATACTGAATCATTTTTTTTAACAGAAGATAAATATTTGGTTTTTAAAACAAAAGCTTAAGAGTTATACTAGCTTTATGGGAAGTTAGGTATAACAACTTAAGAAAGATAAAAAGGAACTGTTTACTTGTTTGTTTATAAAAGCCTTGTATTGATTTCTGTTAAGTGTAGTAAGATTTGTGTGATAAGTAGACATATTATGATGCTACCTGGGTTAGTGTCTTGAAATGCTGTGTAAGGGGGTCATTCTTGCTGTGCTTACGTTGCTAACCGGTAAGTCCGTTGTACTGTTATTGTATCACCTACCCCCTTGACTGTTATACCGAGGGCTTGCCCCCCTTGATGCGGGTCTATACGGCCTATGCGGTCTGTGAGACTATGCGGAGCAGCGGTATGCTCCAGGATTGATCATTCCGGGTGTTTAGCCTGATGCGGGGGACTCCCTATGCGGTCTGTTGAGACTATGCGGTCTTTTGAGGCTATGCGGGCTGCGGGAGCCTAGGCGGATGCCGGGGGTTGGCTGCCCCCGATGCGAGGAATACCTCATGCGGTGCATGTGACCTATGCGGGTTGCGGAAGTCGGGACTAGGCACGCAGAATGATACTATGGGCGATGCCTTGCCGATCATTTGCGGCCTAGAATAGACTCATTCGCTTTTCTATTACTGTTGTTGTTGTGATGTGGCACTATGTGCAATTGAACTGATTGTATTTGTGAAAAGGTTTTAATTACTTTGATTTCATTTCAGTTCTTTATAGTTTCACATACTTGGTACTGTTGATCGACCTCGCCGGGAGTGCGTTCATGCCGCAGGTAAAGGCAAGCAGGTGCTAGATCCGCATCCTTAGGATCTTTTGCGTTGGTGTCAGGAGCTCCATCTTCTCCGGAGGCTCTACTTTTGGGTATGATCTCCCTGTTGTAGATAGTTTTGTACTGTCAGGGTATGGCGGGGCCCTGTCCCGCCATAGTTGTATATTTCCTTAGAGGTCTGTAGTCATGTTGTACAGTTTGGGATGTAACTGCTGAACCATGATTATTTATATATGCCGAAAGGCGACGTTTTCTTACATAAGCTGTGTCTTATTTTATAAACTGTTTCCTGTCTTGGTTTATATTTCCGCTGGTTACTCTGATGTATGGCTACTTGGGTGCCCCGGTAAGGCACCAGTCACGGGCCCCGGAACGGGTCGTGACAAAAGTGGTATCAGAGCAGTTAATCCTCGGAAAGTGTCTACAGACCGTATCTAGTAGAGTCTTGATTATCGGTGTGTTGTGCACCACACCAATAATCAGGAGGCTATAGGATATTTAGGATTGGTTTCCATTCTTCTCATTCTGAGATCGTGCTTTAGAGCTGTGTTATAGGTTGGACCCCTCTAACGTATTCCTTTCGTATGCTTATGCCTCCACGTAAGGCAACCGGGCCCGAGGCAAGGCGGCGAGGAGCTGCAGCAGACACCCAGAGTCACGAGGGCTCGTGCCCGTCTATACCGAGATGGCGAGTTCTATGACGCCGCCGGCCCCAAAGAGACCACAGCACCCACACCTCCCCGTCCCAGCTGGGCGGAGGAGTTAGGTACAAGGAGACGGCCCTATTGGCTAGAGTTGTGGCCCGATACGAGAGGTGGATGCGGCAGTTCAGCTCGGCTCGGTCGCACCCGTAGTGCACGAGGCGAATAGTTTGAGACTACGGATTTCCTTGTAGCCCTCCGAGTTTTACGGGTCGTGGCCGGAGGATGATCCGGGGGAGTTCATCCGTCCACCGCAGATGATTATGCGGTGATCGTGGCTTGAGATCGAGTCGTGACATTCGGTTCAGCGGCCGCGTGATACCGCAATCGATTGGTTTGATTCATGGAGCTTTCGGGAGAGCATACACTCCAGGTATGGGATGAGTTTTGAGGCCTTTCTCACACTTCTTGCCTCCGCAGATGAGGAGGGCACGAGCTGATAGATTCTTGTTGCTGAGACAGGGAGGACGCACAGTGAGGGAGTACAATGTCGAGTTTGATTCTTTGGCTCGATATGTCCCTGCACTGGTAGCAGAGATGGAGGACAGGGTGCATCGCTATGTCACTGGGCTAGATGATTACATGGCCGAGTCTTGTGCGGGTGTGTCCCTTCAGCCAGGCATGGACATAACCCGTATGCAGGCTCATGCACTGGGATGTGAGGAGCGTAGAGACCGCCGGGTAGAGCGATATCAGCAGCAGAAGAAGGCCAAGACGGCCGGTTCTTTTGGTGGTCCTCAGGGTGGGCGGCATCAGCAGAAGTCCAGATTTGCACCACAGCCAGCGCAGAGCGCTCCTACCTCATTTTCAGTACAGCCAGAGCAGTCGGGGGCAGGTCAGGGCCCCAGGACTTCGGATTTCCAGGGTAGCAGGGGTGCTAACCGTTCGAGGTCTGCTCAGTGTGCCCGTTGTGGCAGATACCATTCTGGGAGCTGTACCGAGCTCTATACTTGTCACGACCCGATTCGGCCCGTGGATCGTGCCTTACCGGGCACCCTAGTGATACAACATCGAGTAATCGTTGAACATAAACGATACAAGACATATTATGAAATATGAAACAATAACTGAGAAAACTTGCCTTCCGCATATATGTAAATAACAACTTTTTCAACATGAGCAGCTTTAATCCTTTTTACAAACCCCGCCACAACAAGATTACAGACACTCTACGAATGATATGACAACAACGACGGGGCGGTCGCCATACCCCTGAATGTAAGCACCTACAACAGGGGACTATACCAAGACAAGCCTCCGGAGAAACGGAGCTTTCCCAAGCGCTGAGCTGTGACCCTAAGAGCGAGGATCAACGACTGGTGTACCTTTACCTGCGGCATGAACGCAGCCCCCCGAAGGAGGTCAGTACAACAGGTACCGAGTATGTGAAACTAAAAATAAATACTGTAAATGAAATCATAGCAGTCATATAAAGCAGGAGACATGTATGATAACCAAACTACCGTTTACAACAAAGCCATGTCAAGTCGTGGACTTACGCCCGCAAGTCATCACTCAAGTATAACAACGGGTCTCGTGCCCACAACATCAATCATGCCCGTGGAATACCTTCTCACCGCCAGCCTATGATATAAAAGCACCAAGGAACACACATGAACACGTGTCCCACCTGTCATAATAAAATCAGACGGTAAGTACGAAGGCATAGCCGACTACTAAAAACCCACAGTACCAACAAGGTCATGAACTGTATCATAAGATCTGTCTAGACCGTCACATGATCAAAGCTGGCCACTTGCCCGCAGTATCAATGTACGCGTCTAACCCTGGAACTCCCGCAGCTCCGCATAGGCCAATCTCATCGGCCCGCATGAGGTATTCCCCGCATCGAGGGTAGCTACTCCCGCATCGCCCCGACTTCGCAGCCCACATGGACCGCATGCCCATAAAGGACGACACTAACACGAACTCTCGTAGCTCGCGATAGGCCCTCGGGACTGCGTGAGGTATTCTCGAATCATAGGTCCATCGACCCGCCTGAGTCTACCCCGCATCGGAGGGCAGCTTAACCCCCGGAATCATCTCAAGAGATGAGTGATGTAAAATACTAACACAACAGCTTATCGTTAAGCAACATAAGCACAACAAAGGAAAACCCCTTTACACAACATCACAAGATACTAACACACGTAGCATCCTAGCATGTTTACTTATCAATCAACAAGAAAGTATTACAAGGCTATCACAAACCAACACAATCAAGTTATACACACAAGGTACTTTAAGCTAACAAGTTCGGGTATCTACCCCTAAAGTACTTCATACATTAAATCTTTTAAAAGATCCGTTGCTTTCACATAAGTCACACAGTACCCGTAGTATAAAAATAGAGTGACTGTCTTTTTAAAAAAAACCAAAACACTTACCTTTGTAAAATCAAGTAACAACATTATTTTCCAAACGTCCAAGTTTGCCTAATTTCAAATGTTCACGTTTCTTATTTTAGAAAGGTTTCGTAGCTCATAGTCTTATTCATTTAAGAATATAATTCTCTTTTAACTATCTGAGAAACATAAGTCTTATATGTGAGTAGGATATTCTTGTTTATAACAATCTTATTACAAAGAAGTGATCTAGGAAATATCATTTTGTCTCATCTTAGTTTCTATGCAGATGAAAGTTTCTACTGGTTTTAATAATACTTAATTAGTCAAAACATTTCCTTTTATAAACGCTGCAGTGGTTTGTCGATACACATTCTGATTTCAAATCAAGAAACATTCTTAAGCCGTTATACCTAACTTCCCATAAAGCTAGTATAACTCTTAAGTTTTCAAAAACCAAGTATTACTTCTTCTTTCAAAATGATTCAAAAATCTTTTGAAATACTTCAAGTTCTTTATTAACACATAACAAGCCGCTTATAGTTCAAATCGCTTACCTTTTAAAACCACAAGTATTTTCTTACCAACATAAAGTCGTTATAATCGACTTCCCATAAAGTCGTTATAACACTTTATGTTTTAAACCAATCAAATACATTTAGCACACGTACGCTCACCGTACTACATAGTTCACACATATCATGCTAGAAGAGATAGGAAGAGGTTCACATACCTCGTGACGAGTATCGACTAATAGCAAAACGCTCCAAGTACTTCCAAACGTCGGCTACTCCTTAAGCCAAGTAGATCGCGCCACACGTAGTACTTCATCCTATAAGGCCACAAGGCGCTTATTAAC
Organism: Przewalskia tangutica; assembly: GCA_029844215.1. NCBI lineage: Eukaryota > Viridiplantae > Streptophyta > Magnoliopsida > Solanales > Solanaceae > Przewalskia > Przewalskia tangutica. The sequence goes on from CM056737.1 coordinate 12,478,362, forward strand.
ATTTAGGTCTAATCGTAGAATATTCTACAGAAAATTCGCAAAGACCTCTCTCCCCGCAACAACAGAAATCTCCTCCTCTATCGAGGCCGCTACCAAGCCAACCAGGGGTTATACATCTAACCCCAACTGTACAATTCTACTCCACGGTACTACTACACAAGTCTACTGTAATACAGCCCTATGTAATTACAGTTCAGTATTCTTCTTTAAATTCAGGCTTAAGTCGCAAGACATTGCCGATAACTACGTTCAGTTCTATATATAGTATACTTCAACTATATATTCAAACAACATGTAATATCCAATTACAATAGAGGGACAAGATAATTACCTCGATAAGCCCATAATTATCCAAGTATAAAGTCGATCCTGGGCAATCGTTTAGCTCCAACTCCGAGCGCTCCAACCCGCTCTAAACCACCCTTAGAAGTTCTAACCAACTTCTACACAATACTCCAACGGACTATGGAGATTTTCCTAGGGTTTCGGTTTTGTGACAGACGGGAAGTATAATAGTATTTCTGGGCTTTTCGTATAGGTATAACCTTAGAATACTACAAGGTATACGGCTAAGGTAATTGGGCATTATAACAATACTTTTGAGAGTATTTCTACACCACAAAGGGGGGGTATTATACGAAAGCAACTAGGCAGTGGGTACCCCACTACCACACTACTGTGAGTGGGGCGCTACTCTCAAGGGGCCTCACCAAATGGGGAGGGACGAGAACACCCACACGGGAGGGGGAGGATTTCTAAGACTTGGAAAATATGGTGGATGAATAAAACCTTCAAGCAAGGGAAGTATTTATAGGCCAACCCTTGGCCAACCAAGGGCCAAGATGAAGCCATGTACTAGGCAAGTGTAGGGTGTGGATTTGGACAAGTGTCTTGTGGGTCCCACTTTCTCATCTACCACACAAAATATCTACACATCATTGACCAAACATTTTTGGCAACAAAAATGCCAAAAACGTGCTAGCTAAAACCGTCCATCAACTGCTTCACTGAGGGTGACACATGTCACCCTCTCGTTGGTCCAAAATGTTACGTGTCTCGGAAAAATCCGCAAAAATTAAAAAAGACATAGCCGGAAATTCCCCTACGAAAGTCGTGGAAAACGTTTACTAAAAACGACTTAACCGTGTTGTGAACAAATAAATTTCGCCAAGCCAACTTTAAAGTTCAAACTTTTCTACGCACGCCCCCACGCATATACTCCGAAATACGGTATAACATTCTCCTCCTTAGAAACATTCGTCCCGAATGTTCCTTCTAAGTCTCAAAACAAACGTGCGTCAGTATAGTCTTCACTACTATACTTACGAGAACAAACCTGCCACACCTGGCCACAGAAACAACCGCGCAAAAATACCTCCATCCAAGTCCACGAGGAAACACCTCTAACATCACCACAAATACCTCTCCCCGGGGTCAAAAATATACTTCTTTAGTCACTGGTACCACTTTTGTCACTTTGTCGCGAGCCTTGCTCCGACGACCCAACAAATGGTACCGGCCGCCATGATTCCCGAGGTCGTCAGACACTCGAACTCTTACTACATTTACATCGTCGTGATTCAAAACTCGGGGTTTTCATCTTCAACTTGGTCATCATTAACTGGGAACACTCTGGATGGATCTCCGATACCTTCCCGATCATAACAATACGAAAGACCGGACATACTGCCTCCTAAGTCGGACGGCAAAAGCTAACATATAGGCAACCTGGCCTATTCTTCACATGAACTTAAAAAGGCCCAAAACAACTTGGGCTAAGTTTCCTCTGTATTCCAAAACTCGTCACACCCACCCCGGGGTGGTACTTTCAAGAAGACCGACCGTCAACCTGAACTCTAAGCGTCGTCGCCGATTATCCGCACGATTTCTCTGAGCTGCCAGAACCTCTTCTAGACAGGCTTTACTCTATCCACAGTCTGCTGGAACAAGCCTGAACCAACTGTCTGAACCTTGCCAACATCGAACCACTCAACCGGCAACTTACACTTCCGCCCCCTACAAGGCGATATCCGAACACTGAAATGGTAGCTTAAACACTACCTCCACAGGAGACAACAATCCCCACAACTATCCCTGAAATCCAAACACTGGCCCGAGGGCGAATGCGATTCTGAGACTCACCGGAGTTCTTAACACATGCTTGGCAAAACTTCCAGAAACAACAACAGCCCTACTCTGGGCTCCACTGTCTGTCATAAGGTGAAGGTAGGCACCCCGTGCAGCCTTACAACCTTTCAGATAACTCAACACAGCCGAGTAAACGGTCCTGACCGAAGAACACGATGGGCTGCCCCCATCGACCCGACCACTGGTCGAACGCATCCACGAATTCGCACGTTGGTTAACTAAACTCGGGCCTAACACCCTCGTAACCCCAACCCAAAGCGGGACCACCACAAACTGACCCCACCACCAAACATACCGCGGGTTGACCCGCAACGTGGCCTCAACCCGACCCGGCAACGCACACAATACTAGCTCCCCGATTCGGAACAATCTCACAAATCACGTTTCGAAAACCTAGCGGTCTTCTTAGCTCAACTACCCTCTTTCATGCCACACTACTCAGGGACTAATCCCACAAACATAACTCACGTGCACTAAGCACTCCTATAAGGGTCAAACATAAACAATACATCTTTTACTCGAGATGGCCTTACCTCTAAGGTCTCTACGTATAAAACTCTAAGGCTCACACCTTCTCTATCCCCCAAATCTTACTTGGTTAACCAACCAAAATTTCTAATCACCATTTACAATGCTATCAGAATATAACACTTAAGGTATACTCACCTTATCACACATACTAAACCCTAGAGGGTTAAGGATATATCTATATCTACTGCTTCACTCCCCTTAGTCGTTCTAATCAAACTCGCCTGCAGGTGCATAGCTAAGGAAGATGACGAACTACCCACCGATCTCGAAGGCTAAGTCCTCCCGCAAGGACACTCTTTCGACATCGACCGACGGTCATAGTACAACAAGTACCAACTAAAAGACGACATTCCCGAGATGACGCCGCACACCGTGAACACCGAAAATCAATCTGCATGGCCGAACCTTCGTGATCGCGGAACCGGAAGCTCTGGAGCTCTAACCAACTCCTGCATACCCCTAACGTCCTGAACCCTGTGGAGGACCTTCCTGCACTGGTGGATGCACATAATCTAATTGGCCGCGAGGCGACTTCGCCGAAGTTACCAAAGCGGCCTTGCCGCTCGCCTCTTCTCGCCCTTCATTAACCCGCCGATCTCTACGTTTCTCGCCGCGCATAAGCCCGCATACGTGCCATGCTCAAGCTTCAATCAAGAACTTACTTTTGCACAACCTTCTCGTTGATATTCATCAAGACTCGCGTACATCCAGATACTCTCGTAGTCAAATCCATAGTTAGTAATGTGGTCGCTTTCTTGAAATCTATATTCTCTGTTCGATCGCGAATCAAGGTTCAAATATCATGGCGCAGAGGGAATCGCCGCCGCCGCTAATCTCTCGGGGCTAGTGACGTCGCAGAACTCCCGAATGAAGCACCACCCAAGGTGATAATTGGGCTGTGCCCACGTAACCTCAGATTTACTCGCAGCCTCCGCCGCTTGCCTCCCGCCCGGCCGCTACGCGAGTCATAACGGTAAGGGAAAGAAGTACGTTAGAGGGTCCAACTTACAACACAGCTCTAAGGCACGATCTCAGAGTGAGAAGAAATAGAAACCAATCCTAAATATCCTATAGCCTCACGACATTGTGGTGCACAACACACCGATAATCAAGACTTCATCGATACGGTCAGACACTTTCCGAGGATTAATCGCTCGATACCACTTTTGTTGTCACGATTCGGGCGTGATCGTGCCTTACCGGGCACCCTAGTGATACAACATCGAGTAATCAATGAACATAAACGATACAAGACATATTATGAAATATGAAACAATAACTGAGAAAACTTGCCTTTCCAAGATATATGTAAATAACAACTTTTTCAACATGAACAGCTTTAATCCTTTTACAAACCCCGCCCACAACAAGATTGCACTTACGAATGATATGACAACAACGACGGATGTGGTTCCGCCATACCCCGAATGTAAGCACCTACAACAACAGGGACTATACTAAGACAAGCCTCGGAGAAACGGAGCTTTCCCAAGCTACCGAATCGTGACCCTAAGAGCGAGGATCAACGATCGGTGTACCTTTACTCGCGGATGAACGCAGCCCTCAAGGAGGTCGCATAACAAACCAGAGTATGTGAAACTAAAAATAAATCAGAAATGAAATCATAGCAATCATATAAAGCAGAGACATGTATGATAACCAAACTACTTTACAACAAAGCAAGCCATGTCAAGTCGTGACTCACGCCTCAAGTCATCACTCAAGTATAACAATGGGTCTCGTGCCCACAACATCAATCATGCCCGTGGAATACCTTCCTCACCGCAGCCTATGATATAAAAGCACCAAGGAACACATGAACACCGTGTCCCACTGTGTCATAATAAACTGACGGGTAAGTACGAAGGCATAGCCGACTACTAAAACCCACGCATCAACAAGGTCGCGAATCAGATCATAAGATCTGTCTAGGCCGCCACATGATCAAAGCCGCCACTTGCCCGCAGATCGATGTACGCTGCCTAACCTCGAACTCCGCTCCCGCATAGGCCAATCTCATCGCCCGCATGAGGTATTCCCGCATCGAGGGTAGCTACTCCCGCATCGCCCCGCACTTCGCATCCGCGTGGCCACATGGACCGCATGCCCATAAAGGACGACACTAACTCGAACTCTCGTAGCTCGCATAGGCCCTCGGGACTCGCATGAGGTATTCTCGAATCATAGGTCCATCGACCGCCGAAGTCTACCCCGTGACGGAGGCGCTTAACTCTAATCATCTCAAGAGATGAGTGATGTAAAATACTAACACAACAACTTATCGTTAAGCAACATAAGCACAACAAAGGAAAACCCCTTTACACAACATCACAAGATACTAACACACGTAGCATCCTAGCATGTTTACTTATCAATCAACAAGAAAGTATTACAAGGCTATCACAAACCAACATAATCAAGTTATACACAAGGTACTTTAAGCTAACAAGTTCGGTATCTACCCCTAAAGTACTTCATACATTAAATCTTTTAAAAGATCCGTTGCTTTACATAAGTCACACAATACCCGTAGTATAAAAATAGAGTGATCGTTTTTTAAATAAACCAAAACACTTACCTTTGTAAAATCAAGTAACAACATTATTTTCCAAACGCCCAAGTTTGCCTAATTTCAAATGTTCATGTTTCTTATTTTAGAAAGGTTTCAGAGTTCATAGTCTTATTCATTTAAGAATAAAATTCTCTTTTAAACAACTGAGAAACATAAGTCTTATATGTGAGTAGGATATTCTTGTTTATAACAATCTTATTACAAGTTGTGATCTAGGAAATATCATTTTGTCTCATCTTAGTTTCTATGCAGATGGAAGTTTCTACCGGTTTTAATAATACTTAATTAGTCAAAACATTTCCTTTTATTAACGCCGCAGTTGGTTTGTCGATACACATTCGATTTCCAAATCAAGAAACATTCTTAAGCCGTTATACCTAACTTCCCATAAAGCTAGTATAACTCTTAAGTTTTTCAAAACTAAGTATTACTTCTTCTTTCAAAATGATTCAAAATCTTTTGAAAAACTTCAAGTTCTTTATTAACACATAACAAGCCGCTTATAGTTCAAATCGCTTACCTTTTAAATACCACAAGTATTTTCTTACCAACATAAAGTCGTTATAACCGACTTCCCATAAAGCCGTTATAACACTTTATGTTTTAAACCAATCAAATACATTTAGCACATGACGTCACCGCACTACATAGTTCACACATATCATGCTAGAAGAGATAGGAAGAGGTTCACATACCTCGTGACGAGTATCGACTAATAGCAAAACGCCCAAGTACTTCCAAACGCCGGCTACTCCTGCCAAGTAGATCGCGCCACACGTAGTACTTCAACCTATAAGGCCACAAGGCGCTTTATTAACATTTAGGTCTAATCGTAGAATATTCTACGTAAAAATTCGGCAAAGACCTCCCCGCAACAACAGTAAATCTCCTCCTCTATCGAGGCCGCTACCAAGCCAACCAGGGGTTATACATCTAACCCTAACTGTACAATTCTACCCACGGCACTACTACACAAGTCTACTGTAATACACCTATGTAATTACGCTCAAGATTCTTCTTTAAATTCATGCTTAAGTCGCAAGACATCACGATAACTACGCTCAGTTCTATATATAGTATACTTCAACTATATATTCAAACAACATGTAATATCCAATTACAATAGAGGACAAGATAATTACCTCGATAAGCCCATAATTATCCAAGTATAAAGTCGATCCTGGGCAATCGTTTAGCTCCAACTCCGAGCGCTCCAACCCGCTCTAAACCACCCTTAGAAGTTCTAACCAACTTCTACACAATACTCCAACGGACTATGGAGATTTTCCTAGGGTTTCGGTTTTGTGACAGACGGGAAGTATAATAGTATTTCTGGGCTTTTCGTATAGGTATAACCTTAGAATACTACAAGGTATACGGCTAAGGTAATTTGGGCATTATAACAATACTTTTGAGAGTATTTCTACACCACAAAGGGGGGTATTATACGAAAGCAACTAGGCTAGGGGGGGTACCCCACGGCCACACTACTAGGAGGGGGGGCGCTACTCTCGGCCAAGGGGGCCTCACGAAATGGGGAGGGACGAGAACACCAACAAGGGAGGGGGAGGATTTCTAAGACTTGGAAAATATGGTGGATGAATAAAACCTTCAAGCAAGGGAAGTATTTATAGGCCAACCCTTGGCCAACCAAGGGCCAAGATGAAGCCATGTACTAGGCAAGTGTAGGGTGTGGATTTGGACAAGTGTCTTGTGGGTCCCACTTTCTCATCTACCACACAAAATATCTACACAACATTGACCAAACATTTTTGGCAACAAAAATGCCAAAACGCTAGCTAAAACCGTCCATCAACTCGCTTCACTGAGGGTGACACATGTCACCCTCGTTGGTCCAAAATGTTACGTGTCTCTAAAAATCTGCAAAAATTAAAAAGACATAGCCGGAAATTCCCTACGAAAGTCATGGAAAACGCTTTCAAAAACGACTCTAACCGGGTGTTGTGAACAAATAAATTTCGGCCAAGCCAACTTTAAAGTTCAAACTTTTCTACGTACGTCCCCACGTACATACTCTGGAAATACGGGGTATAACAATACTTGTGGCCAGCAGGGTCATTTCGCAAGAGTTTGTCCGACCGAGCGCTAGGTAGTAGGCCTACCAATGGTCCGCCGCTTTCTTCATCCCCGACAGCTTACTCGCCCGAGAAGGTACTCATGGACCCGGTCACGGCAGAGGTCGTGGCGCGGTCGATTCTAGCGGTCCTCGAACCGCATTTATGCTTTGTCCACCGACAGATCGTGAGGCCTCACCTGATGTCGCCAGTACCTTATCAGTTTCTGGGTTTGATGTGTATGCCTTGATAGATCCTGGTTCTACTCTGTCCTATATATCTCCCCTTATTGCTAGTAGGATAGGGATAGAGCCTGAGTCCATAGACCCTTTCGGTGGTAGCTCGGCGGGTATATAGGGCTTGTCCAGTGACCATTACAGTCGTCGGACCCTAGCCGACTTGATAGAGTTGGATATGATTGATTTCGACGTGATCATGGGTATGGATTAGCTAGCCTCTTGCTACGCCAATGTAGACTGCAGAGAGAGTAGCACGTTCCAGCTTCTGCGAGAGCCGGTTGTTGAGTGGGAGGAGCACCAGATCGCCGGTGGTAGGTTTATTTCCTACCTCAAGGCTAGGAAGATAATGCGGGGTATATCTACCATCTCGTCGGGTGTTTGATATCAAGGCTGCGGTACCAGATTTTCCGTCAGTTCTAGTGGTCAGAGAGTTCCCAGACGTGTTTCCAGACGACCTCCCGGGTATCCCTCCTGAGAGGGAGATTGAATTTTGTATTGACATATTGCCAGACACTCGGCCTATTTCCATTCCGCCATACAGAATGGCACCTGCCGAGTTGAGAGAGTTGAAGGATCAGCTTAGAGATTTGCTGGAGAAGGGCTTCATCAGACCTAGTGTTTCTCCCCGGGAGCGCCGTATTGTTCGAAGAAGAAGGGCGACGCCGCGCATGTGTGTTGACATGTGCAGCAACAAGGTGACCATTAAGAACGAATACCCTTCCCGTGATTGATGATTTGTTCGACGATTGCGTGGCGCGAGATGTTTCTCCAAGATTGATCTGCGTTTGGGCTATCATCGAGTTCGTGTCGAGGTGGATGTCCCTAGATCGCATTCGGACCAGACGCATTATGAGTTCGTGGTCATGTCTTTTAGGTTGACCAATGCTCGCGGTATTCATGGATTTGATGAACCGAGTGTTCAAACCATTTTTGGACACGTTTGTGATAGTGTTCATTGATGATATCTTGGTTTATTCTCGCCAGAGCGGAGCACGCGAGCATTTGGCGATCAGGCCGACAGCTTCTCCGACCAAGAAATGACGCCAAGTTTTCCAAATGTGAGTTTTGTTGACTTCGGCGCTTGGGCATATTGTCGGGCCGATGGTATTCGAGTGGATACGCCAAGATCGAGGCGATCAGACTTGGCCTAGACCTACTACTCCGCAGGTTCGCGATTCGGGCCTTGCAGGATATTATCGGCGTTCGTGGAGAAGTTTGCTTCTATCTCGCACCATTGACTAGGGTGACTCGTAAGGCGCAAGTTTGATGGATGATGCTTGGAGCGTGGTTTCGATTCTTGAAAGAGAGATCGACGACGCCCCGTTCTTACTCTTCCGCAGGTCCGGATGGTTATGTCGTGTATCGTGACGCCGGCATCGGTTGGGGTGTGTGTTGATGCAGCATGGCAGGTTATAGCATATGCATCCCGACACCTGAAGAAACACGAGGAACTACCCCACCCATGATTTGGAGTCGCACCGTGATTCACGCTTTGAAGATCCGGAGGCACTATTTGTATGGGGTTCACGTGGATATTTTTACGCACCACAAGAGCCTCCAATATCTTCACCCAGAGGAGCCGAACTTACGGCAGACGGTGGTTAGAGTTGCTTAAGGATTACGATGTTGATATCTGTACCACCCGGGAAGGCCAATGTCAGGCGTATGCCTTAGTCGTAGGTCGATGGGAGCCTATCGGATGTGCGGTAGAGAGGAGGACATGGATCGTGATTTGCATCGATTAGCGAGCCTTGGTGTCCGCTTGATTGATTCGATAGCATGGGGTTAGAGTTCGTGATGCTGCCGAGTCTTCCATCGTCGAGGTGAAGAGGCAACAGCTCGAGGATCCGCTTTGATTCGATATCGCGATACTGACTCTTCGTGAGGCAAGCGGTCCTTGAGGTAGCACTGGGGGTGCTAAGGTTTGAGGCGATTGTGTGTTCCGGATGTTTCGTGACTTCGCAAAGAGGTTCTTGGTGAAGCACACGTACGCGTTACTCTATCCATCCGGTCGATCAAGATGTACCACGACCTTAGATCTGTATTGGTGGGATGGCTTGAAGAGGACGCTGCAGAGTTCGTAGCTCGCCCGTGTTGTTGTCGCAGTGAAGGTAGAGCACCGGAGGCACGGTGGTTTGTTGCAGCGATAGAGATCCCGACCGGAAGTGGGAGGTAATCAACATGGACTTCATCACGGATTACCTCGCACTCGGAGGAGACATGATTCTATTTGGGTTATCATCGACAGTCGACGAAATCAGCCCACTTTCTTCCCGTCGGGGCGACTTTTTCTACCGAGGATTATGCGGACTTTACATCCGAGAGATCGCCGATCGCATGGAGTCCCTACTTCGATCATATCGCATGCAGGAGCCCGGTTTACGGCTAACCGGAGGTCCTTCGAGAGGTTTAGGACGCAGTGAGCACGAGCAATCGCATTTCATCCACGCAGACGGACAGCAGAGCGCACTATCCGCACTCTCGAGGATATCCGCGAGCCCGTGTTATTGACCGATGGTAGTTGGGAGGATCATTTGCCTCTAGTTGAGTTTGCGATAATAATAGCTACCACTCCAAAGATTCGGATGGCGCCTTATGAGGCCTTGTATGGGAGGAAGTGCAGATCGCCTATAGGTTGGTTCGATGTGGGCGAGGTGCAGCTAGTGGGACCAGATTTGGTGCAGCAGGCAGTGGATAAGGTGAAGCTTATCCGAGAGCGGCTTTTGACAGCTCAGAGTCGACAGAAGTCGTATGCAGATCATCGTCGTCGGCATCTTGAGTTCGAGGTTCATGATTGGGTTTTCCTAAAGGTGTCACCCATGAAGGGTGTGATGAGATTCGGGAAGAAGAAACTCACCGAGGTACATTGGGTCCGTTTCAGATTGTCCGCAGGGTAGGCAAGGTTGCCTACGAGTTGGATCTGCCGTCCGATCTGGAGGCAGTGCATCCGGTTTTTCACGTATCTATGCTGAGGAGATGTATCGGGGATCCATCTAGGGTACACCCGATTGACGATGTCCAGGTGACCGAGGGGTTATCGTATGAGGAGATTCCCATAGCGATAGTCGATCGTCAGGTTAGGCGTCTGCGGACGAAGGACGTGGCTTCCGTCAAAGTCTTGTGGCGGAACGAGCTCAGGGAGGAGATGACGTGGGAAGCCGAGGAGGACATGAGGCAGAAGTATCCTCACCTATTCCCCACACCTCCAGGTAATTCACTTTCCTACTTGTAAATTTCCATTATCATTTATGCCTAAGTGTTATTTTGTGGCCATGTGTGGCACTTACAAACTGTTTAAGCTTCATCGATAATTGTCTTGAGAAGGAACATTCGGGACGAATGTTTCGAGGGGAGAATGTTATACCTCAGATTTCGAGTATGTACGTAAGGGAATACGCATAAAAAGTTTGGCCTTAAAGTTAGCCTTGACGTTTTTTGTACACAACTCACTAAAAGAATCGTTTCCGACTAAACGTTTCCACGACTTTCGTAGGGAAAATTCCGCTATGCCATTACTAATTTTGCGGATTTTTCCGAGAGAAACATTTTGGACCAACGGAGGGCGACACTTGGCACCTCCCATTGGTGGACTTGAATCGCCCATTTGGACGAATTGGAATGCCTTGGCACGTTTGTTGTGCCTTGTGCACAAGTCAAGGAGTTGGTAGGATATTTGTGTATAGTTAATCCTCACCCTACACTTGCCTTGCACTTTTCTTCATATTGGCCATTGGTTGGCCAAGGCTTGAGCTATAAATACCTCTTAGAGATGAAGAGTTCTTCATCCACAAAGTTATCTTCCAAGTCTTGAAAAAATCCTCTCTCTCCCTTAGCCTTTCGTCCCAACACCTCCCCTCGAGTGAGTTTGGCCGAGGGCCTACCCCTCCCTTGGTAGAAAAGTTGTCTTCTAGTATTGTTATAATGCCCAAAATACCCTAGCCCAAATCCCTTAGTACTTAGTAGAAGTTGTGAAGAACTTCTAAGGTTTCGTGGAGCTACCGGAGCGTACAATGTAGGAGCTAAACCTTGCTCAGCGACTTTATCTAGGATATTTTGGGCTTACCGAGGTAACTAATCCTAACCTCTTTTGAATTAGAGAATACATCGTAGTAGTATTAGAATAAGTATTAAATACTTAGAAGAATATCACAGAATAGAATTGAACTGTTACCACGGTGGAAGGGTTAAAAGAATAATAATCAAACTGTACTTACATAGGACTGTTTTCACAGTAGACTTATATAGCTCACCGGGTAGGGAGGTACTGCCCGACATGCCGTATAATTGTGACCCCTGCTTTAGAATGACCTTGAGTAGTCTTTGATAGATGTCTGTGACTATTATAGTGACTCTCGCGCGACATATTCAACTTGGCGGTGGTTTTATTTGAGAAGGTATGTGATTCTTCCTAAAGCATGATATTTTACAATATATAGTGCGGTAGACGCATACGTGTTAATCGAATAATAACTACGGCAATGTCTTTGACTTAAGCCCGAATAATACTTATGGTAATGCCACGCTTAAGCTCGAATAATACTTACGAATGCCTCACGCTTAAGCTGAATAACAAAGAATCGAAAGCATTTCAAAGGAATCTTGAATCATCTTTTTTTAATGAAGATAAATATTTGGTTTTAAAACAAAAGCTTAAGAGTTATACTAGCTTTATGGGAAGTTAGGTATAACAACTTAAGAAAGATAAAAAGGAATCATTTACTTGTTTGTTTATAAAAGCCTTGTATTGATTTCTAAGTGTAGTAAGATTTGTGTGATAAGTAGACATATTATGATGCTACAGGTTAGTGTCTTGAAATGCCTTGTAAGGGGTCATTCTTGCCAGGCTTACGTTGCTAACCTGGTAAGTCCGTTGTATCGTTATTGTATCACCTACCCTCGATCGTTATATCGGGGCTTGCCCGACGCTGGTCTATACGCCTACGCGGTCTGTGAGACTATGCGGAGCAGCGGTATGCTCCAGGATTGATCATTCCGGTATTTAGCCCGATGCGGGGATTCTATGCGGTCCGCTGAGACTACGCGGTCTTTTGAGGCTATGCGCCGCGGGAGCCTAGGCGGATGCCGGGGTTGGCCCCTCGGCGCGAGGAATACCTCATGCGGGTGCATGTGTGACCCATGCGGCCGCGGAAGTCAGGACTAGGCACGCAGAATGATACTATGGGCGATCGCCTTGCTTTCGATCATTCGCGCCTAGAATAGACACTGTTACGCTTTTCCTATTACCGTTGTTGTTGTGATGTGCACTATGTGCAATTGAATCGATTGTATTTGTGAAAAGGTTTTAATTACTTTGATTTCATTTCGCTTCTTTATAGTTTCACATACTTGATACTGTTATCGACCTCTGGGCCGCTGCGTCACGCCGCAGTAAAGGCAAGCAGGTGCTAGATCCGCATCCTTAGGATCTTTTGCGTTGGTGTCAGGAGCTCCATCTTCTCCGGAGGCTCTACTTTTGGGTATGATCTCCCTGTTGTAGATAGTTTTGTATCGTTGTGGTATGGCGGCCCTGTCCCGCCATAGTTGTATATTTCCTTAGAGGTCTGTAGTCATGTTGTACAATTTGGGATGTAACTGCTGAACCATGATTATTTATATATGCTGAAAGGCGACGTTTTCTTACAATAAGCTGTGTCTTATTTTATAAACTGTTTCCTGTCTTGGTTTATATTTCCGCTGGTTACTCTGATGTATGGCTACTTGGGTGCCCAGTGAGGCACGGCCACAAAGCTAACGGGTCGTGACATTAATCTTGGCCCTTGATTTCTCTATATAAACCCCCTTAAGTTGAAGAGTAATTCATCCCTCACTTGAAAACTTTCCAAGGCAAAACATTTCCCTCCCTTTGTAGTGCTTTTTCGTCCCCCTCACCCCACTTGTGTAGAAATACTTCATGTATTGTTGTATAATCCCAAATACCTTGGCCTAGTATCCCTAGTAGTATTCCAAAGTTATTTCAATACTAGGAGCCCGAAAATACTACTTTATTCCAACAATCGCAAAACGAAACCCTAGAAAAATCTTCCTAGCTTGGTGGAAGTATTTAGAGAAGTTGTTTAGAAACTTCTAAGGGTCTCTTGGAGCGGGTTGGAGCGTAAGGAATTGGAGCTAAACGTTGCTCAGGATCGACTTATAAACTTGGATAATTTTGGGCTTATCGAGGTAATGATCTATGTCCCCCTATTGTAATTGGATATTACATGTTGTAGTAGTTATACTTGAGTATATTATATTGGAAGGATGATTATAAAGGATTGAACTGTATTTACATTGGACTGTACTTACAGTAGACTTGTGTAGTATTATTGTGAAGCAGAATTGAACACGTCCGGTTAGACGTGTAATCCCCTGGGAGTTGTTGGCCTGGTAGCGGGCCTGGATAGGGGAGGAGATTTATGTGATAGCGGGGGGGAGGTGCTGCCGAATTTTCTGTAGAATAAGGAAGCTTGTGTTTAGAATATTCTACGAAGAGAGCTAGAAGTTGATATATTATTGTGGTTGTTATAGGTGGATCTTCTACGCGCGCCATACTTGACTTGGCTTGTGGTTTAAGCTAAAAAGGTATGTGATTCTTCCTATACTCATTGAGCATGATTGTTGTGAACTATATAGTATGGTAGACGTACGTGTGTGAAATGAATTTTGTTTGTTTAAAACATAAAATGTTATAATGGCTTTATGGGAAGTTAGTTATAACGACTTTATGAAGGTAAAAGAAAGATTTGGTTTTGACAGTAAAACGACTTGATTTTGAAAGTTAAGAGACTTGATCTTGAAAGATAAGAGACTTGACTTATAACGACTTGTTTTCGGAAAAAGGAGAAGTAACTTGATTTAAGTATAGGTTACTTGTTTTGAAAAGCGTAAGTTAGTTGGGTTTTAAAAGAGTATACTTGATGTTGTTCTAAAGAAAAGCACTTGGTTTAAAAAGTATAGAGTCATTGATTTTAAAAGCCTTATAAAGATTTTTACGAAGGTGAAGTAATTTGGTTTTAAAGTAAAATGTGTTTTCTTTATATACTACGAGTATTAGTATCGTGTGGATTTTACGTAACAAGAGGTCTTTTTTTGAAAGAATGAAATTATGTAGTATTTTGGATTGTTGATATAAAATGAAAGTACATTAAACTTGCCTATGCTTGTTGTGATAGCCTTGTTGTGCAAGTGTTGTGATTACGTATACCGCGTGTCTCGGGAGGACCGGTTATCCGATTGATTGTTGGACATACCGACGTTGGATTTTCCACGCAGTATCGCGCCCACTATTGAGTATTATCCGGTTATTTCTTTTGGACATACCGACGCGTTGGATTTTCCACGCAGTATCGTCCCACTTGAGTATTATCTTGTTATTCCTTCGACATGCCGACGCGATGGATGTTCCACGCATGCGCCCGTAGGATGGTTTCATGGCCATGACTTCCGAGGTGAGACGGGGCATGCGGTCATTGTGAGGTTCAGTTGTTATTCATGGACCGCTAATCCATGAAGCTTGCGCGATTTAACAATCACGGCTTGATTTGTACACGTGGTTCTGGCACACTTTAGATACTTGTCCCGGTCATTTCTCGTGTATCGGCAGTCGCTGGTAGATAGCGAGATACTTGCCTCGGTCATATCTCGTGAGGCGGTTGGCTAGTACGTTAGCTTTGGTACTTGCCTCGCCGGTTGCGTGGCTAGCTTTTGGATCTCGTAATTAGCTTCCGCCTTGCCCGTGAAGTTTTATGACTAGCTTTGGAACCGGTATGAGCGATTCTACTTGGCCCGATCGGTTTGACGACGCAGCGAGATCTAATGTTCAGTTCACATACGGGTGTTGTTTTACATCATGTATCGGCCGATGAGGAATGAGTTCCACTGCATGAGTGATATTATGGGCGTGAGACCCATAGTTATGTGTGAGTGATTATTCGGGATATCGCCCTTACTTGACATAATTTACTTATTTCAAATGGTTTTATAAAATGATGAAATATGATTTCATTACGATATTTTTAGTTTCACATACTTGGTACTGTATGCGACCTCCTCGGGGCTGCGTTCATGCCGCAGGTAGAGGTACACCAGTTGTTGATCCTCGCTCATAGGATCGTAGTTCAGCGTTTGGGAAGCTCCGTTCCTCCGGAGGCTTATCTTTGGTATAGTCCCCTGTCGTTGTAGGTACTTGTACATTCAGGGGTATGGCGGGGCCCTGTCCCGTCATAGATGTTGTTACATTCTTAGAGGTGCAGAGTGTTGTGGCGAGTTTGTACAAAGGATAACTGTTCGGGTTTTTATGTATGTATACAGAAGGTAACTGTCTTGGTTGGCCTGTTTATCTATCATATCTCTTGTTTCATGTTTATGTTTTATTTCCGCTGATTTTCTCTGATGTTGTATCACTAGGGTGCCCGGGGTAAGACACCAGTCACGGGCCCGGGTTCGGGTCATGACAAAAGTGGTATCAGAGCAGTTAATCCTCGGAAAGTGTCTACAGACCGTGTCTAGTAGAGTCTTGATTATCGGTGTGTTGTGCACCACATCTATAATCAGGAGGCTGCAGGACATTTAGGATTGGTTTCTATTCTTCTCATTCTGAGATCGTGCCTTAGAGCTGTGTTATAAGTTGGACCCCTCTGACGTTATTCGTTTTTACCAGCTATGCCTCCGCGCAAGGCAACCCGGGCCCAGAAGGGCAAGGCAGCCGAGGGAGCTGCTAGTAGGATACAGAGGAGTACGAGGGCGCAGGCCCGGTCAGTACCTGAGATAGTGCTTCAGACGGCGAGTTTTGTGACGCCGCCAATGAGTTTAGAGTCGCGGCGATGGTCTGCAGAGACCACGATACACGAACCTCCACCACGGCACCGGAGCAGGAGGAGATGGGTTACAAGGAGATGGCGATTACAGCCGGATCGCGGCGAGCATGAGGATAGGCCGATGCAGTTCGAAGAGCCCCGTAGTTCACCCTGCATCGATAGTTTGAGGCTACGGGATTTTCTGAGTTGTAGCCCGCCAGAGTTCTATGGGTCGAGGCCTGAGGATGATCCGCAGGAGTTCATCCGTCAGTTACAGAAGATCATACGCGTGATCAAGGCTTCGGAGACCGAGTCCGTGATCTTCAGTTCACATCGGTTGCGTGATACCGCAATGATCGTTTGATTCGCGAGCCGCCCCGGGAGCATGCGCCTCCAGCTGTTTGGGATGAGTTTCGGAGGCATTTCTCAGCCATTTCTTGCCTCCGCAGATGAGGAGGCACGGCCGGGTTTCGATCGAGACAGGAGGACGCATGGGAGTACAACGTAGAGTTCGACTCGTTGGCTCGATATGTCCCTGAGTTAGTAGCTAATATGGAGGACAGAGTGCACCGCTACGTCACAGGGCTTGATGACTATTTGGCAGAGTCTTGTTCGGGTGTATCGCTTCAGCCGGGCATGGACATTGCCCGCATGCAGGCTCATGCACTAGGTGTGAGGCGGAGAGACCGACGGATTGACCAATACCAAAGAAGGCCGGCAGGGGTCCTTTGGCAACTTTCAAGCGGACCGCAGCGGCCAGACTAGTTATGCACCTCCGCCAGATGCAGTGGTCCTCTGGTCTTGAGAGCAGGTCGGGGCTCCTGGTTGAGTTTTCAGGAAGCGGAGTGTTGGCGGATAAAGCCACCCCAACCTCGGTGTGGGCGGTGTGGTAAAACCCGTGCGAAGTGTCGCGGTATTTAGAGAGTTTGTTTTACATGCGGCAGGCCATTTAGCGAAGAATTGTCCGACCGAGGTAGCGCGGATGTTGAGACTCGCCGGGATCTGCGGGTTCTTCACCTTCGATAGCTAGGCAGGTGTTCATACACCAGCTGCGAGGCGAGGTCGTGGTGGAAGCTTCGATTCTAGCGGTCCTGGAACCGCCTATTTTGATTTCGGTATATCCTTTACACTCGAGACTAGTATGCATTGATGATGTGATGATGTGCTAAGTATTATGTTAATTGTGATTTAGAGGCAGGTTAGTAAAGGGGAAGTTGGGTACATAGAGATTGTGAGCCCTAGAAAATTTTACGTGGAGACCTTAGGCGAGGGACGTCTTGGGTAAAAGATTTTGTTTGCAATTTGACCTTTGTTGGAGTGCATAATATACGCGGGGTATAATTGCGTGATAAGTCCCTGAGGGGTGTGAATTATAAGAGGGTAGTTGAGCTAAGAAGACCACTAGGTTTTATTGACTTGATTAGTGAGATTGTTCCGGATCGGGGAACAAGGATTGGCGCGAAATGGGTCGGGTTGAGGCCAGATGGCGGGTCAACCCGCAGCCCGGAATAGGGTGGGGTCGATTTGTGGTGGTCCCGCTGTGTGATAGGGTCACGAGGGTGCTAGGCCCAAGTTTAAGTAACCATCGTATAAGTTCGTGGATGTGTTCGACCTGAATCGAATCGTGAAGGCCGGGAATGGCCTTGAGGGAATTTGAGGTTAGTAGATGACCGAGTTTGGAGGTAGTGACTCCAAGGTTTTGGAAACTGAAGCAATGACTGAAGTGTGGTACGTGTAATAAAAAGAGTTCAGGTATACAAGAAAGGTACGACGAGTAAGAAGAGGAGCGAACAATGTGTTATGAGAACGGAAGTGATCATTTCTTTTGTGAAGTGAAGATGCGAAGGGAGTATCCTTTAGACCTTGGGTGTGAGCTTTTTGTGATGTTAGAGGTGATTCCTCGTTGGCGTGGATTTGTATGTTATACTCTGGCCATTGGTGGCATGATTTGTTTTGTAAGTGTAGTAGTGAAGACTACACCGGCGCATGTATGTTTAGAGACTTAGAAGGAACATTCGGGACGAATGTTTCTAAGGGGGGAAGAATGTTATACCCCGTAGTTCCAGGGTATGTATGCGAGGACATACGTGCGAGAATACGACAGAAATATTGGAAAGAAAGGAAGATGTGATTTTTCGACGGAAAAGTTTCCGATTTTTGTGAAGAAAAAGGTTCGTTAATGGGAATTGGATTCCCAGATTTGGTATTTGGACTTCTTGGATTATATTAGAATTATGGGATTT
This sequence comes from Przewalskia tangutica, assembly GCA_029844215.1. Taxonomy (NCBI): domain Eukaryota; kingdom Viridiplantae; phylum Streptophyta; class Magnoliopsida; order Solanales; family Solanaceae; genus Przewalskia; species Przewalskia tangutica. The sequence continues at coordinate 12,496,962 of CM056737.1, forward strand.
TATTTTCAGAAATGGTCGCGTGGGGCCCACGGGAGAAATTTACGGTTTTGTGGGGCCCGCTTTGTTTTTGAGATTTCCGGTATTTTGGATATTTTCGGAAGACGAAATATTTTGGACGAATCGGGGGGCGACACGTTTCACCCCCATGTGGCACACTTGGCCGAAATTGGTGGACAAGTGGCTAAAGCCATTGTCCGCCGAAATGGCCCCTACACTTGGCATGGATTTTCGTTGGCCATGTGGTGTGGTTGGACCCACACACACATGGCCCAATCTTGACCCTACACTTACCTTAATCTTGGCCCTTGATTTCTCTATATAAACTGTCACGACCCGTTCCGGGGTCCGTGGATCGTGCCTACCCCGCACCCTAAATGATACAACATCGAGTAATCACGAACATAAACGATACAAGACATATTATGAAATATGAAACAATAACTGAGAAAAACTTGCCTTCGGCATATATATAAATAACAACCCTTTTCAACATGAGCAGTTTAATCCTTTTTACAAACCCCGCCACAACAAGATTACTGCACCTCTAAGAAATGATACGACAACATGGCGGGACGGGGCCGCCATACCTCGAATGTAAATACCTACAAAGCAGGGACTATACCATCGATAAGCCTCCGAGAAACGGAGCTTTCCCAACGCTGGATCGTGACCCTAAGAGCGAGGATCAACGATCGGGTGTACCTTTTCCTGCGGCGTGAAACGCGGCCCGGGCGAGGTCAAGATAACAGTACCAAGTATGTGAATCGAAAATACGTAAATGAAATCATAGTAGTCTATAAAAAGGAGACATGTATGATAACCAAACTACATTCACGATAAGCGATCATGTCAAGTCGTGGACTCACGCCTCAAAGTCATCACAATAAAACCGCAGGTAAGCACGAAGGCATAGCCGACTACTAAGACCCCGCACCACAAATGCCATAAAGCGTATCACAAGGTCTTTCTAGACCGCACCACATGATCGGCCGCCACTCGCGCGCAGATCACCGAGCGTCTATTCTCGAACTCTCGCAGCTCGCATAGGTCACACACGGACCGCATGAGGTATCCTCGAATCATGGTCCTGCATCACCGAGGTATACCCCGCATCGAGGCGCAACCCCGGTATCCGCCTAGGCTCCCGCAACCCGCATAGTCTCAAAAGACCGCATAGTCTCAACAGACCGCATAGGGAATCCCCCGCATCAGGCTAAACACCCGGAATGATCAATCCTGGAGCTACCGCGACTGCATAGTCACAAGGACCGCATAGCCGTATAGACCGCGTCGGGTGGCAAGCCCTGTATAATAAGTCAAAGGGGTATGTGATACAATAACAAGATAACGCTTAACGTTTAACAAAGTTATCACAACAAGAATGACCCCTTACATCACGATCACACAAGATACTAACACAAGTAGCATCCTAACATGTTTACTTATCACATCAACAAGAAAGTATTTACAAGGCTATCTCAAACCAACACAATCAAGTTATTCACACAAGGTACTTTATGCTAACAAGTTCGGTATCTATCCCTAAAGTACTTCATACATTAAATCTTTTAAAAGATCCGTTGCTTTCACATAAGTCACACAATACCCGTAGTATAAAATAGAATGACTGTCTTTTTTAATTAAACCAAAACATTTACCTTTGTAAAATCAAGTAACAACATTATTTTCCAAACGTCCAAGTTTGCCTAATTTCAAATGTTCACGCTTTCTTATTTTAGAAAGGTTTCGTAGTTCATAGTCTTATTCATTTAAGAATATAATTCTCTTTTAAACAATCTGAGAAACATAAGCCTTATATGTGAGTAGGATATTCTTGTTTATAACAATCTTATTATGTAGTGATCTAGAAATATCATTTTGTCTCATCTTAGCTTCTATGCAGATGGAAGTTTCTCCGGTTCTAATAATACTTAATTAGTCAAAACATTTCCTTTTATTAACGCTGCAGTGGTTTGTCGATACACATTCGATTTCAAATCAAGAAACATTCTTAAGCCGTTATACCTAACTTCCCATAAAGCTAGTATAACTCTTAAGTTTTTCAAAACCAAGTATTACTTCTTCTTTCAAAATGATTCAAAAATCTTTTGAAATACTTCAAGTTCTTTATTAACACATAACAAGCCGCTTATAGTTCAAATCGATTACCTTTTAAAGACCACAAGTATTTTCGCACCAACATAAAGTCGTTATAACCAACTTCCCATAAAGCCGTTATAACACTTTATGTTTTAGACCAATCAAATACATTTAACACGTACGCCTACCGTACTACATAGTTACACACATATCATGCTAGAAGAGATAGGAAGAGGTTCACATACCTCGCGACGAGTATCGACTAATAGCAAAACGCCCAAGTACTTCAAACCGCTGGCTACTCCTTAGCCGTAAGATCGCGCCATACGTAGTACTTCAACCTATAAGGCCACAAGGCGCTTATTAACATTTATATCCCTTCGTAGAACATCCTACGTAAAATTCGGCAAAGACTCTCCCCGCAACAGCGTAAATCTCCTCTCTATCTGGGCGGCCATCAAGCCAACCGGGGGTTCATACATCTAACCTGGACGTGCACAATTCTACCTCGCGTAAAAGCTACACAAGTCTATCAGTAATACACCTATGTAAAACAAGCCAAGATTCTTCTTTCAAAAGATTTCTTATTATTCGTGCTTAAGTCCAAAGACATTGCCGACAACAACGCTCATTCTATATATATAGTATACTTCAAATATATGGTCTAACAATCATGTAATTTCCAATTACAATAGAGGGACAAGATATTTACCTCGATAAGCCCATAATTATCCGAGTATAAAGTCGATCCTGGGCAATCGTTTAGCTCCAACTCCGTGCGCTCCAACTCCGCTCCAAACTACCCTTAGAAGTTCTAACCAACTTCTACATACTACTCCAACTAACCATGGAGATTTTCCTAGGGTTTCGGTTGGTGGTCGACGGGAAGTATAATAGTATAACTGGGCTTTTTGTAAGGTATGACCTTAGAATACAACAAGGTATACGGCTAAGGTAATTTGGGCATTATAACAATACTTTTGAGAGTATTTCTACCAAGAGGGGGGGTATATACGAGACAACACCACAAGGGGGGTGTATACCCCTCGGCCTACCCCACTAGGGTCAGTACTCTCGCCAAGTGGGGAGGGCTCGCGCCCAAAGTGCCAACTCAAAGGGGGAGAGGGGTGTTGGACGAAAACACCACACAAAGGGAGGGAGGATTTTTAACACTTAGGAAATATTTGGAATGGATGAAGAAGTCTTCCAAGGGGGGGTATTTATAGGTCTAGCAAAGGCCAACCAATGGCCAAGATCATGCCAAGTGCATAGCAAGTGTAGGGCCAAGATCTTGCCAAGTGCACCCTAACCAACTAACACACAAAATATCCTACCTACTACTTGACAAAATTGTCACCAAATCGTCCAAGCCAACCGCCCACACTCCATCAATGAGAGGGTGACAAGTGTCGCCCTCTCGTTGGTCCAAAATGTTTCGTCTCTCGGAAAAATCCGCAAAAATTAAAAATGACATAGCCGGAAATTCCCTACGAAGTCGTGAAAACGCTTTAAAAAACGACTCTAAACGGGTGTTGTGAACAAAATAAATTCGCCAAGCCACTTTACACTTCAAAATTTTCTACGCACGCCCCACGCATATACTGAAATACGGTATAACATTCTCCCCTCCTTAGAAACATTCGTCCCGAATGTTCCTTCTAAGTCTCAAAACAAACGCGCGCCGGTATAGTCCTCACTGCTATACTTACGAAAACAATCCTGCCACGCATGGCCACGGAACCAACTTGCGCAAAATACTTACCTCCAAGTCCACGAGGAAACACCTCTAACATCACCACAAACACCTCTCCCCGAGGTCTAAAATATACTCCATTCGCACCTTCTCTTTACAAAAGAAATGATACCACTTTTGTCACTTTGCCGCGAGGTTCACTCCGGCGACCCAACAAATGGTACCGGGCTGCATGCGATCCCTGAGGCTGACGTACACTCGAACTCTTACCACATTTGAGCATCGCTTCGCTTCCAAAACTCGAGGTTACTATCTCTAACGTGGTCATCATTAATCGGGAACACTCGGATGGATCTCCGATACTTTCCAAACATAACAATACGAAGACGGACGCATCGCCTCCCAAGTCGACAAGAAAAGCTAACATATAGGCAATCCGCCTATTCTTCACATGAACTTAAAAAGGCCCAAAACAACTCGGGCTAAGTTTCCTCTGCTTTTTCCAAAGCTCGTCACACCTAATCCGGGTGGTACTTTCAAGAAGACCAACCGCAACTCAACTCTAAGCGCCGCCGATTTTTCCGCACGATTTCTCCGAGCCGCGAACTTCTTCTAGACAAGCTTCTCACTATCCACGATACCGGAACAAGCTCAACTAATCGGTTCAACCTTGCCAACATCGAACCACTCGACCGCAACTTACACATCCGCCCCTAACAAGGCTTTATAAGGCGACATCTGAACACTGAAATGGTAGCTTAAACACTCCCTCCACAGGAGACAACAATCTCCACAACTACCCCTGAAATTCAACCACTGGCCCGAGGGCGAATGCGATTCTGAGACTCACCGAGTTCTTAACACATGCTTGGCAAAGCTTCTAAACAAAAACAGCCGTAACTGGGCTCCATCGTTCGACATAAGGTGAAGGTAGGCACCTGCAGCCTTACAACCTTTCGATATAACAACACCGCTGAGTACACGGTCCGACCGAAAACACGACGGCTGCTCATCGCCCGACCATCGTCGAACGATCCACGAACTCAGACTGTTAACTAAACTTGGGCCTAACACCCTCGTGACTGACCACCCGGCGACCACCACGAACTGACCCCACCAACAAACAGTGGCGCTGGTTGACCCGCGCATGGCCTCAACCCGACCCACTCGCAGAAACACTTGCTCCCTGGTCCGAACAACTTTTCTAATCACGCTACGAAACCTAGCGGTCTTCTTAGCTCAACTACCCTTTCATTCCACACTACTCGTGACTTATCATACAATATATCTCACATGCACTAAGCACTGATAAGGATCAAACATAACACTACACCTTTACTCGAGATGGCCTTACCTCTAAGGTCTCTACGCGATAGAACTCTAAGGCTCACACCTTCTCTATCCCCAAATCTTACTCTGCTAAACAACCACGATCTAATCACACTAACACAATCGCTATCGTAACATAGCACTTAAGGTATACTCACCTTATCACATAAACAAAACTCTAGAGGTTAAAGATATATCTATATTCATCGCTTCACTCCTTAGTCGTTCTAATCAAACTCGCCACGTAGGGCGCATAGCTAGGAAGATGACGAACTACCCACCGATCTCGAAGGCTAAGTCCTCCTACAAGGACATTCTATCGACATCGCACTCGACGGTCGTAGTACAACAAGTACCAACTAAAGACGACATTCCCGATGACGTCACATCGCAACCGGAAGCCCCGGAGTTGACCAACTCCTCGCACACCCCGAACGCCCCGAAATCCGTGGAAGACCACTCAGACCGCAGAGGTGCATATCTAATCTGGCCGTGAGGTGACTCGCCAAAGTTACCAAAGGACCTTGCCGCTCGCCCTTCTCGCCCTTTGTTAACCCGTCGATCTCTACGTTTCTCGGCACGCGATAAGCCCGCATACGTGCCATGCTCAAGCCCAATCAAGAATTACTCTTGCACAACCTCTTTAGATAGTCCTCAAGACTCGCAGACGCGTCGGTATACTCTCCGTAGCCAAATCCATAGCTAGTAACAGGGTTGTCTCGGCAATCTATATTCTCTGCTCTGGCCGCGGACCGAAGGTTCAAATATCATGGCCGCAGAGGCATCGCCGCCGCCGTACTAAACTCTGTTGGGGCTAGTGACGTCGCAGAACTCCCCGAAAGAAGCACTACCCTAGGTAATGATTGGGCCTGTGCCCTCGCCACCCTCTGAACTCTACTCGCAGCTCCCTCGGCTGCCTTGCCCTCCTGGGCCCGGGTTGCCCTACGCGGAGGCATAACGGTAAGGGAAAGAAATACGTCAGAGGGTCCAACTTACAACACAGCTCTAAGGCACGATCTCAGAGTGAGAAGAATTAGAAACCAATCCTAAATATCCTATAGCCTCCTGATTATTGGTGTGGTGCACAACACACCGATAATCAAGACTCTACTGGATACGGTCTGTAGACACTTTCCGAGGATTAACTGCTCTGATACCACTTTTGTCACGACTGCCCGGTCCGTGGATCGTGCCTTACCCCGCACCCTAGTGATACAACATCAGTAATCACGAACATAAAACGATACAAGACATATTATGAAATATGAAACAATAATCTGAGAAAAACTTGCCTTTCGGCATATATATAAATAACAACCCTTTTCAACATGAACAGTTTAATCCTTTTTACAAACCCTGCCCACAACAGTACTACAGACCTCTAAGAAATGATACGACAACAATGGCGGGACAGGGCCCCGCCATACCCCTGAATGTAAATACCTACAATGCAGGGACTATACCATCGATAAGCCTCGAGAAACGGAGCTTTCCCAACGCCGATGTGACCCTAAGAGCGAGGATCAACGACTGGTGTACCTTTTCCTGCGGCATGAACGCAGCCCCCCGAAGGAGGTCAGTACAACAGGTACCAAGTATGTGAAACTGAAAATACTGTAAATGAAATCATAGTAGTCTATAAAAACAGGAGACATGTATGATAACCAAACTACGATCACAATAAGGCCATGTCAAGTCGTGACTCACGCCTCAAAGTCATCACAATAAAACCGTGACGGTAAGTACGAAGGCATAGCCGACTACTAAGACCCCAGCACCACAAATGCCATAAATCAGTATCACAAGGTCTTTCTAGACCGCACTACATGATCGGCCGCCACTCGCTCGCAGATCACCGAGCGTCTATTCCTCGAACTCGCAGCCTCGCATAGGTCACACACGGACCGCGCATGAGGTATCCTCGAATCATGGTCCTGCATCGCTCGAGGTATACCCCGCATCGAGGGCGCTTAACCCCTGTATCCGCCAGGCTCCCGCAACCCGCATAGTCTCAAAAGACCGCATAGTCTCAACAGATCGCATAGGGAATCCCCGCATCGGGCTAAACACCCGAATGATCAATCTCGAGCTACCGCGACTCGCATAGTCACAAGGACCGCATAGCCGTATAGACCCGCATCAAGGGTGGCAAGCCCTGGTATAATAAGTCAAAGGGTATGTGATACAATAACAAGATAACCGCTTAACGCTTAACAACGTAAGCACAACAAGAATGACCCCTTACATCACGATCACACAAGATACTAACACAAGTAGCCTCCTAACATGTTTACTTATCACATCAACAAGAAAGTATTTACAAGGCTATCTCAAACCAACACAATCAAGTTATTCACACAAGGTACTTTATGCTAACAAGTTCGGGTATCTATCCCTAGAGTACTTCATACATTAAATCTTTTAAAAGATCCGTTGCTTTCACATAAGTCACACAATACCCGTAGTATAAAATAGAGTGACTGTTTTTTTAATTAAACCAAAACATTTACCTTTGTAAAATCAAGTAACAACATTATTTTCCAAACGTCCAAGTTTGCCTAATTTCAAATGTTCACGCTTTCTTATTTTAGAAAGGTTTCAGAGTTCATAGTCTTATTCATTTAAGAATATAATTCTCTTTTAAACAACTGAGAAACATAAGCCTTATATGTGAGTAGGATATTCTTGTTTATAACAATCTTATTACAAACTGTGATCTAGAAATATCATTTTGTCTCATCTTAGCTTCTATGCAGATGGAAGTTTCACCGGTTCTAATAATACTTAATTAGTCAAAACATTTCCTTATTAACGCCGCAGTTGGTTTGTCGATACACATTACGATTTCAAATCAAGAAACATTCTTAAGCCGTTATACCTAACTTCCCATAAAGCTAGTATAACTCTTAAGTTTTTCAAAACCAAGTATTACTTCTTCTTTCAAAATGATTCAAAAATCTTTTGAAATACTTCAAGTTCTTTATTAACACATAACAAGCCGCTTATAGTTCAAATCGCTTACCTTTTAAAGACCACAAGTATTTTCGCATCAACATAAAGTCGTTATAACCAACTTCCCATAAAGCCGTTATAACACTTTATGTTTTAGACCAATCAAATACATTTAACACATGTGACGCTCACCGCACTACATAGTTACACACATATCATGCTAGAAGAGATAGGAAGAGGTTCACATACCTCGCGACGAGTATCGACTAATAGCAAAACGCCCAAGTATTTCAAACCGTCGGCTACTCCTTAGCCGTAAGATCGCGCCATACGTAGTACTTCAACCTATAAGGCCACAAGGCGCTTATTAACATTTATATCCCTTCAGAGAACATCCTACGTAAAATTCGCAAAGACTCTCCCCGCAACAAACAGAAATCTCCTCTCTATCGGGCCTGCCATCAAGCCAACCGGGGTTCATACATCTAACCTGACGTGCACAATTCTACCTCACGTAAAAGCTACACAAGTCATCAGAATACGGTCCCATGTAAAAACATTCAAGATTCTTCTTTCAAAAGATTTCTTATTATTCAGCTTAAGTCCAAAGACATTGCCGACAACAACGCTTCGATTCTATATATATAGTATACTTCAAATATATGGTCTAACAATCATGTAATTTCCAATTACAATAGAGGACAAGATAGTTACCGCGATAAGCCCATCCTTATCCGCGTATAAAGTCGATCCCGGCAATCGCTTAGCTCCAACTCCGCGCGCCCAACCCGCTCCAAACTACCCTTAGAATTTCTAACCAACTTCTACATACTACTCCAACTAACCATGGAGATTTTCCCTAGTGGTTTCGGTCAGGATCGACGGGAAGTATAATAGTATAACTGGCTTTTTGTAAGGTATGACCTTAGAATACAACAAGCAATACTGCTAAGGTAATTTGGCCATTATAACAATACTTGTGAGAGTATTTCTACCAATCGGGGGGGTATATACGAGACAACACCACAAGGGGGGTGTATACCCCTCGGCCTACCCCACTAGGGTTGGGTACTCTCGGCCAAGGGGTGGGGAGGGGCTCTCGGCCAAAGTGCCAACTCAAAGGGGGAGAGGGGTGTTGGACGAAAACACCACACAAAGGGAGGGAGGATTTTTAACACTTAGGAAATATTTGGAATGGATGAAGAAGTCTTCCAAGGGGGGGTATTTATAGGTCTAGCAAAGGCCAACCAATGGCCAAGATCATGCCAAGTGCATAGCAAGTGTAGGGCCAAGATCTTGCCAAGTGCACCCTAACCAACTAACACACAAAATATCCTACCTACTACTTGACAAAATTGTCACCAAATCGTCCAAGCCAACCGCCCACACTCCATCAATGAGAGGGTGACAAGTGTCGCCCTCTCGTTGGTCCAAAATGTTTCGTCTCTCGGAAAAATCCGCAAAAATTAAAAATGACATAGCCGGAAATTCCCCTACGAAAGTTGTGAAAACGCTTTCATTTAAAAACGACTCTAAACGTGTTGTGAACAAAATAAATTCGCCAAGCCACTTTACACTTCAAAATTTTCTACGCACGCCCCACGCATACTGGAAATACGGTATAACATAAACCCCTTAAGTTGAAGAGTAATTCATCCTCACTTGAAAACTTTCCAAGGCAAAACATTTCCTCCCTTTGTAGTGCTTTTTCGTCCCTCACCCCACTTGTGTAGAAATACTTCATGTATTGTTGTATAATCCCAAATACCTTGGCCTAGTATCCCTAGTAGTATTCCAAAGTTATTTCAATACTAGGAGCCCGAAAATACTACTTTATTCCAACAATCGCAAAACGAAACCCTAGAAAAATCTTCCTAGCTTGGTGGAAGTATTTAGAGAAGTTGTTTAGAAACTTCTGGGTCGCTGAGCGGGTTGGAGCGTAAGGAATCGGAGCTAAACGATGCTCAGGATCGACTTATAAACTTGGATAATTTTGGGCTTATCGAGGTAATAATCTATGTCCCCCTATTGTAATTGGATATTACATGTTGTAGTAGTTATACTTGAGTATATTATATTGGAAGGATGATTATAAAGGATTGAATCATTTACATTGACTGCATTTACTTGAGACTTGTGTAGTATTTTGTGAAGTTAGAATTGAACACGTCCGGTTAGACGTGTAATCCCCTGGAAGTTGTTGGCCTGGTAGCGGGCCTGGATAGGGGAGGAGATTTATGTGATAGCGGGGGGGAGGTGCTGCCGAATTTTCTGTAGAATAAGGAAGCTTGTGTTTAGAATATTCTACGAAGAGAGCTAGAAGTTGATATATTATTGTGGTTGTTATAGGTGGATCTTCTACGCGCGGCATACTTGACTTGGCTTGTGGTTTAAGCTAAAAAGGTATGTGATTCTTCCTATACTCATTGAGCATGATTGTTGTGAACTATATAGTACGGTAGACGTACGTGTGTGAAATGAATTTTGTTTGTTTAAAACATAAAGTGTTATAATGGCTTTATGGAAAGTTAGTTATAACGACTTTATGAAGGTAAAAGAAAGATTTGGTTTTGACAGTAAAACGACTTGATTTTGAAAGTTAAGAGACTTGATCTTGAAAGATAAGAGACTTGACTTATAACGACTTGTTTTCGGAAAAATGAGAAGTAACTTGATTTAAGTATAGGTTACTTGTTTTGAAAAGAGTAAGTTAGTTGGGTTTTAAAAGAGTATACTTGATGTTGTTCTAAAAGAAAAGCACTTGGTTTAAAAAGTATAGAGTCCTTGATTTTAAAAGTCTTGTAAAGATTTTTACGAAGGTGAAGTAATTTGGTTTTAAAGTAAAATGTGTTTTCTTTATATACTACGAGTATTAGTATCGTGTGGCTTTTACGTAACAAGAGGTCTTTTTTTGAAAGAATGAAATTATGTAGTATTTTGGATTGTTGATATAAAATGAAAGTACATTAAACTTGCCTATGCTTGTTGTGATAGCCTTGTTGTGCAAGTGTTGTGATTCTGTGCTACCGTGTCTCTCGGGGAGGACCGGTTATCCGATTGATTGTTGGACATACCGACGCGTTAGATTTTCCACGCAGTACGCCCACTATCGAGTATTATCCGGTTATTTCTTTTGGACATCGACGCGTTGGATTTTCCACGCAGTATCGCCCACTTTGAGTATTATCTTGTTATTCCTTCGACACGCCGACGCGATGGATGTTCCATCGCACGCGCCCGAGGATGGTTTCATGGCCATGACTTTCGAGGTGAGATGTCGGCATGCGGTCATTGTGAGGTTCAGTTGTTAGTCCATGGACCGCTAATCCATGAAGCTTGCCGCGTGACGAACAATCACGGGCTTGATTTGTACACGTGGTTACTGCACACTTTAGATACTTGTCCCGGTCATTTCTCGTATCGCAGTCTTGGTAGATAGCTTTAGATACTTGCCTCGGTCATATCTCGTGAGACGGTTGGCTAGGTACGTTAGCTTTGGTACTTGCCTCGCCGATGCGTGGCTAGCTTTTGGATCCGTAATTAGCTTCCGCATTGCCCGTGAAGTTTTATGACTAGCTTTTGAACCGTATAGAGCGATTCTACTTGCCCGATCGGTTTGACGACGCAGCAGATCTAGTGTTCAGGTTCACATATGGGTGTTGTTTTACATCATGTACTGTCGCAGTGAGGAATGAGTTCCACGGGCATGAGTGATATTATGGGCGTGAGACCCATAGTTATGTGTGAGTGATTAGTCTGTGGATATGCGACCCCTTACTTGACATAACAGTTTACTTATTTTGAAATTGTTTTATAAAATGATGAAATGGGATTTCATTCTGATTTTCAATTTCACATACTTGTACTGTTATCGACCTCCTTCGGGGGGCTGCGTTCATGCCGCAGGTAGAGGTACACCAGTTGTTGATCCTCGCTCATAGGATCGCAGTTCAACGTTTGGGAAGCTCCGTTTCTCCGGAGGCTTATCTTTTTTGGTATAGTCCCCTGTCATTGTAGGTACTTGTACATTCAGGGGTATGGCGGGGCCCTGTCCCGTCATAGATGTTGTTACATTCTTAGAGGTCTGTAGTACTGTTGTGGGCAGAGTTTGTAAAAAGGATAACTGTTCGGGTTTTTATGTATGTATACAGAAGGCAACTGTTTTGGTTGGCCTGTTTATTTATCATATCTCTTGTTTCATGTTTATGTTTTATTTCCGCTGATTTTCTCTGATGTTGTATCACTAGGGTGCCCGGGGTAAGGCACCAGTCACGGGCCCGGGTTCGGGTCGTGACACAAACGGTTACCTTTTTGTACATAAATGAAAACTTGAACAGTTACATCCCTTACAAACTCTGCCCACAACAGTGTTACAGACCTCTAAGAATTTTAAAACCATAATGACGGGACAGGGCCCCGCCATGCCCCTGAATATACAAAAGTCTACCACTTCAGGAACCGCATCACGTGATAAGCTTCCGGAGATATGGAGCTTTCGAGAACCGAACAGCGATCCTAAGAGTGCGGATCGCAAGCTATGTACCTCAACTCGCGGCATGAACGCAGCTTCAAGGAGGTCGACAACAGTACCAAGTATGTGAAACTGAAAAATATTTTAAATGAAATCATAATAGTCTATATAAAGCAGGAGACATGTATGATAACCAAACTACAGTACACAACATATAAGCAGTCATGTCAAGTTAGGGACTCATACCCGTGAAATCATCACTCAAATACAACCCGGGAATTTAACCCGCACAATGGCCGCATGCCCCGGCATCTCACCTCGGTATAAGCATGGCCCTGGAACCGTCCTAGTGGGCCCATACCCGTGGACCATCCAACGTGTCGGTATGCCCAAAGGAGATAACAAGATAACAATCCCTGTAGAAGCATACCCGTGGGCCACCCAACGTGTCGGTATGTCCAAACAACTACCAAGATAATACTCACTGTGGAAGCATACCCGTGGGCTACCCAACGTGTCAGTATGTCCAAACAAATAACAATAGAATACTCACTGTGGAAGCATACCCGTGGGCTACCCAACGTGTCAGTATGTCCAAACAAATAACAATAGAATACTCACTGTGGAAGCATACCCGTGGGCTACCCAACGTGTCAGTATGTCCAAACAAATAACAAATAGTCGGCCCTCAATCGAGGGACTCGGTAGCACACATCAAACCCTTGCCCAACAAGGCTATCTCAACCAAGCATAGGCAAGTTACACACAACTCAAGGTACTTTAAACACTTCTTAACACAACGTCAAGTATACCATTAAAACCCTTTTAAGATCACGGTACTCCTACCTTTTATAACCAAGCCACTTATGTTTTTCCATCACAAAGAGTTCAATATTTGAAAACAAGTTACTTCTCTTTTCCCAAAATCAAGTTGCCATTCTAAATCCATTAATGAATCCATTTCTTTATTTTCCATAAAGTCGTTATAACTAACTTCCCATAAAGCTATTATAACACTTTATGTTTTAAAACAAGGCAAGACAAAACCATGCCTTTCTTTTAAACCAAAACACTTCAAATTCTTAAGTCTCTTTTCTTTTAGAAATCGAGTTCCTTACTTTGGAATTTTCAAGAAGATCGAAACTTGATTACAATAATTCTTATTAGAGTAGCCATGATCTAGGAAATGTAATACAATTTTGTCTTATCTTAGCTTCTATGCAGATGGAGGTTTCTACTGGTTTTAATATGATTAATTGTCATTACTTTTTCCTTTATTAACGCTGCATTGGCTTGTTCGATTCTTATTCCCATTTTCGAAATTTATGTAACATTATTCTTTTAAAAACCAAGTACCCATTTCTCACGAATGAGGTTTCACCCTTTTCAACACCAATTAGGTCAATTATAAGCCCAGTCTCTTATCTTTTGAAATCAACAAACCATTCTTTTACCTACATAAAGTGGTTATAACAAACTTCCCATAAAGCCGTTATAACACTTTATGTTTTAAACCAACCAATTACTAACGAATAAGATTTTCCTACTTTTTCAAACAATCAAGACCTTTACACTTCATATCAAGTCAAGGCACAACAAGGGAAATCAAATTCCTTTAACACACGTGCATCTACTGCACTATATATTTCACAAATAATCATGCTGAAGAGGATAGGAAGAATCACATACCTCGCGACGATTATCGACGGTTAGCAAAATGCTCCACAGTACTATCCTCCTTAAGTAGAATATGCTACTCGTAGTACTTCAATCCTATAAGGGTCATAAAATGTCTATCAAACTCTAGCTTCGAACGTAGAATAACTAAGTGCAAGGTCCCTACATTCTACGGAAATTTGGACAGCACTTCCTTTGTTTCTACTTCTATGCCACTTTTTCACTACGAATTCAATAACCAAACGCCACATTTAAGGCTCAATTGATCCAGCAAATACAAGGGATTACACGCCTAACAATACGTAAAATTCCGCCCACAACAACACAAAATAAACCAATAATTTCCATGCCATTCTTGGCCAACAATATAACCAATACTAACCCCTTTCAACTCTTTTCCAATTCAAGTTCTTATGTCTAACATGATATCTAGCCCTAGACATCTTCAACAACTACAATCCCCCTTTACAACATGTGACGACCCAATTAGTAACCAAATTGAAGTTATCATCTTAAGGCTAACATGCCCATTTCAGTTTTCAACAAGACAACAAGATCCAAATCTATTCAACTTAAATAAAACAGCCTCAGGCTCATTTCTAAACTACTATAACAAGTATTAACTCATATCCAAGAGAAGGGGAAACTTTTACCTTTCGGAATAGCCCACAAAAGCCCCTTTTTCCACTTATTTACCGTCAAATTCGTCCCCCCGCGCTTCCACAAGTTCACCCTCACTTTGCCTTCTTGCCGCCGATCCTACAATTTCCTAAGGCTAGGTTTTCTTCAAGAAAAACTAGAGAGAAAGGGAGAGGATTTCCTTGGGAGGGTTTTGAGATGGAAGACTTGGCCCTAAAATAGGCCCCTTTCCTGGTAAAAAGGATGGGAGGGACACTTGTCACCCTCCCATAGGCTTTTAACAAAATATCCCCTGATTTTCGTTCTTTACCGCAGAAAAATCCCGCCTTGGCGCCGCGGCGCTTCCACTTGAGAGAATAATTACCCGCATTCCGCGCCCGCAATCCTGCGAACCTCAAGACAACCGCGCCGTGGCTCAGATTCCGGCCATGGCTGCACTCGAACCGAAACCATTGTTTTGCCTGACTGCGCACCAAACTTGAAACCTCCATAACTTTTGACTCCGATGTCCTATCGACGAACGGTTTGTTGCGTTGGGAACTAGATTTAACGGAATACACACTAGGCTTTTTTTAAACACCTCGATATTCTTAACAACTGGGGTACAACACTCCAAGGTAGACTCAAAATCCGTCCAACACATGTTTGTCCACTTATCTTTCCACTTTCAAATCTTATATTCCTTGGTATGTTCTTATCTTATCTTCTTGAATTTACGGGGTGTAACAGACCAAGTCTTGAATACTTGGTCATCTTTCAAATCTCTCTCTCTCTAAGCAAAAGCTCTCACTTCTCTCTAGAATTCCAAGAGGAATTCAAAGCCTAAGAAAAATCTGAAAAGTTAAGAACAAGAAGGAAGCTTGTGGCTAGCTTGTAAGGGTGGTTGTGATGGTGTTCTTGAAAAGGAGGCTAGCAAAATTGTTGGAAGAATTTTGGCTAAAGCTCTAAAGGTAACAATTCTCTCTTGTAGCTAGTTATTGATGTTGCATGTGAAGGAAAAGGAACTTGTTATAGTAAATAATGCTCTTAGATTCATTGCATCTAAGAAATGTGGTTTGGATGTGAAAGAATTGGTTAAGAAGATTATGTGAGCATGTTGTAGCCTAAAAACTACCTTAGACTTGTTAAGTTGGTTGTTTTACCTTGTGGGGCAGAATTTTACACATTTAAGTTTAGGTGTGTAATACCCTTTGAAATGTTGGATTGTTGGCCCTTAAATGTGGCGTTTGGATATTGAATTCGACCTTGGAAAAGGTGGCAAAGTATGTAGAAACAAAGGAAGTGCTGCCCAAATTTCCTTAAGAATTAGTAACTTGAACTTGGAGTTTCTACATTGAAATTGGGGGTTAATAAACGTATTATGGTCATTATAGGTTGACATATTACGTGCGGTATTTCGGACTTAGCAAGTGGATTAACCGAAGAGGTATGTGGAACTTTCATATCTCTTGAGCATGAGTATTTGTACCTATGTAGTACGGTAGACGTACAAGATTTGATATCTTTCACTTGTTTTAGAGTATGTGATACTTGTGTCATTTTTAAAAGTATAAGTCCCTTGGATTTAGGGAAAATGTATTTGACTAAGGAATAACGCAAATATAATGATTTTATGGGAAGTTGGTTATATTAGCTTTTGAAAGGTTAACAAAGAAAGGTTTACTCTAAGTAAAACAAGTACGGGTAAATGATTTGAAACTGTGAAAGATGGATTGATTTTTAGGCATTGATTGCCTAAGGTTTTAAAGGAAATGAAGTCACTTGATTTAGAAGCTTATTATATTTCTAAAAGGAAATGTGACTTGTCTTGAAAAGAAATCGTAACTTGATACTATGGTTATTAGTATCTTGGAATTTTTCTATAAAAAGAGTTATTTCTTAAAAGGTTAGAAGTACGTGGTACTTGGGTTGAATTCCCGGATTTTCTCTTAAAAGACATGTTAGTGCCTTAGGTATACTAAAATGAGAGGATATATAAATTGGTAAAGGTTAATAAGAACTTAGGGGATTTCTTAACTTGCTTATGTCAGGATAAGCCGGTAGTGCTTATGTTATGTATGATAGGCCGGTAGTGCTTATGTTATGTATGATAGGTCGGTAGTGCTTATGTTATGTATGATAGGTCGGTAGTGCTTATGTTATGTATGATAGACGGATGAGCTATGCTATATATATATATATATTATTACGGGGTAAACCCCGGGTTATTACTTATGCCACGGATTTGCTACCCATGATGCGAGTGCGGCACTTGTACTCATGCGGATCCGGACCACAGGATCCATGCGGGTGAAATAGTCCCATGCGAGTACGGCGATGGTACTCATGCGGGTCCACAGGATCCATGCGGGTGAAATAGTCCCATGCGGGTGAAATAGTCCCATGACGAGGCGGATGACCTCAGGTGGGTCCACAGACCCACGCGGGTGAAATAGTCCCAGTAGGATTGCTTAATGATACTACGGCGAGGTACCGCTTTGATCATGAGCCTCCTATTTTTATGCAAGAAGATTTATACTTGTTACTCTCATTGTTAGTAAGGCACAAAGGTAAGGTAAATTGATTTTCGTCATGACTCAAATTTTATTTTGACTTATGATATTATTACAGTATTTTCCAGTTTTACATACTTGGTACATATTGTGTACTGACCCCCTTCCTCGGGGGCTGCGTTCATGCCGCAGGTAAGGGTAAGAAGGTGGTGGATCCTCATTCTTAGGATCTTTGCTCAGGTGTCAGAAGCTCCATTACTCCGGAGGCTTGACTTGATTTTTGGTACGGTTCTCCCTGACGTTGTAGGTTTTGTGTACATTCAGGGGTATGACGGCCCCGCCCGTCATGGTTGTTACAAATTCTTAGAGGCCTGTAGTCCGGTTATAAATTGGGTTAGCAAGGATGTAACTGTTCAGTTCTGTTTTATTTACGTTACGGAAAGGTAGCCATTTTTGGGTTAGCCTATTTTATCTTATATGGTTCTTGTTTGTGAGTTCATTTCCGTTGGTTTTCTCTGATGTTGTATCACAAGGGTGCCCGGGGTAAGGCACCAGTCACGGATCCGAGGTCGGGTCGTGACAATAAAACTGACAGGGGCAAGTACGAAGGCATAGCTACCAGATCCAGCCTGCATCATCAACTGACCGGGGCAAGTACGAAGCTACTGGGATCCACTACGCCACGGAGATATGACCGGGGCAAGTACGGAAGCCATCTACCAGAGCCTACTGTACCAACTATGCTATAAAACTGACCGGGGAAAGTACGAAAGTCAACTACTGATCCACTGCAAGAATCGATCGGGCAAGTACGGGGCTAGCTACGGATCTGCGTCGTCGTCAACCTCGTGGAGAGCTAGTCCATGGCATAACAATAACAATGGAAGCATACCCGTGGCCACCCAACGTGTCAAGATGTCCAAGTAAATAACATGATAACAATCATAGTGGAAGCATACGTAGACCATCCAAAGTCGGTATGTCCAAGTAAACAACAAGATAACCGAATTTATCGAGAGACGCGGTATCATAGAAATACCACACTTGAACAACAAAGGCTATCACAACTAGCATAGGCAAGTTTAACATACTCTTAGACTTTCATTTTATGCCAACAATCCGGGTTTTAACCCCAAAGTACTACATACTTCAATTCTCTTTAAAAGATCCATTTTTAAGTAAATACCACATGATACTAATACCCGTAGTATTAAGACACTTTCATGTTTAAATCAAGTACTTTATACTTTTTAAACCAAGTGGCTTACACTTTTAAAACAACGTCAAGTATACTTTTAAAACCCAAGTAACTCACACTTTTAAGATCACGACACTCACACCTTTTTAAAATCAAGCCACTTATACTTTTCCAATCAAGACAAGTTCAATATTTAAAAACAAGTTACTTACTCTTTTAAACTCAAGTAACTTAATTTTTTTTAAAACAAGTAACCTATAATTTTAAATCAAGTTACTTGTCCTTTCCCAAAATCAAGTCGTTTATAAGCCAAGTCTCTTATCTTTCAAGATCAAGTCTCTTAGCTTTCAAAATCAAGTCTCTTAGCTTTCAAAATCAAGTCTCTTAACTTTCAAAATCAAGTCTCTTAACTTTTAGAATAATCAACCACTTCTTTCATCTTCATAAAGTCGCTATAACTAACTTCCCATAAAGCCATTATAACACTTTATGTTTTAAACCAACCAAAGACAACCGCACTCATTTCTGAAATTAAGAGAACTTTATTCTTTTAAAGACCAAGTATCAATTTCCTTTCGAATAATGATTCATAACTTTTTAGAATAATTCAAGGTTCTTAACATTTAGAACTCAAGTCAAGGACATCAAAGTGAAACCAAATTCATTTAACACATGTACGTCTACCGTACTATATATTTCACAACAATCATGCTCAAGAGGATAGGAAGAATCACATACTTCCTCGGCTAATCCACTTACCAAGTCGAATATGCCGCGTGTAGAATATCAACCTATAATAATCAAATACGTCTATCAACGTCTAGATCTCTGCGTAGAATATTTCTAAGTATAGGGTCTCTTATTCTACGGAAAATCGGGCAGCACTTCCCCTGTTTTTACGTACTTTTCCACCTTTTTCAAGGCCCGAAATTCAATAACCAACATGCCACATTTAAGGCGCAATAATACAACAGTACAAAAGGGGATTACACGCCTAACTGGACGTGTAAAATTCTGCCCCACAATTAAAAAACAGTCCATTAGTCCAAAGTAAAAACAGTCCAATGTAAATACAGTCCATTAGTTGGTGTTCTTGGCCAACTACTACAATAAAAACTTATCCAATTTTCGGCTAGCATGTCGGAATTACTTCTTTAATCTTCCAACTTATATTTCAATCTTTATATAAGTTATAATAACTTTGTTATTAACTGTCAACAGGTAATAGGTAATGTTTTTACCATTTTAATGGCTAGCATGCCAATTTCTTGATTTTAGCAACTTAACAAGGTCCAAATCTTTTCCATCTTCCTTCCATGTATCACATACTCATTTATATACTTCCAACATATATAATATCCAACTTCACAAAGAGGACAAAGTTCATTACCTCAAAGAGCCCAAAATAATCCAAGAACTAAAAGTCGATCCGTAGCACGTTTAGCTCCTATTCCTTACGTTCCAAACCGCTCCAAGAAACCCTTAGAAGCTCCTAACCAACTCTTCTTCAAGATCCAACTTCAAAAAGTGAAGAACACTTTAGGCTTCAAACATGCAAGTTTCGGCCAAGGTATGGTTTTTAGGCTAGGGGTGTGAAATCTTGTCTAACACTTGGTTAATAACCTTCCTAACACATCAAGGAAGAACACTTAAGAGTTTAAGAATTGTTGGATAACTTTAGGTTAAGAAATTTAGCCATGGCCGAGAGCACCAACTCAAGGGAGAGAGTATTTGTTGTCTTGAAATAATTCTAAGTGTGGAAGATTTCATCCTACTAGTGTGATGATATAACACAACCAAGGGCTAGGATTAAAATATGTGTGTGGTTGAGATTAGGGACAAGTGTGTGTGGGTCCCACTTGTCCACTTGTCCAACAAATATCTCACAAAATATCTAGCACAAGACTTGTCCATTTTGTCATCTCACACGCCCAACATGGCCCCACTTGGGGTGACACGTGTCGCCCTCCTATTCATCCAAAATATTTTCATCTCCCAAAAACATCCATATTGGCCAAAATCTCAAAAATAATGTGGGCCCCACAAAACCGTAAATTTCTCCCGTGGGCCCCACGTGACCAATTCTGGAAAATAAAATCCATAATTCTCTAATATTCCAAGAAGTCCAAATACCATAATTGAGAATCCAATTCCCAATAATAAACTTTTTTCCTTCACGAGGTTCGGAATATTTTTCGTTAGTGTTATATCTGTCACGACCCGACCCCGGGCCGCGACTGGTACCCTACCTGGGCACCCTTCTAATCATACAACATAACAAACTGCGGAAGATAAATAACACACTTTTTTTTTTAAAAACCAAGGCCAAGCCGATAAGGCTGCCATAATCATAAAAATTACCCGAAAGGGTCTACACTGCTTAACAAGGTAAAAAAAACAACTCTAGCCATCCATTACGGATGAATACAGACCTCTAAGATTTGAACAAATACTATGACAGGACAAGGCCCCGCCGTACCCCTGAATATACATAGCCATGACAACTCCGGAACATTGGAGCCATCTCAAAATGCTAAATCAGGATCCTAAGCTCGCGGATCCACAATCGCAGTACCTAAACTCGCGGACATTTAACGCAGCCAAGAAAATCGATCACAACAGTACCGAATATGGAGCGGAAAATAAGGTGCGATAAACAAATCATAATTGTACAAAAGAATGACAGGGGAAAGTATAAAAAGGGTACATACCAGATCCTACCGTGCCATTACCATCTCGTGAACTTAATCGTACCTTATTATCTTTTCCCATTTTTCAATAAAAGTTATAGTCACATTCTTACGTACATGCTTAGGGAAAAATCATTAAGTTCATTATCATATAACTTACTTATCTTTCATAACATAATCCGGCCCTTTATGGAGGGACGCATATACTACACGGCCCAATCTGGGATGCGATCAAGTCACACAAATATCAAAGCGTGCCCGTGGAATCCCCCATCACTGCCGACAGTCATAAGTGTAACATATAACCATGTGACGCGCCTGTGGCATCCTACCTCACTGTCGGCGTACACATACACAATACATATATATATCTCCTGCCCGTGGAATCCCACATCACTGCCGACAGCCGTAGGTGTAACATATAACCATGTGACGCTCCCGTGGCATCCTTGTTACACCCCGTATTTTCAGGACATGCTTTAAGAACGTACGTAAGAACTCGCAAGTGTTAAGATTTGAGACTTGTAAAAAAATTTATCGGAATTGTGAAATTTTTCGGAAAACGTAATATTGTGACGAATGGGAGGGCGACACTTGTCACCCCCCTTATTGATGCCTTGGAAGAAATAGGCATGGCCCAAATGGTCATTGACCATAGTCTTAAGATGACAAAGTCTTCCTATTAATGAGCTTGAGTTTCTTGACCAAAGTCAAAGGTCCCAAGTCTTGATATTTTATAAGACTTCATCTAAACCACCCATTTGGTTACATATTAACCCTCCATGCCCCTTTATTACACTACTAGTAGCAAGAGTATGTCATTACACTTAGAAAAATTTCCACAAAATTGAAGAACTCAAGGAAGAGCTCTCGGCTTCCCTCCACTTTCAAAAGGAAAATTTTTCGTTTCTTGTCCATTAAGCCCCACACTTTAAACCATGGTTCATGAGGGTATTGTAAGTGTATCTCAATAGAAAACCCGGAAAAAGAGAGTTTTCGTATTAGTCAAAGCGAAAACCTAGTGGCTTTCTAGGTTTTGGATTGGAGGTTTGAAGGAAAGTTGTTGGTGTGGTTCTAAGGGTCTCAAGGAGCGGATTGAGGTGTCTTGATGAGGCTCTAGGTTGCTAAGGAGCAACTTCGGTTTTGAAGATTGGATTACAATTCGTTGAGGTATAATCTTGTTCTTTGAAAGTGTTACAAGATTATTTATATTGTTGTTGTTAGCTTTACATGTTGCTAGAATGAAGTTGTTAAGTTGAAGTTAATAAGTATTATGGATTACTTGTAGCTTAAGTTCAAATGAAAAGTAAGTCATGTTAAGTTGGAATACAATTTGATCGTTACTAGAATCGCCGCATGTAATTGACTTGAAGATTCTAGTAGTTATATTTAGTTGCGACTAGATATCATGTTATGCTACCAAGTTGGATTGAAATGGAAATTGAATAAGAATTGGTATTGTTGAACTCAAGGTCGAATTTGTACTTGTGGTTTGTAATAGTTTGTTATTCATATGTATTGAACTACCTTCCATATTGTGGTGAGCCAATTGATTTGTATAGTTAATTATTTGTATTGGACTACCTTCTATATTGTTGTGAGCCAATTGGGGCTGTTTGGCTATTGTATTTCGGCCTTGAAAAGGTGGCAAAGTAAGTAAAAACAAAGGAGGTCTTTGTCCAGATTTTCTATAGAATTTGGCGACTTAGCACTTAGAATATTCTACGTTTGAAGTAAGAGGTTAATGGACGATTGTGACCATGATAGGTTGAAGTACTTTGGAGCATTTTACTACTTGTCGACAATCGTCGCAGGTATGTGAACCTCTTCTTTCTTTGGCATGATCCTACGTATGAAATCTCCATGTGATAGTATTTCAAGATTTCTTCTACTCTTAGAAGTTAAGAAGTATTTGCATTGTTGAATCTAAGTTAAGAGTATGTTTAAATTGTCCTAAGTCCTTACTAGGTCTTATGGGAGACGTTGGTAAGAATGGTTAGGAAGTTATGAGATTTGATTTAAAGGCTATGTGTCTTGATTTGTTTAAAGTAAGTAAGTGGATTTTATGTTCAAAATGACTTGAATTTATATGTGAAAAGGGATTGATTTTAAAAGTGGAAGTTATATGATTTTAAGAGAATAAGTTACTTGGTTTTGGAAGTGTATGGGACTTTATATTTTTTTATAAGTATAAGTAAATGGACTTTAAAGAATGTATGTTATGAAGTTTTAAGACTATGAACTTTGGTTGTCTTTGAAGGATTTTGAAACTTTATTTTTCAAGTTATGGGACTTGATTTCTAAAGTATTGATGACATGATTTTATAAGTATAAGTTTACATGATTTAAAGAGTGTATGCTACGAGGTGTTAAGACTATAAGCCTTGATTTTATAAGTGGAAATGACTTAAGTTTACAAAGTATGGTTCTTAATTTATTTCAAAAGTTAAGAAGATGGCTTCCAAAAGAGTATGTGACTTGAGCTTTAAAAGAAAGGAGTTCTATGATTCTTTTTAAGTATGTATGTACGTAGTATATTTGGATCTAGTTTTCCTAATGTTGTAAGAATAAAAGTGTCTTAAGTTCTCTAAAATGAAATGTTGTTATAACAGATTTAGGTGAAGTTGTTATGACGACTTAAGAAGTAGTAATAAGGCGGGTTAAAATGTTATGTAAGGATACACCGAGCATACAAATAGGCCGGATTACGTTATGAGATACACCGAGCCTACAAATAGGCCGGATTACGTTATGAGATACACCGAGCCTACAAATAGGCCGAATTACGTTATGAGATACACCGAGCCTACAAATAGGCGGATTACGTTATGAGATACACCGAGCCTACACATAGGCGGATTACATATTACCCCGAGCCTACACATAGTCGGGTTACGTCATCTTACACCGTGCCCCACAGGCGGGCCGGAGTCTGCTACATGATTCCACAGTACACCGAGCCCCACAGGCGGGCCGGATTATGCTACAGATTCCACAGTACACCGCGCCCCACAGGCGGGCCGGATTATGTCACATGATTCATCAAGACACCGTGTCCCGCAAATGGGCGGATTATGTTATGTAAGATATGTAAGTTATGTGAAAAGATGGATTAAACTCTTAAGTATGTATGTAAGAATATGAGGTTAATTCTTATTGAAAGAAGGAAAGGAGCAGTTAATATACGATTGATTTCGGAGTTAAAATGACATTCTTTTATATCATGATGCATTTTACGATGCGTTATTTCTGTTCCATATTCGCACTGTTGTTATCGACTTCTTCGGGTGCGTTCATGCCCGCAGTGATAGGTACAGGTTGGTGATCCTTGCTCTTAGGATCTCTTCGATTTTGGAAAGAAGCTCCTTTCACTCAGGAGGCTTATCTTTTGGTACGGTTTCCCTGATGTGGTAGACTTATGTACATTCAGGGGTATGGCGGGGCCCTGTCCCACCGCAGTTGAAATTCTTAGAGGTCTGTAGTTACATATTGTGGGTCGGTTTGTAAAAGGGAAGGGATGTATCGCTTTGTTGTTATGTATATGTATGTGTGTCCAGGAAGGTAGCCTTATCGGCTAACCTGTGGTTTAATTTCTCGTTATTTTATTTTATAAGTTTCATGTATGTTCCGCTGCTATTCTCTCGATGTATGCAACAGGTGCCTGGTAGGGCACGATGTGAGCCCGGTCGGTCGTGACAATCCTACCTCACCGTCGGCGCACATATACAACACACACATATATATATATATATAACGTGGCTGCATGCCCCGGAATCCCCCATCGTATAAGCATGGCCATAACGTGCCCCTGGAATCCCTCATCGTAGGCGCAGGTCTTCACGGGGAGCTAGCCCATGGAGTAATAATATAACATGCCCCCGGAATCCCTCATCGTAGGCGCATGTCTTCATGGGGAGCTAGCCCATGGAGTAATAGTCGTACATAGTACGGTCGCGTGCCGGAATCCTCATCGTATAAGCATGGCCATGGGTAATAAAACAACCGAATCTAACCCGCCTCCTGGTCACATGCCCCGGAATCCCACATAGTATAAGCATGTCCAAGGATCAATCATAATGGAAGCATACCCGTGGAATCCCACATCACTGTCGGTACGTCCAAGCAAACTTACAACAAGACAGCCGGCCCTCCAACTGAGAGTCACGACAACGTAAACATATAATACTTGCACTCAAAGCTATCACAAGCAAACATAGGCAAGTTCATTAAACCTTTAGACTTCCATTTTTATAAACTCATGGCACTTTCGTTTCACACATAAAAATCCGGGAATTTAACCCAAAGTACTACGTGCCTCTACTCCTTTAAAATGATTTTCTTTCAAATAAAACTTCCAAGATACTAATAACCGTAGTATTAAGTCATACATACTTTTCAAGACAAGTCACAATACCTTTTTAGAAATACAATTATAGGCTTCTAAATCACGTGACTTCTTTCTTTAAAACTTTAAGCAATTGGTACCTTTAAAACAATTTGCCCTTCTTTATTTCAAGTCATTTCTTTACTTACATTACTGAAGAAAACCATTCTTTTAATCTTCCATAAAGTTGTTATAACCAACTTCTCATAAAGCCGTTATAACTCTTTATGTCTTAGACAAATTCATTCCTTTTATAACCAAGAGACTTATACTTTCAAAACAAATCACATAGCTTTCAAAATACTTCAAGTCTCTTAACTTTTAAGAAAACAAGTTTCTTAACTTTAGAAATCAAGTCTTTCCAAATCAAGTATTCTATACTTGTAAATCAATTCATTTCTTCCTTTAAGAATCAAGTCCCATAACTTGAAAAATAAAGTCCCTTAACTTTTAAGAATTTGAGATCCATAGTCTTAAAACTTCATACGTAAATTCTTATAAGTTAAGTAACATATACATTGGTGCGTTGTGAATAAGTTATAATTATTTATAACGATCTTATTCAAGTAGCCATGATCTAGAAAATATAATACAATTTTGTCTTATCTTAGTTTCTATGCAAAAGGAGAATTCTACTCATTTTAACATAATTGATTATCATTACATTTTCCTTTATTAACGCTGCAGTGGCTTGTTCAATACTTATTCTCATTTGTGCCGTAACTTAGCCAAGTCAACATGGCTCCAAAATACCTCCTAACGACTCTTACCAACATCCCCCATAAGACTTGGTAAGAACATAGGATAACTTAGGCATAACCCTTACGTAGAGTAAATCAACATACATACCTCTTAACTTCTAAGAGTAGAAGGAATCATGAAATAATACCACATGTATATTCCATACATAGAATCATGTCAAAAGAAGGAAGAGGTTCACATACCTCGCGACGATTATCGACAAATAGCAAAATGCTCCTAAGTACTTCAACCTTGATAGCTATTCCATCCTTCAAGTAGAATCCGCTATACTTAGTACTTCAACCTAAAATGGCCATAATACGTCCATTAACCTCTAGCTTCGAACGTAGAATATTCTAAGTACAAAGTCACTAAATTCTACGGAAAATCGGACAACACTTCCTTTGTTTCTACATACTTTGCCACCTTTTTCAAGGCCGAATACAATAACCAAACACGCCACATTTAAGGCTCAACAATGTAGTTAACAATAGGGGATTACACGCCTACAAGACGTGTAAAATTCCGCCCTACAATTGATATCAAACTAGTCCACAATATAATGCCATTTTCGGCCAAAAGGTGCAACAACTTATCAAACTTTCCAATTCCTTTCCAATCGAAGTTCTTAGGTCTAACATGCTATATAGTCATAAACAACTTCAACAACTACAATTTCCCTCAATATATAACATGTGACGACTTATACTTATAATCAACTTGAATTGTAATCTTAAGGCTAAACATACTAGTTTCGGATTAGGGTTCCAATAGCCAATATACTTATCAAACTTCATAATATAAAGATCTCATGCTTGCTAATATCCATAGCTACAACAATAAGTAATCTTAATTACTAAAACGACAAGAATTATACCTTTACAAGCCCTTAATCTTTCCAAGATTCAAAGTCGTTCCTTAGAAATTCTTAGCTCCTTTCCTTATGTTCCAATCCGCTCCAAGAACTCCTTAGAAGCCTATGAAGAACCCATCTTCAAGTTCCAACTTCAAAGTTAAAGAACCCCTTAAGTTTCCGCCTTGCGACTAACGTGAAAACGCCATTTTTCTGAAATCTTTCTATTGAGATATCCTTACAATACCCTTAGGGACCTTGTGTTTAAGTCTTGTGAATAATGGATCACAAACTAAAAATTTTGTGTGAGAATTTAGGTGAACCCGTGAGCTTCACTAAGAGAACAAGAAATGTTGAAATAATTCTAAGTGTTTGAAGACTTGGTCTTGCACTAGTGTGTATATAAAACACAATGAAGGGTCAAGATTATAACAAATGTGTGGCTAGGATGAAGAACATTAATTAAATAAAGTGGACAAGTTGACTTTGGTCGATAATATCACGCTAGCAAGACTAATCTTATACCTTGGTCAATGACCATATTACCCTTGCTCCAATTCGTCCAAGACCAATGTGGGGTGCCACGCGGTCGCCTCTCATTCGATCCATAAAATGCAGAACCTCGTGGGTCCCACAAAACGAAAATTCTCGGGTGCGCCCCACGTGACCAAATCCGTAAGATTAAATTTCCATAATGATAATAAGTTCCATACTCTTCAATTAATGCATTTTGAGAATCTAATTCTCACCAACGAACATTTCTCCTTCCCGACGTTCGGAAGATTTTCCGTCGGAAAAACAATTCTTCCTTTCGTACCCTATTCAAGTCTTGAGTTCCTTACGTACATTCTCTTAAACATGTCCTGGAGTTACGGGGTGTAACATTCTTCCCCCCTTAGAAACATTCGTCCCCGAATGTTCTTTCGGAGTCCAATCTAATTAGATAGCGACATAGTCTCCTTTTATTGCACCCTTCATATTACATATGCCACCCATGGCCACATAACAATACTTATACTAAGGTGTCAACCTTGGCACTCACAAAGCCAACTAGTCCATACTCATAATGACCTCAAAGTCTGTCATAATCATCTCTACTAGGTCTACTAGGGTCTGACGACTGTATCATCACCGGGCAAATCTCATATACCCGCTCAGCTACCACCCCAAACACTCACGGGTGTAGTCACCTCGAAAGGTTCTTATGGATTCAAGCTCTATCCCTTTACACTTGGTTGTTACCTTTCTCACTGGTCGTACCCTTTCCGTACTTCCAACTCATACTAGCATACATACATAACTTCCATACCAATTCTGGCCCCCAATCCTTTGGAGTCACTCTCTAAAACAATATAAGGCCATTTCCGGCTCTCAAGACCTGGTTCCGGTGGAACGCGTCCACGAACCCGTAAAACAATTAACCAGACTTGGGCCTTGCACCCTCGTGACCCTGTCACGTAGCAGAACTACTACCAACTGATCCCACTCCACTTCAGGCTATGGGGCGACCCGCAATAGGTCCTCACCCCGTCCCACCGTCGCACTTAACTCTTATTCTTGGTCTATAATAAATCTTTCTACCCGAGAAGACCTTGTACATCTAAGGTCTCAGCGGTCATCAGTATTCTTAGGCTCGCAATATCCATGCCCCAAGCCTACCTTACCAGTCCCCCAGTAAACGGGTACAAAAACTTCTCATAATACCATAATCGTGTCGTCTTGATCACAACAACCATTACTTACTCTATACGGACCTCATCCGTACAATTCTCTTAAGCCTACCACGTAGCTTAATATATTAACATGGTATTCCATTAAGTTTCTTAACATGACTTCTTAAGGGTTCAACGCCTCATCGCATACTCATCCTTTCCCAATTATCTCAAAATAAAACACAAGACCTTGGCGAGAATGCATTAAGCTGTTCCATACCTCCCAGATCTAGTTAGTCTTTACGATTCTGGTAATCTAAAATCATTCTAGGCAACACGCGTCTGACCCTCATACATAACTCCGTATAGATGTATGTCACAATACCAACTATACTATAATCATTACCAACCTGGATACGCAATCTACATAGTCCTTCCTGGGTCACTACTGCCTTTCTCGTAGCTGCAATCAACATAACTCGTTAGGAGGCGACCACTAACAACACGGCTATCGCACGATCTCGAGTGAGAAGAATGGAAACCAATCCTAAATGTCTCGCGACCTCCCGGTTATAGATGTGGTGCACAACACACCGATAACCAAGACTCTACTATACAATTTGTAGAAACTTTCCGAGGACTAATCGCTGATACAACTTTTGTCATGACGACACCGGCCGCATCGAACCCTACAGGCACCCTTCTAATCATACAACATAACAAACTGCGGAAGATAAATAACACACTTTTGTTTTAAAACCAAGGCCAAGCCGATAAGGCTGCCATAATCATAAAAATTACCCGAAAAGGGTCTACACTGCTTAACAATGTAAAAAAAACAACTCTAGCTTGATCCGGCCCACATATATGAATATCACGACGAGCGGGGCCCGTGGATCGTGCCTTACCGGGCATCCTCGTGATACAACATCGAGAAAATCGCGGAAATAAAAACATAAACATGAAACAAGAGACATGATAAATAAACAAAGCAACCAAAGCGGTTGCCTCGTATATATACATAAAAACCCGAACAGTTATCCTTTTTACAAACTCGCCACAACGATTTCTGGACTTCTAAGAAGTGACAACAACTATGACGGACGGGGCCCCGCCATACCCCGAATGTACAAGAACCCTGCACTGTGGTAACATACCAAAAGATAAGCCTCAAGAAACGGGGCTTCCCAACACGTTGAATCGTGATCCTATGAGCGAGGATCCACAACCGATGCATTTACTCATGCGGCATGAACGCAGCCCGAAGGAGGTCGACAACAGTACCAAGTATGTGAACGAAAATATCAGAAATGAAATCATAATACTATATAAAGCAGAGACATGTATGATAACCAAGCTGCACTCATAACATAAAGCGCTATGTCAAGTCGAGGACTCACGCCTCAAAGTCATCCTCATGCCCGTGGAACTCCTTCCTCACCGCCGCGATCTAGGTACAAACCATGTAATACGTATAACATATCTCGCCCATCTCATGGACCCGATAGAAACGTGTGGAATACATTCTGGTCATCTCATGAACTTCGGTAGTCGGATGGAATACATTCGGTCCATCCATGGACGCGGTGGTCGAGTGAAATACATTCGGTTCATCCTACGAACGCGTAGTCGAGTGAAATACATTCGGTTCATCCTATGAACTCGGTAGTCGAGTGAAATACATTCGGTTCATCCTACGAACGCTAGTCGGGTGAAATACATTCCCGATTCATCCACGAACGCGGTAGTCGGGTGAAATACATTCGGTTCATCCTACGAACCTAGTCGAGTAAAATACAATACTTGCACAACAAGGCTATCACACGCAAACATAGGCAAGTTACACGCAACTTAAGGTACTATCATTTTATGCCAAAATCCGGTTCGACCTAAATTATTACATACATTAACTCTTTTTTAAAAGATACGCTTTTCACAAAAGTCACACAATGTTCGTAGTATAAAATAGAGTGACTATCTTTTAAGTAAACCAAAACACTTCCCTTGTAAAATCAAGTAACAATCATTATTTTTCCAAACGTTCAAGTTTGCCTAATTTCAAATGCTCAAGTTTCTCATTTTGAAAGGTTTCAGAGTTCATAGTTTTAATCACTTAAGAATATAATTCTCCTTTAAAACAAATTTGAGAAACATATGCCTTATGTGTGAGTAGGTTGTTCTTGTCTATTACAATCTTATAAGCAGCCATGATCTAGGAAATGTAATATCATTTTGTCTCATCTTATCTTCTATGCAGATGGAGGTTACTAATGGTTTTAATAACAATTAGTCAATACATTTCAGTTATTAACGCTGCAATTGTTTGATCGATAATTAATCTCATTTCCAAATCAAGAAACATTATTCTTTTAAAACTAACTACTCATTACTCGCGAATGAGGTTTTTACAACATTAAAACAAAATTAATAAAAAGTCAAACTAAGTCAAGTCTATTATCTTTAAAGATCAAGTCTCTGAACTTTCAAAATCAGGTCGTGAATAAGTCAAGTCTCGTATCTGTCAAGATCAAGTCTCATAACTTTCTACAATCAATAAACCATTCTTTTACCTCATAAAGTCGTTATAACTAACTTCCCATAAAGCTATTATAACACCCTATGTTTTAAACCAACCAAATCACTTAGCACACGACGTCTCACC
Organism: Przewalskia tangutica; assembly: GCA_029844215.1. Lineage (NCBI taxonomy): Eukaryota > Viridiplantae > Streptophyta > Magnoliopsida > Solanales > Solanaceae > Przewalskia > Przewalskia tangutica. The sequence continues at coordinate 12,528,495 of CM056737.1, forward strand.
GTACTACATAGTTAACAACAATCATGCTAGAAAAGATAGGAAGAGGTTCACATACCTCGCGACGATTATCGATTTAATAGCAAACGCTCAAGTACTTCAACCCGTCGGCTACTCCTGCCAAGTAGATCACGCCACACGTAGTACTCCACTCCTAAAGCGGTCATAGTACTTTTATCAAACCTTTCTCACCATTGAAGACTTATACCAATAAAAAGCCCTAATTCTACGGAAAAATTCAAAGACTTCCCCGCTTTTACTCACTTTTCCATCTTTTCCAAGGCAGAATAACGTAATATATATACCATATATATATATATAAGGCGTAACAATTAAACAACATAAAGAAGGGGATTACACGCCAAACGGTAACGCGTTTACTATCACGCCCATAATAACAACAAGTAAAAGAAGGGATTACGCTACCAAACGGTAACGGTTTACTATCACGCCCATAATAACAACAAGTAAAAGAAGGGGATTACGCGCAAACGGTAACGCGTTTACTATCACGCCTTCATAACAATACAATAATTAAAAAGGGATCACACGCCTAAACTAACGCGATTGAACAATCTTCCCCATAATGTGATCCAAAGTAAATCTGATCCAAAGTAAATACATTGTCAAAGTAAATCTGATCCCAAAGTAACATCAGTCCAAAGTAAATACAAATTCTTAAGTTGGGGTCCTGGCCAACTTTGTCCATTTTACTTATCCAATTACTTCATTAGTCATCAAACTTATATTCCATCTTAATATAAGTTAAAGTTACTTTGTTAATTACTTCTACACAAGTAAGATACGTGTTTACAATTTTAATGGCAAACGGCCAATCCTTTTCTTTTAACAAGTTAACAAGATCCAACTTTTCCAAACTTTACTCCATATTTTACATAATACATAATATACTTACAATATATGTATAATGACCAATTCACAAAGAGGTTTAAGATTCACTACCTCAAATAGCCCAAAATTATCCAAGAACTTAATGTCGCTCCAAGCAAGTCTTAGCTCCAAATCTTTACGTTCCAATCCGCTACAAGAAACCCGTAGAAGCTCCTAACCAACTTCTCTTCAAGAACCAACTCCAAAAAGTGAAGAACACTTAGGGTTTCCAACTAGTAAGTTTCGGCCAAGGCATGAACAATAGGTTAGGGGTGTGAAATCTTTTCCAACTCTTGGTACACAATCTTCCTAACACCTTAGGGAAGAACACTTGAGAGTTTAAGAATTGTTGGACAAATTTAGGTCAAGAAATGGGCTCAAAAACGAGAGCAAGGTCAAGGGAGAAGGGAGGGAATTTCTTGTCTTGAAATGGTTAAGTGTGGAAGTTTTCATCAACTAAGGGTGCATATAGGACAACCAAGGGCTAGGATGAAGGCAAGTGTGTGGTTGATATTGGGGACAAGTGTGTGGGTCCCACAAGCCACTTGTCCACACAAAATATCTAGCAAGACTTGGCCACTTGTCCGCAAAATATCTAGCAAGACAAGTGCCACTGTCTCGCCACCTGTTAGCAAATTTCGGCCATGAGGCCACCTAGGGGTGACACGTGTCGCCTCCTACTTGTCCAAAATATTTCATCTTAGAAAATATCCATAAAGGCAAAAATCTCAAAACAAAGTGGGCCACAAAACCAGAATTTCTCCTGGGCCCACGTGACCAATTCCGGAAATAAAATTCCATAATTCTAATATAATTCAAGAAGCCTAAATACCAAATCTGGGAATCCAATTCCCATCAACGAACCTTTTTCCTTCACAAAACCCGGAAACTTTTCCGTCGAAAAATCACATCTTCATTTCTTTCCAAAATGTCTGTCGTATTCTCATACGTATATCCTCACATATATACCTCGAACTACGGTATAACATTCTTCCTTAGAAACATTCGTCCCGAATGTTCCTTCTAAGTCTCCAAGCGCATTTGCGTCAGATAGTCTCCACTACTATACTTACAAACCGATCCGCCACCAATGGCCGTAATATAACATGCGCAAAACTAAAATCCAAGCCAACGAGGAATCACCTCGACGATGTAAAAACAACACCAACTTCGCTCGTCCAAAGGATACTTCCTTCGCACCTTTACTTCACAAACATGATCACTTCCATCTCTTAGCACACGTTCACTTCTTTCCTTACTTGTCGTACACTTCTCGAACACCCGAACTCTTTCCAAAGATAATGCACCACGCCTACCATCGCCTAATTTCCAAAACCTCGAGTCACTACTCCAAACTTGGTAATCTCACCAGTTTCAATTCCCACAAAGGCCATCCCCTACCACGATCCGATTCGGTCGAACGCGTCCACGAACTCGCACGATGGTTACCTAAACACGGGCCTAGCACCTCGTGACCCTACCACCGGGCGGGACCACCTCGAACCGACCCACCCCAAACCGGCCGGGTTGACACGCAACCTTGCCTCAACCCGACCCATTTGCCGCGCCAAACTCTTGTTCCCGATCCTAACAATCTCACTAATCAAGTTACGCAAACCCAGTGGTCTTCTTATCATAACTATCCTTATATAATTCACACCACTCGGGACTTATCACACAATTTTACCCTCAGATACTATGCACTCCGACAAAGGTCAATCGTGAAACAAATCTTTTACTCAAGACGGCCTCGCATCTAAGGTCTCCACTTATAATATTCTAAGGTTCACACCTTCCATGACCCCAAACTTACCTCTTCAACTAGTCATGTTCTCTAAGTTATACTTAACACAATGCTATCCAGATAGCACTTCACACGTACTCCACCATAACAACATAACCAAGTCTCTTAAAGGCTAAAGATATCTCTCGCCACTATCGCCTCACTTTCCCCTCGTTCTAACCATAATCCCGCCGCAGGCGCCTAGCTATATAAGGCGATGAACCACCCACCGATCCCGGCGTCGAGTCTCTACATCTGCTACCTTAATCGGACAAACTCTCACCAAATGGTCTCGCCGCAAGCATAACAATCTCCCAAACTAGCATGACACTCGAGGATCATCCTCGCCCCGGCCGGATCCGAGGCTCGTATCGTGGCCTCCGTGAGAAATCGTTGCCGCTCTAAACTCTTGGGGCTAGCGGCCATAAAACTCGTCGTCAAGTACTATCTCGGTAATGACCAGCTGCGTGCTCGTAATCTTCTCGTGTTCTACTCGTAGCTCCTCTCTGTCTTGCCCATCGTGGCTCAGCCGCCGCAGAGGCAGGCATAACTGGTACAAACGAATACGTCCGAGGGAGTCCAACTTATAACACAACTCTAAGGCACGATCTCAGAGTGAGAAGAATAGAAAACCAATCCTAAATGTCCTGCAGCCTCCTGATTATAGATGTGGTGCACAACACACCGATAATCAAGACTCTACTAGACACGGTCTGTAGACACTTTCCGAGGACTAACTGCTCTGATACCACTTTTGTCACGACCGAACAGGCCCGTGGATCGTGCCTTACCTCGCACCTCGTGATACAACATCGAGAAAATCGCGGAAATAAAAACATAAACATGAAACAAGAGACATGATAAATAAACAAAGCAACCAAAAATAGCTTGCCTTCCGTATATATACATAAAAACCCGAATGCTTATCCTTTTACAAACTCGCCACAACAAGATTACATGCACTTAAGAAGGATAACAACTATGACGACAGGCCCCGCCATACCCCGAATGTACAAGAACCTACTGACTGTGGTAACATACCAAAAGATAAGCCTCCAAGAAACGGCTTCCAACACGAATCGTGATCCTATGAGCGAAGATCCACAACCGATGTACCTCACTGCATGAACGCACTCAAGGAGGTCGCATAACAGTACCAAGTATGTGAAATCAAAATATCAGAAATGAAATCATAATCTATATAAAGCAGAGACATGTATGATAACTAAACTGCACTCATAACATAAAAGCCATGTCAAGTCGTGGACTCACGCCTCAAAGTCATCCTCACGCCTGGAACTCCTTCCTCATCACGGCAGCCTAGGTACAAACCATGTGATACGTATAACATGTCTCTCGCCCATCTCATGGACCCAGATAGAAACGTGTGGAATACATTCCGGCTCATCTCATGAACTTCGAATGGATGGAATACATTCTGGCCCATCCATGGACGCGTAGTCGAGTGAATACATTCCGGCTCATCCTATGAACGCGGTAGTCGAGTGAAATACATTCCTGCTCATCCATGAACTCGATAGTCGAGTGAAATACATTCCCGCTCATCCTACGAACGCGTAATGGTGAAATACATTCCGATTCATCCTACGAACGCTGTAGTCGGGTGAAATACATTCCTGCTCATCCTACGAACCTAGAGTCGAGTAAAATACGGTACTTGCACAACAAGGCTATCACACGCAAACATAGGCAAGTTACACACAACTTAAGGTACTATCATTTTATGCCAAAATCCTGCTCGACCTAAATTATTACATACATTAACTCTTTTAAAAGATACGTTTCTTTCACAAAAGTCACACAATGTTCGTAGTATAAAATAGAGTGACTATCTTTTAAGTAAACCAAAACACTTCCTTGTAAAATCAAGTAACACATTATTTTCCAAACGCTCAAGTTTGCCTAATTTCAAATGCTCAAGTTTCTCATTTTGAAAGGTTTCGTAGTTCATAGTTTTAATCACTTAAGAATATAATTCTCCTTTAAAACAAATTTGAGAAACATATGCCTTATGTGTGAGTAGTTGTTCTTGTCTATTACAATCTTATAAAAGCGACCATGATCTAGAAATGTAATATCATTTTGTCTCATCTTAGCTTCATGCAGATGGAGGTTTCTACTGGTTTTAATAACAATTAGTCAATACATTTCCTTTATTAACGCTGCAATAGTTTGTTCGATACTTAATCTCATTTCAAATCAAGAAACATTATTCTTTTAAAACCAACTACTCATTACTCGCGAATGAGGTTTTACAACATTTTAACAAAATTCATAACAAGTCAAACTAAGTCAAGTCTCTTATCTTTAAAGATCAAGTCTCTTAACTTTCAAAATCAAGTCGTATAAGTCAAGTCTCTTATCTTTCAAGATCAAGTCTCTTAACTTTCTACAATCAATAAACCATTCTTTTACCTACATAAAGTCGTTATAACTAACTTCCCATAAAGCTATTATAACACCCTATGTTTTAAACCAACCAAATCACTTAGCACACGACGTCTACCGCACTACATAGTTCACAACAATCATGCTAGAAAAGATAGGAAGAGGTTCACATACCGCGACGATTATCGATTTAATAGCAAAACGCCCAAGTACTTCAACCCGCGGCTACTCCTTAAGCCAAGTAGATCACGCCACACGTAGTACTCCACTCCTAAAACGGTCATAGTACTTTTATCAAACCTTTCTCACCATCAAGACTTATACCAATAAAAAGCCCTCTAATTCTACGGAAAATTCTACAAAGACTTCCCGCTTTTACTCACTTTTCCATCTTTTCCAAGGCCCGAATAACCGTAATATATATACCATATATATATATATAAGGCGAATAATTAAACAACATAAAGAAGGGGATTACACGCCCAAACGGTAACGCGTTTACTATCACGCCCATAATAACAACAAGTAAAAGAAGGATTACGCTACCAAACGGTAACGCGTTTACTATCACGCCCATAATAACAACAAGTAAAAGAAGGGATTACGCGCAAACGGTAACGCGTTTACTATCACGCCTTCATAACAATACAATAATTAAAAAGGGATCACACGCCTAAACTAACGCGATTGAACAATCTTCCCTTAATGTAAATGTAAATACATCCAAAGTAACATACAAATTAAAGTAACATCATTCAAAGTAAATAGTCAAAGTAACATCGCCCAAAGTAAATACAAATCCTTAAGTTGGGGTCCTTGGCCAACTTTGTCCATTTTACTTATCCAATTACTTCATTAGTCATCCAACTTATATTCCATCTTAATATAAGTTATAGTTACTTTGTTAATTACTTCTTCACAAGTAAGATACGCTTTACCATTTTAATGGCAAACGGCCAACTTTCTTTTAACAAGTTAACAGATCCAAATTTTCCAAACTTTACTCCATATTTTACATAATACATAATATACTTACAAAATATGTATAATGAACAATTCACAAAGAGGTTTAAGATTCACTACCTCAAATAGCCCAAAATTATCCAAGAACTTAATGTCGCTCCAAGCAAGTCTTAGCTCCAAATCTTTACGTTCCAATCCGCTACAAGAAACCCGTAGAAGCTCCTAACCAACTTCTCTTCAAGAACCAACTCCAAAAAGTGAAGAACACTTAGGTTTCCAACTAGTAAGTTTCGCCAAGGCATGAACAATAGGTTGTGGTGTGAAATCTTTTCCAACTCTTGGTACACAATCTTCCTAACACCTTAGGAAGAACACTTGAGAGTTTAAGAATTGTTGGACAAATTTAGGTCAAGAAATGGGCTCAAAACGAGCAAGGTCAAGGGAGAAGGAGGGAATTTCTTGTCTCAAATGGTTAAGCTGTGGAAGTTTTCATCAACTAAGGGTGCATATATAGGACAACCAAGGGCTAGGATGAAGGCAAGTGTGTGGTTGATATTGGGGACAAGTGTGTGTGGGTCCCACAAGCCACTTGTCCACACAAAATATCTAGCAAGACTTGGCCACTTGTCCACACAAAATATCTAGCAAGACAAGGCCACTTGTCTTGCCACTGTTAGCAAATTTCGCCGTGAGGCCACCTAGGGGTGACACGTGTCGCCTCCTACTTGTCCAAAATATTTCATCTTCCAAAATATCCATAAAGGCAAAATCTCAAAACAAAGTGGGCCCACAAAGTAGAATTTCTCCTGGGCCCACGTGACCAATTCCGGAAATAAAATTCCATAATTCTAATATAATTCAAGAAGCCCAAATACCAAACTGGGAATCCAATTCCCATCAACGAACCTTTTTCCTTCACAAAACCCTAAACTTTTCCACGAAAAATCACATCTTCCTTTCTTTCCAAAATTTCTGTCGTATTCTCGTACGTATATCCTCACATATATACCCTGGAACTACGGGGTATAACAAATACAAACCTCTAAGATTTGAACAAATACTATGACGGGACAAGGCCCCGTCGTACCCCTGAATATACATAGCCATGACAACTCCGGAACATTGGAGACATCTCAAAATCAATCGTGATCCTAAGCTCGCGGATCCACAATCGTGTACCTAAACTCATGACATGAACGCAGGCCGAAGGATCAGCATAACAAAATATGGAACGGAAAATAAGGTACGAGAAACAAATCATAATCGTACAAAAGAATGACAGGGCAAGTATAAAAGGTACATACGAGATCTCTACCGTGCATTACCATCTCGTGAACTTAATCGCACCTTATTATCTTTTCCCATTTTTCAATAAAATTTATAGTCACATTCTTACGCATATGCTTAGGAAAAATCATTAAGTTCATTACCATATAACTTACTTATCTTTCATAACATAATCAAAGCCCTTTATGGAGGGACGATATACTACCCTTCTAACTGATGCGCGATCAAGTCACACAAATATCAAAGCGTGCCCGTGGAATCCCCCATCACTTCCGACATTCATAAGTGTAACATATAACCATGTGACGCGCCCGTGGCATCCTACCTCACTGTCGGCGTACACATACACAATACATATATATATCTCCTGCCCGTGGAATCCCACATCACTGCCGACAGTCATAGGTGTAACATATAACCATGTGACGCGCCCGTGGCATCCTGCCTCACTGCCGGCGTACACATACACAACACACATATATATATATATATAACGTGGCCGCATGCCCCGGAATCCCTCATCGTATAAAGATGGCCATAACGCGTGCCTCGGATCCTCATCGTAGGCGCGGTCTTCGCCGAGCTAGCCCACGAGTAATAATATAACATGCCTAATCCTCATCGCGGGTACATGTCTTCATGGGAGCTAGTCCATGGAGTAATAGTCGACATAGCATGGTCGCATGCCTCGGAATCCTCATCGTATAAGTACGCTACGGGTAATAAAACAAATCCGAATCTAACCCGCCTCGCGGTCACACGCCTAATCCCACATCGATAAGCGTGTCCATGATCAATCATAATGGAAGCATACCCGTGGAATCCCACATCACCGCTGCACGCTCCAAGCAAACTTACAACAAGACAAACCTACCCAACTGAGAGTCATGACAACGTAAACATATAATACTTGCACTCAAAGCTATCACAAGCAAACATAGGCAAGTTCATTAAACCTTTAGACTTCCATTTTTATAAACTCATGGCACTTTCGTTTCACATATAAAAATCCGGGAATTTAACCTCACACGCCGAACCGGGCGTGGATCGTGACCTACTGGCACCTTTCTACCTTAACAACTAAGTAAATCATGGAAATTAAATAACACCTTTTTTTTTAAAACCAATCGTGACGCAAGTGGCAAAGCCAAGTGCTACCATATAATATACATAAACAAAAGACACTACATCGCATTTGAGTCCAATCCCACATATGAATACTGCACTTCAAGAGTTTTATGAACTATGACGACAAGGCCAGCCTGCCATAATCGTACAAAAACATCTTGAAGAACTTATACCAAAAGATAAACTCCCGAACATAAGGAGCTATCCAAAACTCGAGCGGTCCTACACTGCAGATCACCAAATCTGACCTAAACTCAGCAGATTTAACGCACTCAAGCGAGGTCAAGACAAGAATGTACCATGTATGTGAAACGAGAATCGTGAATGAAATCATAATACTAAACAAAACAGAGACATGTATGATAGCTAACCCATGATGTCACGACCAACACGGCGTGATCGTGCCTTACCGGGCACCCTAGTGAAATAACATCGAGTAATCACGAACATAAAACATATACATGAAACAAATGAAGTACAAAACAAGAACTGAGGAAAACTTGTCTTTCAAGATATATATAAATAACAACTTTTACAAATGAACAGTTAAATCCTTTTTACAAACCCCGCCACAACAAGATTACTGCACCTCTAAGAAATGATATGACAACAACGTATGGACGGGCCCCGCCATACCTCGAATGTAAACACCACAATAACAGGGACTATACCAAGATAAGCCTCCGAGAAACGGAGCTTCCCAAAAGCCGACTGTGACCACTAAGAGCGAATCAACGATCGGTGTACCTTTACTGCGGCATGAACGCAGCCTTCGGGCGAGGTCGATGCAGTACCAGTATGTGAAATCAAAATATCAGAAATGAAATCATAGTAGTCTATATAAAGTAGGAGACATGTATGATAACAAGACTACAGTTCACAATAACAAGCAGTCATATCAAGTCAGGGACTCACGCCCTCAAGTCATCACTCAAATATAACAATGGGTCTCACGCCCACAACATCAATCATGCCTGGAATACCTTCCTCACCGCCAGCTTATGATATAAAAGCACCAAGGAACACACATGAACACCGTGTCCCACTGTGCCATAATAACACCGCATGTGGTAAGTACGAAGGCATAGCCGATTACTAACACCTACGCATCAACAAGGTCGCGAATCAGATTATAAGATCTGCTTGCACCACATGATCAAAGCCGCCACTTGCCCGCAGATCTAATGCGCGTCTAGCCCTCGAACTTTCCGCGCCCGCATAGGCCAATCTCATCGCCCGCACAGGTATTCCCGCATCGAGGGTAGCTACTCCCAAGATCGCCCCGACTTCGCACCGCACGGCCACATGGACCGCATGCCCATAAAGGACGACACTAACCTCGAACTCTCGTAGCTCGCATAGCCCTCGGACGCGTGCAGGTATTCTCGAATCATAGGTCCATCGACCCGCTGAGTCTACCCCGCGTCGGAGGCGCTTAACCCCTAATCATCTCAAGAGATGAGTGATGTAAAATACTAACACAACGACTTATCCAGAAGAACATAAGCACAACAAAGGAAACCCCTTTACACAACATCACAAGATACTAACACACGTAGCATCCTAGCATGTTTACTTATCAATCAACAAGAAAGTATTACCAGGCTATCACAAACCAACACCATCAAGTTATACACACAAGGTACTTTCTACTATATGCCAACAAGTTCGGGGTTTTATCCCCAAAGTACTTCATTCATTAACTCTTTAAAAGATACGTTACTTTCATAATGTCACACAATACCCGTAGTATAAAAATAGAGTGACTATCCTTTTAAAGTAAATCAATTACTTCTCTTTGTAAAATCAAGTAGCAACATTCTTTTCCAATGATCAAGTTTGCCTAATTTCCAATGTTCAAGTTTGCCTAATTTCCAATGTTCAAGTTTCTCATTTTAGAAAGGTTTCGTAGTTCATAGTCTTATTCATTTAAGAATATAATTCTCCTTTAAACTATCTGAGAAACATAAGTCTTATATGTGAGTAGGATATTCTTGTTTATAACAATCTTATTACAAAGAACCATGATCTAGAAATATCATTTTGTCTCATCTTAGCTTCATGCAGATGGAAGTTTCTACTGGTTTTAATAATACTTAATTATTAAAAACATTTCCTCTTATAAACGCCGCAGATGGTTTGTCGATACACATTCGATTTCCAAAATCAAGAAACATTCTTAAGACGTTATACCTAACTTCCCATAAAGCTAGCATAACTCTTAAGTTTTCAAAACAAATCAAGTATTACTTCTTCTTTCAAATGATTCAAAAATCTTTTGAAATACTTCAAGTTCTTTATTAACACATAACACGCCGATTATAGTTCAAATCGATTACCTTTTAAAACCACAAGTATTTTCTTACCAACATAAAGTCGTTATAACCAACTTCCCATAAAGCCGTTATAACACTTTATGTTTTAAACCAATCAAATACATTTAGCACATGACGCTCACCGTACTACATAGTTCACACATATCATGCTGAAGAGATAGGAAGAGGTTCACATACCTCGCGACGATTATCGACTAATAGCAAAACGCTCAAGTACCTCAAACCGCTCGCTACTCCTAGCCAAGTAGACAGCGCCTCACATAGTACTTCAACCTATAAGGCCACAAGGCGCTTTATTAACAATTAGATCCCATCAGAGAACATTCTACCGAAAATTCGGCAAAGACTCTCCCGCAACAAACAGAAATCTCCTCCTTTATCGAGGCCGGCTACCAAGCCAACCGGGGTTATACAACTAACCCGAACGTACAATTCTACTCCACGTAAAAGCTACACAAGTCTATCTGAATACGCCCTATGTAAATACAACAAGATTCTTCTTTCGAAAAGGTTTCTTATTATTCAGCTTAAGTCCAAAGACATTGCCGATAACAACGCTCAGTTCTATATATATAGTATACTTCAACTATATAGTCTAACAATCATGTAATTTCCAATTACAATAGAGGACAAGATATTTACCTCGATAAGCCCATAATTATCCGAGTTTAAATGTCGATCCCGAGCAAGGTTTAGCTCCTACTCCGTGCTCCAACCCGCTCCAAACAACCCTTAGAAGTTCTAACCAACTTCTACTTAATACTCCAACTAATCGTGGAGATTTTCCTTGTGGTTTCGGTTTTGTGACTAAGGGAAGTATAATAGTATTTACGGCTTTTCAGATAAGTATAACCTTAGAATACTACAAGGTATACGGCTAAGGTAATTGGGCATTATAACAATACTTTGAGAGTATTTCTACCAAGATGGGGTATTATACGAAAACAACTAGGCAGTGGGTTACCCCACGGCTAGCACCCGAGGAGTGGTGGCTACCCTACTACCCCACTGTGGGGAACTCTCGCTGGGGGAGAGGGCTCTGGTCAAGACACTACACTAAGGGAGGAAGAAGCTTTCAAGACTTAGGCAATTTGTGGATGAATTTGTCTTCAAAGTGGGTATTTATAGTCTAGCAAAGGCCAACCAATGGCCAAGATCTTGCCAAGTGCAAGGCAAGTGTAGGCCAAGATCTTGCCAAGTGCACCTTAACCAACTACACACAAAATATCCTACCAACTACTTGACAAAATAGTCACCAAATCGTCCACTCTATCACACTAATGAGAGGGTGCCAAGTGGCGCCTCTTGTTGGTCCAAAATGTTTCGTCTCTAAAAATCCGCAAAAATTAAAAATGACATAGCCAAATTCCCTACGAAAGTCAGGAAAACGTTTACTAAAAACGACTCCAACCGTGTTGTGAACAAATAAATTTCGCCAAGCCTAATTCTCAAGTTCAAATTTTCTACGCACGCCCCACGCATATACCGAAATACGGTATAACATTCTCCTTCCTTAGAAACATTCGTCCGAATGTTCCTTCTAAGTCTCAAACAACGTGCGCCAAGATAGTCTTCACTACCATACTTACGAAACAAACTCGCCACAATGGCCACGTAAACAATCACGCAAAAATACTTACATCCAAGTCCACGAGGAATCACCTCTAACATCACCACAAACACCTCTCTCCGGGTCTAAAATATACTTCTTCCACACTTTTCCAAACAAAAGAAATGGTCACATCAATGCTCGCCATACATGCTCGCTTCTTCCCGATACCACTTTTGTCACTTTGCCGCGAGGTTCTAGTGTCACCCGCGACCCAACAAATGGTACCGACTACATGTGATCCCCGAGGCCGTCAGACACTCGAACTCTTACCACATTTCGAGCATCGCTTTCGCCAAAACTCGGGTTACTATCTCTAACGTGGTCATCATTAATGGAACACTGATGGATCTCCGATACTTTCCGATCATAACAATACGAAGATCGACATACCGCTTCCTAAGTTGGGCGGCAAAAAGCTAACATATGTGCAACCCGCCTATTCTTCACATGGACTTAAAAGGCCCAAAACAACTCGCTAAGTTTCCTCTCGCTTTTTTTTTTCCAAAGCTCGTCACACCCAATCCGGGGTGGTACTTTCAAGAAGACCGACCCAACTCAACTCTGCGTCGCCGCCGATTATCCGCACGATTTCTCCGAGCCGCCGTAACTTCTTCTAGACAAACTTCACTATCCATACCCGGAACAAGCTCAACCAACCGTTCAACCTTGCCAACATCGAACCACTCGACCGGCAACTTACACATCCGCCTCTACAAGGCTTAATAAGGCGACATCCAACACCGAAATGGTAGCTTAAACACTCCTCCACCGAGACAACAATCTTCACAACTACCCCGACATACACACACCGCCCGAGGCGAACGCGATTCCGAGACTCACCTGAGTTCTTAACCCTGCTTGGTAAAACTTCCAGAAAAACGAAAATAGCCACAACCTGGGCTTCACTGCCTGACATAAGGTGAAGGTAGGCACCCCGTGCAGCCTTACAACTTTTCTGATATACCATCTCGCATAACCCTCTGCCGAGTACACGGCCTTTGAAGACAACACGGCCGACCTCCTACCAACCATCGGTCGAACGATTCACGAAATCGCACGTTGGTTAACTAAACTCGCCTAACACCCTCGTGACCCTATCACAAGGCGGGACCACCACAAACTGACCCCACCACCAAACATGCCGCGGGTTGACCCGCAACGTGGCCTCAACCCGACCCGGCAACGCGCGAAACGCTAGCTCTCCGAAGGAAAACTCTCACTAATCATGTTATGAAAACCTAGCGGTCTTCTTAGCTCCACTACCCTCTTTCATGCCACACTACTCAGGGACTTATCCCGTAACATAGCTCACGTGCACTATGCACTCCTATAAGGGTCAAACATAAACATACGTCTTTTACTCGAGATGGCCTTACCTCTAAGGTCTCTACGTATAAAACTCTAAGGCTCACACTTTCCCTATCCCCCAAATCTTACTTGGTTAATTAACCAAGATTTCTAATGACCATTTACACAATGCTATCAGAAAATAACCCTTAAGGTATACTCACCTTATCACACATACTAAACCCTAGAGGGTTAAAGATCTATCTCAGATCTACCGCTTCACTCCTTAGTCGTTCTAATCAAACCCGCCTCGTAGGCGATAGCTGGGGAAGATGAAAACTACCCACCGATCTGAAGGCTAAGTCCTCCCGCAAGGACACTCTTTCGACAATGCACTCGACGGCCATAGTACAACACGCACAACTAAAAGACGACATTCCTCGACGACGCCGCCACATTGTAAACACCGAGAAAATCGAATCCGGATGGCCGAACCTACGTGTAGTGCGGAACCTAAGCTCGAGCTCGACCAACTCCCGCATACCCCGAACGCCCCGAAATTCGCGAGGACTCGCCAGACCGCGGATGTGCATAATCTAATCACCGGTGAGGCGATCACTCAAAAGTTACTAGCGACTCGCCGCTCGCCCTCTTCTGCCCTTCGTTAACCCGCCGATCTCACGCTTTCTCGGCCGCCGCGATAAGCCCGCATACGTGCCATGCTCAAGCCCAACTTGAAGAATTACTTTCGCACAACCTTCTCGTTGATATTCATCAAGGCTCGCGGTACATCGGTATACTCTCTTGTAGCCAAATCCATAGTTAGTAACAGTGTCGCCTCCTTGCAATCTATATTCACTATTCTGGCCGTGGAACCGGCGTTCAAATATCATGGCCGCAGCAGGAACCGCCGCCATGGCTAAACTTTCTTGCCAGCGACGTCGCAAAACTCCCGAATGAAGCACCACCTAAGGTGATAATCGGGCTCGTGCCCACGCAACCCTCTCAGATTTACTCGCAGCCTCCTCGGCCGCTTTGCCTCCTGGGCCCGGTGCCCTACGCGAGGCATAACGATAAGTGGAAATAATTCCGTCAGAGGTCCAACTTACAACATGCCTCTAAGGCACGATCTCAGAGTGAGAAGAATAGAAACTAATCCTAAATACCTATAGCCTCACGATTATCGCGGTGCACAACACACCGATAATCAAGACTCTATCGATACGACCAGACACTTTCCGAGGATTAATCGCTCGATACCACTTTGTCACGACCGAACTGGCCGTGGATCGTGCCTTACCTCGCACCCTAGTGATACAACATCGAGTAATCACGAACATAAAACACATACGTGAAACAAATGAAGTACAAAACAGTAATCTGAGGAAAACTTGCCTTTCGGCATATATATAAATAACAACTTTTACAAATGAACAGTTAAATCCTTTTTACAAACCCTGCCCACAACAAGATTACATGCACTTCTAAGAAATGATATGACAACAACGGACAGGGCCCCGCCATACCCCTGAATGTAAACACCCACAATAACAGGGGACTATACCAAGATAAGCCTCCGGAGAAACGGAGCTTCCCAAAAGCTGAACTGTGACCCTAAGAGCGAGAATCAACGACTGGTGTACCTTTACTCGCAGATGAACGCAGCTTCGGGGAGGTCGCATAACAAAAATTTGTATGTGAAATCAAAATATCAGAATGAAATCATAGTAGTCTATATAAAGTAGGAGACATGTATGATAACAAGACTACAGTTCACAATAACAAGCAGTCATATCAAGTCAGGGACTCACGCCCTCAAGTCATCACTCAAATATAACAATGGGTCTCACGCCCACAACATCAATCATGCGTGGAATACCTTCCTCACCGCGGCAGCTTTATGATATAAAAGCACTAAGGAACACACATGAACACCAGTCCCACCGTGCCATAATAACACCGCATGCAGTGGTAAGGCGCATAGCCGATTACTAACACCCACGCACTAACAAGGTCATGAATCAGATTATAAGATCCGCTCTGACCATCACATGATCAAAGCCGCTACTTGCCCGCAGATCTAATGCGCGCGTCTAGCCCCGAACTTTCCGCAGCCCGCGATAGGCCAATCTCATCGCCCGCATGAGGTATTCCCCGCATCGAGGGTAGCTACTCCCGCATCGCCCCGACTTCGCATCCGCACGGCCACACGGACCGCATGCCCATAAAGGACGACACTAACTCGAACTCTCGTAGCTCGATAGGCCCTCGACTGCGTGAGGTATTCTCGAATCATAGGTCCATCGACCGCACCGAGTCTACCCCAGACGGAGGGCACTTAATTTCTAATCATCTCAAGAGATGAGTGATGTAAAATACTAACACAACAGCTTATCGGTAAGCAACATAAGCACAACAAAGGAAACCCCTTTATACAACATCACAAGATACTAACACACGTAGCATCCTAGCATGTTTACTTATCAATCAACAAGAAAGTATTACCAGGCTATCACAAACCAACACCATCAAGTTATACACACAAGGTACTTTCTACTATATGCCAACAAGTTCGGGGTTTTATCCCCAAAGTACTTCATTCATTAACTCTTTAAAAGATACGTTACTTTCATAATGTCACACAATACCCATAGTATAAAAATAGAGTGACTATCCTTTTAAAGTAAATCAATTACTTCTCTTTGTAAAATCAAGTAGCAACATTCTTTTCCAATGATCAAGTTTGCCTAATTTCCAATGTTCAAGTTTGCCTAATTTCCAATGTTCAAGTTTCTCATTTTAGAAAGGTTTCGTAGTTCATAGTCTTATTCATTTAAGAATATAATTCTCCTTTAAACTATCTGAGAAACATAAGTCTTATATGTGAGTAGGATATTCTTGTTTATAACAATCTTATTACAAAGACCATGATCTAGAAATATCATTTTGTCTCATCTTAGCTTCACGCAGATGGAAGTTTCTATGTTTTAATAATACTTAATTATTAAAAACATTTCCTCTTATAAACGCTGCAGTTGGTTTGTCGATACACATTCGATTTCCAAAATCAAGAAACATTCTTAAGACGTTATACCTAACTTCCCATAAAGCTAGCATAACTCTTAAGTTTTCAAAACAAATCAAGTATTACTTCTTCTTTCAAATGATTCAAAAATCTTTTGAAATACTTCAAGTTCTTTATTAACACATAACACGCCGCTTATAGTTCAAATCGATTACCTTTAAAACCACAAGTATTTTCTTACCAACATAAAGTCATATAACCAACTTCCCATAAAGCCGTTATAACACTTTATGTTTTAAACCAATCAAATACATTTAGCACACGACGCGTCACCGTACTACATAGTTCACACATATCATGCTAGAAGAGATAGGAAGAGGTTCACATACCGCGACGATTATCGACTAATAGCAAAACGCCCGAGTACCTCAAACCGTCGGCTACTCCTTAGCCAAGAGTAAATACCACGTAGTACTTCAACCTATAAGGCCACAAGGCGCTTTATTAACAATTAGATCCCATCAGAACATTCTACCAAAATTCGCAAGACCTCCCGCAAGAACAGAAATCTCCTCCTTTATCGAGGCCGCTACCAAGCCAACCAGTGGGTTATACAACTAACCCGAACGGGTACAATTCTACTCCACGTAAAAGCTACACAAGTCATCAGAATACAATCTATGTAAATACAGCTGATTTTCTTTCAAAAGGTTTCTTATTATTCAGCTTAAGTCCAAAGACATTGCCGACAACAACGTTCAGTTCTATATATATAGTATACTTCAACTATATAGTCTAACAATCATGTAATTTCCAATTACAATAGAGGACAAGATATTTACCTCGATAAGCCCATAATTATCCGAGTTTAAATGCCGATCCCGAGCAAGGTTTAGCTCCTACTCCGTGTGCTCCAACCCGCCCAAACAACCCTTAGAAGTTCTAACCAACTTCTACTTAATACTCCAACTAATCGTGGAGATTTTCCTGTGGTTTCGGTTTTGTGACTAAGTGGAAGTATAATAGTATTTCCCGGCTTTTCAGATAAGTATAACCTAGAATACTACAAGGTATACGCTAAGGTAATTGGGCATTATAACAATACTTTGAGAGTATTTCTACCAAGAGGGGTATTATACGAAAACAACTAGCAGTGGGTACCCCACTGCTAGCACCCCAAGGAGTGGGTGGCTACCCTCTACTACCCCACTAGTGGGGAACTCTGCCAAGGGAGAGGGGCTCTCGCCAAGACACTACACTTGGGGAGGAAGAAGCTTTCAAGACTTAGGCAATTTGTGGATGAATTTGTCTTCAAAGGGTGGTATTTATAGTCTAGCAAAGGCCAACCAATGGCCAAGATCTTGGCAAGTAAGGCAAGTGTAGGCCAAGATCTTGCCAAGTGCACCTTAACCAACTACACACAAAATATCCTACCAACTACTTG
Source organism: Przewalskia tangutica (assembly GCA_029844215.1). Lineage (NCBI taxonomy): Eukaryota > Viridiplantae > Streptophyta > Magnoliopsida > Solanales > Solanaceae > Przewalskia > Przewalskia tangutica. The sequence goes on from CM056737.1 coordinate 12,546,657, forward strand.
ACAAAATAGTCACCAATTCGTCCACTCTATCACACCAATGAGAGGGTGCAAGTGGCGCCTCTTGTTGGTCCAAAATGTTTCGCCTCTAAAAATCCGCAAAAATTAAAAATGACATAGCGGAAATTCCCTACGAAAGTCGTGGAAAACGCTTTAAAAACGACTCAACCGGGTGTTGTGAACAAATAAATTTCGCCAAGCCTAATTCTCAAGTTCAAATTTTCACGACGCCCTTACGCATACTGAAATACGGGTATAACATACATTACACAATATATAAGCAATCATATCAAGTCGTGGACGACGCCTCAAAGTCACTACTCAAATAACAAGACGATGCCTTACTAACAACGAGTAATCAAAAGTATAGGTAGCAAATCCACTAAAGCGGTGGTATAACGATCTTTGGGGATACACCCCTCATTTATACTCTTACCATGAAGAAAGTGATAAAGTAGGTGGTATAACGATCTTTGGGGATACACCCCTCATTTATACTCTTACCCTGAAGAAAGTGATAAAGCAGGTGGTATAACGATCATTGGGGATACACCCCTCATTTATACTCTTACCCTGAAGAAAGTGATAAAGCAGGTGGTATAACGATCTTTGGGGATACACCCCTCATTTATACTCTTACCCTGAAGAAAGTGATAAAGCAGGTGGTATAACGATCTTTGGGGATACACCCCTCATTTATACTCTTACCCTGAAGAAAGTGATAAAGCAGGTGGTATAACGATCTTTGGGGATACACCCCTCATTTATACTCTCATTTAGGTTTACTTAAGGCACTAACATGACATTATAAATCCGGGAATCTAACCCGCCTCCTGGTCACATGCCCCAGAATCCCACATCGTATAAGCATGTCCAAGGAGTAACACAAACAATGGAAGCATACCCGTGGAATCCTACATCACCGCTTCAGACGCCCAAGTAAACTCATTAACAAGACAGCCACTCCAACCGAGAGTCGCAGAACGTAATAAAACATAATACTTGTACTCAAATGCTATCACCAAAGACACATCGGGCAATTCTCAATTAAACAAGCGACAGTACTTGTCAAGGCACACATAGAATAATTCTCAATTAAACAAGCCAAAGTACTTATCAAGGCATACATAGCATAATTCTCAATTAAACAAGCCAAAGTACTACGTACGTACATTCTTTTCAAAAGACTCTTTTTTATGAAAAACCCCAAGATACTAACACTCGTAGTATCAAGGTGTGTCTATTTTTCAAAGTAAGTTACTACACTTTTAGAAACTCATTTCAAAGCTTGAAACCAAGTAACTTCAAATTTTCACACTCTAGGCAACTTATGCCTAATAATCAAAATAGACAACTTTCTTAACCTTCCATAAAGCCGTTATAACCAACTTCCCATACAGCCGTTATAACCCTTTATGGTTTTAGACATATTCATTCCTTTTATAACCAAGAGACTTATACTTAAAACCAAGTATCACATACTTACAAATCAAGTTCTTAACTTTCCAAAATACTTCAAGTCTCTTAATATTTAGAAAACAAGTTTCTTCTCTTAAATCATGTCATTTCTCCTCTTTTAAAACAATTAAGTAAATCACTCCTTTGACTCCCCTAAAGTCATTATAACAACCCTTAGGTTTTGGAACTAAGGCACTAGCCAAAAGATTTGGAAACCACTTCCTTTTCAAGACTCTATGTACTTTAAGTAAAATACTTTCACTTTTGAGAATCCAAACTTCACTAAGGAAATGGATTATAACATCTTACAATTTAAACATCAAAGTACAATCAAGGAAGTACATAGAACAAATTCTGTTTTAGGAAATCCAAATACAACCAAGGAATGGATCATTTAAGGAGTAGGACATACTTTCTTTATCTTAAGGAATCATGTTAGAAGAAGAGATAGTTCACATACCTTTTCGGCTAAATCCACAAGCTAAGCCGAATACGCCGCACGTAGAAGTGTCAACCTAAAATGGTCACAACATGACTATCAACTTCTAGTCTCTAACGTAGAATAATACTAAGTATACGGTCTCTAATTCTACGGAAAATCGGGCAGCACTTCCTTTGTTTCTACTCACTTTGCCACCTTTTTCAAGGCCAAATACAATAACCAAACATGCCACATTTAAGGCTCAAAACAACAACCAACCAAAGGGGATTACACGCCTTACAATACGTGTAAAATTCCGCCCCACAATTCATACCAAGTAGTTTAAAATTCAAGCCATTCTCGGCCAACTACATAACCAACAATTCAAAGTATTTTCCAATCCTTTTCCAATTCCAAGTTCTAAGGTCTAACATGTTATATAGTCATAAACAACTTCAACAACTACAATTTCCTTCTTTATACAACATGCGACGACTTAAATTAATAATCGACTTGAATTGTAATCTTAAGGCTAAACATGCTAGTTTTCGGATTAGGGTTTCAATTGCCAATATAATTATCAAACTTCATACTATATATCTCATGCTTGCTAATATCCATAGCTACAACAATAAGTAAACCTTAATTACTAAAACGACAAGATTATACCTTTATAAACTCTTAAGATTTCCAAGATTCAAAGTCGCTCCTTAGCAAATTCTTAGCTCCTTTCCTTATGTTCCAATCCGCTCCAAGCACACCTTAGAGGCCTATGAAGAACCCATCTTCAAGTTCCAACTTCAAAGTTGAAAAACTTCTTAAGTTTCCGCCTTGCGACTAATACGAAAACGCCGTTTTTCCGAAATCTTTCTATTGAGATATCCTTACAATACCCTTAGGGACCTTGGGTTTAAGTCTTGTGAATAATGGATCAAAACTACAAATTTTTCTTGTGAAAAGGACCTCAAACCCGAGAGCTATTTGTTGAAGAACAAAGTGTGATTTTTTTCTAAGTGTTGAAGAGCTAGTCTTGCACTAGTAGTATGCTTACATAACACATTGGAGGGCCAAGACTTAAACAAATGGGTGGCTAAGATGAGTTTCACTAGGATCAAGCACAAGTGGCAAGTTGACTTGGTCAACAATCTCAAGCTTAGCAAGACTTATCTACCACCATGGTCAATGACTATTTTAGCCTTGCAAAATTCGACCAAGACCAAGTGTGGGGGTGCCACGTGTCGCCCTCTCATTCGTCCATAAAATTTCGTAACCCTCGTGGGCCCCACAAAACGTAAAATTCCTCGGGTGGGCCCCACATGACCAAATCCGTAAAAATAAATTTCCATAATATTAATAAGTTCCATATTCCTCAAATAATGCATTTTGAGAATCCAATTCTCAACAACGAACATTTTCCTTTCCGACGTTCGGAAGATTTTTCCGTCGGAAAAATAATTCTTCCTTGCATACTAATTCCAAGTCTTGATTCCTTACATACATTCTCTTATACATGTCCTGGACTTACGGGGTGTAAAATTCTTCCCCCCTTAGAAACATTCGTCCCCGAATGTTCTTAGTCGGTTGTCAAGCTATACAAACTCCGACAAAATCTCTTTACCATGCCTATCAATCAATACTGCACAAGACCAACGATGCCACACATGGCCACCACATAACATACGTAAACATAACAATGGACCTTCCGTCCGTGGTCCCTTCTCACAATACTCGAAGGTTACAGTCTTCTCAAACACGGGATCCCTAGAGGTTCCTTTATTTTCTTACTTGTCATACTTTCTCGTACTTCCAAACTTATTTAGCATACGTACAAAATTTCAAATATTGTTCATGTTCTCCAATCCTTGGAGTTACTATTCAAACTTGGCCATTATGCTACTTGAATTTCCTGTTATACCCCGTATTTCCAAAGTATGTACGTGAGGACGTACGTAGTAAAGTTTGTGCCTTAAAGTTAGGCAAGGACGAAATTTTGTTCACAACTACCGAAAAGAATCGTTTTTCGACGAAACGTTTTACAAAACTTGCGAAGGGAAAATTACGTCTATGTCATTTATATTTTTTGCGGATTTTTCCGAGAGACGAAATACTTTGGACCAACGAGAGGGCGACACTTGTCACCCTCTAATTGGCGGATGTGTGGGCGGAAATGGGACGAATTGGAGGTCTTGGAGTAGGTAGGATATTTGTGATATTTTGTGTGGTAGTTGGATAAGGTACACATGGATGAATCCTCACCCTACACTTGCATAGCACTTGGCTTCATTTTGGCCATTGGTTGGCCTATAAATACCCCCCCTAACTTGAAGGTTTTCTTCATCCACAAAATCATTTCTCCAAGTCTTGAAAATCTTTCCTCTCAGTAGTGTTTCATCCAACACTCTCCTCTTGAGAAAGGCCTTGGGCCGAAACCTACCCCCCCTCCTCGTGTTGTTGGCCGTGGCACACCCCCCCCCCCCCTTGCCTAGTTGTTCTCGTAAATACTACCCCCCTCTTGGTAGAAATACTCTCCAAGTATTTTTACTATTCCAAAATACTGCCCAAATACCTTGTAGTATTCCAAGGTTACACTTATGCTAAAAGCCCGTAAATACTATTATACTTCCTTCACCACTAAACGAAACCCTAAGGAAAATCTTCATTGGTTTAAGTATAAGGAAGACGTTTCGTAGAACTTCTAAGGGTTGTTTGGATCGGGTTGGAGCACCCGGAGTAGGAGCTAAACGTTGATCATGATCGACATTAAACTTGGATAATTTTGGGCTTACCGAGGTAAATAATCCTATCCTTCTATTGTAATTGGAAATTACATATTGTAGTGGTATAGAAGTGAATATAAGATTCCTAGAAGAGACTTGAACTGTAATAGAAGGATATTACAGATAAGACTTGAATCAAATCACATCAAGAATATTCTACAGTAGTCTAGACTTTGATAGACTTGTGTAACCTTTATAGGTTGAATGTTCTCGCGAGTAGCATGCTACTTGAAAGGTGGACAAGGCTAGCCGTTATAGCCGTGAGCGTTTTGCTAATAGTCGATAATCGTCGCGAGGTATGTGATTCTCTATCCTCTTGAGCATGATATTTTAAAAGAATATATATAGTACTAGACGACGCACGTGTGTTAACTGAACGTAGTTTTACTACAATGTCTTTGACTTAAGCCCAATAATAAGAATCTTGAAGTATTTCAAAAGAATTAAGAAACCTTTTTGAAAGAAGAGTAATGCTTGGTTTTAAAAGCTTAAGAGTTATACTAGCTTTATGGGAAGTTAGGTATAACGACTTAAGAGAGATAAAAAGAATGGTTTATTAATTTTAGAAGATAAGAGACTTGATCTTAGAAGATAAGAGACTTGACTTAAATGAATTAATATGAATTTTGTGTGAAACCTCATTCGTGAGTAATGAGTACTTGGTTTTTAAAAGGAATAATGTTTTACTGATTTCGGAAATCAGAATAAGTATCGAACAAACCACTGCAGTGTTAATAAAGGGAAATGTTTTGACTAATTAAGTATTATTAAAACCAGTAGAAACCTCCATCTGCATAGAAGCTAAGATGAGACAAAATGATATTACATTTCCTAGATCATGGCTGCATTAATAATATTGTTATGAACAAGAATAACCTACTCACACATAAGGCATATGTTTCTCAAATGGTTTTAAAAGAGAATTATATTATTAAGTGATTAAGACTACGAACTACGAAACCTTTCAAAAATGAGAAACTTGAGCATTTGAAATTAGGCAAACTTGAACGTTTGGAAAATAATGTTGTTACTTGATTTTACAAAAGGAAGCGTTTTGGTTTACTTAAAAAGATAGTCACTCTATTTTAATACTACGGGTATTGTGTGACTTTTGTGAAAGAAACGGATCTTTTATAGAGTTAATGTATGAAGTACTTTGGGGATAAAAACCCGAAATTGTTAACATAAAGTAAAAAGTACCTCGTGTGAATAACTTGATTGTGTTGGTTGTGATAGCCTTGTAATACTTTCTTGTTGATTTGATAAGTAAACATGTTAGGATGCTACGTGTGTTAGTATCTGGTGATGTTTGTGTTATACCCCGTATTTCCAGAGTATGTACGTAAGGGCGTACGTATAAAAGTTTAAAGCCTTGAGTAGGCAAAGTGACTTGGCCGATTTATGTTTGTGCACAACACCCGTTTAGAGTCGTTTTTCGACGAAACGTTTTCACAGCTTTCGTAGGGAATTTCCGCCATGTCATTTCTATTTTTGGATCAACAAGAGGGCGCCACTTGGCACCCTCTCATTGGTGGACTTCAAATCGCCCATTGACTAAAATGGCTGTTGGCACGCTTTTGTGCCTTGGCACAAAGTCAAGGGTAGGTAGGATATTTGTGTTTGCAAATCCTAGCCCTACACTTGCCTAACACACGGATTGATCTTCGCCTTTGGCCATCCCTTGACCTATAAATACCCTCTAAGGTTGAAGACTTCTTCATCCAAAATGCCTAAGTCTTGAGAGCCTTCCCTCCCCTTTTCGTGAGGCCTCTTGGCCGAGAGATGTCCCTCCACTTGCCTAGTGGCTCGGCCGAGAACCCTCCTCCTAGTAGTGTGGCCGTGGGTACCCCTAGCCTAGTTGCTGTGATAATACCCCTCTCTGGTAGAAATACTCAAAAGTATTGTTATAATGCCCAAATTACCTTAGCCAGATACCTTGTTGTATTCTAAGGTTATACCTATACTAAAAGCCCAGAAAATACTATTATACTCCCGCTACCACCAAACCGAAACCCTAAGGAAAATCTCCATGGTTAGTCGAGTATGTGAAGTTGGTTAGAACTTCTAAGGGTAGTTTGGAGCGGGTTGAGCGCACGGAGTCGAGCTAAACGATTGCCCAGATCGACTTTTTACTTGGATAATTACGGGCTTATCGAGGTAAATATCTTGTCCTCTATTGTAATTGGAAATTACATGTTGTTTGAATATATAGTTGAAGTATACTATATATAGTATCAACGTAGTTAGTTGGCAATGTCTTTTGACTTAAGCCCAAGAATCGAATCGAATCGTAATTACATAGGATCAGACATGAGACTTGTGTAGTAGTACTGTGGAGTAGAATTGTACCCGTTCGTTAGATGATTAACCCCGTTGGCTTGGTAGCCTACCTGCTAGAGAGAGATTTACGCCGCATGCGGGAGAGTCGCCAAATTTTCAGCAGAATGTTCTACGTTAAGATCTAGATTTTAATAAGCGCTTGTGGCCTTATAGGTCAAGTGCTACGTGACGTAATCTTCCGGACTAAGGAGTAGTCGATTTGAGGTACTCGAGCGCTTTGCTATTAGTCGATAATCGTCGCAGGTATGTTAACCTCTTCCTATCTCTTCTAGCATGAAATGTGTGAACTATGTAGTACGGTAGACGATACGTGCTAAAATGTATTTGATTGGTTTAAAACATAAAGTGTTATAACGCTTTATGGGAAGTTGGTTATAACACTTTATGTTGGTGAGAAAATACATATGGTTTTTAATAAGGTAATCGATTTGAATTATAACCGGCTTGTTATGTGTTAATAAAGAACTTGAAGTATTTCAAAAGATTTTGGAATCATTTTGAAAGAAGAAGTAATACTTGGTTTTGAAAACTTAAGAGTTATACTAGCTTTACGGGAAGTTAGGTATAACGGCTTAAGAATGTTTTTACCGATTTCGAAATCGAATGTGTATCGACAAACCATCGCAGTTAATAAAAGGAAATGTTTTGACTAATTAAGTATTATTAAAACTAAGAGAAACTTCCATCCGCATGAAGCTAAGATGAGACAAAATGATATTTCCTAGATCACTACGTAATAAGATTGTTATAAACAAGAATATCCTACTCACATATAAGACTTATGTTTCGATTGTTTAAAGGAGAATTATATTCTTAAATGAATAAGATCTGAACTACTTAAACCTTTCTAAAATAAGAAACGTGAACATTTGAAATTAGGCAAACTCGACGCTTGGAAAATAATGTTGTTACTTGATTTTACAAAGGTAAGTGTTTTGGTTTATTTAAAAAGCATACCACTCTATTTTATACTACGTATCATGTGACTTATGTGAAAGCAACTGATCTTTTAAAAGATTTAATGTATGAAGTACTTTGTGGTAGATACCCGAACTTGTTAGCTTAAAGTACTTGTGTGAATAACTTGATTGTGTTGGTTTGAGATAGCCTTGTAAATACTTTCTTGTTGATGTGATAAGTGAAAATGTTAGGATGCTACGTGTTAGTATCTTGTGTGATCGTGATGTGTGGGGTCATTCTTGTCAGGCTTACGTTGTTAAACGTTAAGCCCATTGTACTATTATTGTATCACATACCCTTTGACTTATTATACCGAGGGCTTGCCACCGACGCGGGTCTTTACGGCCTATGCGGTCCTCGTGACTACGCGGAGCGGTAGCTCCGTGATTGATCATTCCGGTGTTTAGCCCGACGCGGGGATTCTCATGCGGTCCGCTGAGACTACGCGGTCTTTTGAGACTACGCGGTCGCGGAGCCTAGGCGGATACCGAGGGTTACCGCTTTCGATGCGGGTATACCTCAGCGGTCTGGGACCATGATTCGAGGAATACCTCACGCGGGTCCGTGTGACCTATGCGCGAGTGCGAGAGTTCCAGGATAGACGCGACATCGATATTGCGCGCAGTGGCCGCCGATCACGTGGTGCGGTCCAGAAAGACCTCGGATACGCTTTGTGGTATTTTTGGTACCGTGGTCTTAGTAGTCCGCCATGCCTTCGCATTTGCCCCGCACGGTTTTATTGTGATAACTTTGAGGGCGTGAGTCCCCGACTGATACGATCGCTTATTTATCGCGAATCGTAGTTCGTTATCATACATGTCTCCTACTTTATATAGACTACTATGATTTCATTTACGATTTATTTTCGCCACATACTTGGTACCTGATCGACTTCCTTCGGGCCGCGCTCATGCCGCAGTAAAGGTACACCGCCATCGATCCTCGCTCTTAGTGGTCAGCCAAAGATTGGGAAAGCTCCGCTTTCTCCGAGGCTTATCGATGTATAGTCCTGTTGTTGTAGGTGTTTACATTCGTGGTATGGCGGGCCCCGCCCCGCCATTGTCGCCGATCATTTCTGAGGTCCAGAGTATCGCCGCAAGTGTGGTTTGTGAAAAGGATTAAACTGCTCATTTGTAAAAGTTGTTATTTATATATGCCGAAAGGCAAGTTTTCTCGACATCGCTTTGTACTTCACTTGTTTCATGTATATGTTTTATGTTCCATTGATTACTCGATGTTGTGTCACTAGGTGCCCGGTAGGCACTACCACGCCCAGCCGGTCGTGACAGTGTAAAGCGGGTTTCTGTTGTGCTTATGTTGTTTAACGATAAATTGTTATGTTATTATATCACATACCCTCGACTTGTTATACGAGGGCTTGCCACCCGACGCGGTCTATATGTCCTATGCGGTCTATGTGACTACGCGAGCAGCGGTATGCTCCGGTGATTGATCATTCCGGTGTTTATCCCGACGCGGGGATGCCCTATGCGCGTCTGCGTGACTACGCGTCTATCGAGACTATGCGCGATCATGCGAGTCCGCGAGGTACCGGGTTAGCTACCCCGACGCGAGGAATACCACGCGGGTTCCGCGCGACCCATGCGAGCCGCGGAAGTCCAGGATTAGGCACGCATAATGATACTATGGGCGATTGGCCTTGCTTCGATCATTCGCGCCTGACAAGACTCATACGCTTTATCTACCTTGCTCTTGTTTATGTTGTGGCACTATGTGCGCTTGAACCGGTTGTATTTGCAAATGGTTTTAAATACGTTGATTTTACTTCGCATTTTTACGCTTTCACATACTTGGTACTGTAGATCGACTCCTTCGGGGCCGCATCTACGCCGCAGGTAGGTACACCGCCGTTGATCCTCGCCTAGTGGTCACGCTCGGGAAGCTCCGCTTCCGAGGCTTATCAGCCGTATAGTCCTCGTTGTAGGTACTTACATTCGTGGTATGGCAGGCCCCGCCCCGCCATTGTTGTCATATCATTCTTAAGGTGTCAGAACACCGCAGGCGAGTTGTAAAAGGGATGTAATCGTTGTAGTTGTTATATATATTTATGCCGAAGGCAAGTTTTCTCGATTTAATCGTTTCATATTTCATATTATGTCATGTCTTGTTTTATATTCCACGATTACTCGATGTATGTCTACTGGGTGCCCGTAGGCACCACCACGCCCGGTTCGGTTCGTGACAAAAGTGGTATCGTGAGCGCTTAATCCTCGAAAGTGTCTACATGCATCGTATCTAGTAGAGTCTTGATTATCGGTGTGGCACCACATCAATAATCATGAGGCTATAGGATATTTAGGATTGGTTTCATTCTTCTCACTCGAGATCGTGCCTTAGAGTCAGGTTATAAGTTGGACCCTCTTACGATTTCTTTCGCACCGCTTATGCCTCCGCGCAAGGCAACCCGGCCCAGATGGCAAGGCAGAGTCAGAGCAGAGTACAGCAGGCTACTAGTGGCACAGCCCAATCATCACCGGGTGGTGCTTCATTCGGGAGTTCTTCACGTCACCACCCAAGAAAGTTTAGCACGCAACAGCTCCATCGCGCCATGATATATGAGCCTTCGCCCACTACAGGAACAGAGAATATGGATTACAAAGGAACGGACTCACATTAGCTAGGATTTTAGCAGCCAGGGAAAATAGAGTGCACCGATATATCACGGGTCTTGATGACTATCTAAAGAAAGGTTGTGCAAGAGTAGCTCTTCAGTGCATGGATATTGCCCGCAGACAGCTTATGCGCGCAAAGACGCAGAGGAACGTAGAGATCGACGGATTAACCAAGATCGAGAAGAGGCCGTAACAACAGTGGTCCTTTGGTAACTTTCGAGGCGAATCGCCTCAAGAAGCAGATTGATACGCGCTCCGCAGGCAGCAGTGGTCCTCCGCTGTGGTTCGTGACGCTCGGTATGCAGGAGTTGGTCAAAGCTCCGTGGCTTCGATGCACGATACACGTAGTCCACCACGGATTCGCTTTTTCCCAATGTTCACAGCTGACAGCGCCATCCCGGGAATGTCATCTTTGTTGACGCTTGTTTTACTCGCAGCCGTGGCCACGTGGTCGAAAGGATGTCCTAGTAGAGGGATGCAAGTAGAGGACTCACCTACTGATCACCATGGATTCAAGAGTTCTGAGAGGCAGGGTGTTAGCAGAGGAGGCCACCCCACCTCGGTGTGGCCAGGGTAAGTGTCATTGTGTGAGTGTCGATTTCTTCGACAGCTTGTTATGCTTGCGCCAAAGATGGCAAAGATTGATTGGAATGACAGAGGTAGTGAAGCAGATACAGTGTATCCTTAACCTCTGTAGATCAGATGTGTGATAAGATAAGTATATCTTAAGTGTTACGCCTGGGCTAACATCAGGTAGATTGTGATTAGAAATCATGGTTAGTTAACTGTAAGATCGGGGATAGAGGAAGTGTGAGCCTTAGAGTTTTATACGTAGAGACCTTAGAGGTGAGGCCATCTCGAGTAAAAGATGTATTTTTATGTTTGACCCTTATCAGAGTGCATAGTACACGTGAGATATGTTGGTGTGATAAATCCTGAGTGGTATGAAATGAAAGAGGGTAGTTGAGCTAAGAAGACCACTAGGTTTTTTGTGACTTGATTAGTGAGATTGTTCCGGATCGGGGAACAAGAGTTTTTGCGCGATAGCGGGGCAGGTTGCGGACCGATTGCGGGTCAAACCACGGCCTGCATTGTGTTGGGGTCAGTTCGAGGTGGTCGCGCCAGGTGGTGGGGTCACAGGGGTGTTAGGCCCAAGTTTAGTTAACCATTGTACGAGTTCGTGAACGCTGCTCGACCAAAGCGTCGGCCGACGAGGTCAGCCCATCTTGTCTTTTAGTCAAGACCGCTTACTCAGAGGTTACGCGAGATGTTATATCGTAAAGGTTGTAAGGCTGCGCACGAGGTGCCTACTTTCACCTTATGACAAAAGCTGGAGCCCGCCATTTACTGCTTTTCCTGAGGTTTCACCAGCAGGTTAGGAACTCGCGAGTCTCAATAGCGCATTCGCCTCTGCCTGTTTGTATTTCAGTGGGTACCGCGAGGATTATTGCCTCCGCTGAGGAGTGTTTTATAACTACCATTTCAAGATTCTGATATCGCCTTACTAAGCCTTGTAGGAGGAAGTATAAGTTGTCGGCCGATTGGTTCGACGTTGGCAAGGTTCGGATAGTTGGTTCATACTTGTTTCGCAGAATGTGGATAGCGGCTTATCCAAGAGAGGTTATCGGCAGCTCGAGTTACGTAAGTCGTGCGGATAATCGGCGACGCTTGGGGTTCGTGCCGACGCTGGTCTTCAAGGTACCACCCGGAAAGGGGTGACGAGTTTGGAAAACAGAGGAAACTTAGCCCGAAAGTTACTGGGCCTTTTCAAAGTCATGTGAAGAATAGGCCAGTTGCCTATAGTTAGCATTGCCGTCCGACGTAGAGGCAAGACGTCCGATCTTTCATGCTATGTTCAAGAGTATCGAGATCCATCCGCAGTATTCTCGCCAATGATGACCAAGTCGAGGTAGTAACCCGTAGTTTTGGAACCAAGCAAGAAATGCGAATGTGGTAAGTTATGAGAAAGAATTCGAGTGTACGAGAAGCGGTACGACGAGTAAGTGAAGGCGAGCACGTGTTAAGAACATAGATGTGATCTTTTCTTTTGTAGTGAAGGCGCAAGGAGTATCTTTTAGCCCGGGTGGGAGTTTTTGTGATGTTAGAGGTGATTCCTCGTGGAATTGAATGTAAGTATTTGCGGGTGTTTTCGTGGCTATGTGGCATTTGCAAAACCGTTAAGCTATGAGGAACTTCGCCGTTATCCGTCTTGAGAAGGAACATTCGGACGAATGTTTCAAGGAGGAGAATGTTATACCCGTATTTCCGCAGTATGTACGTGAGGACGACGAGTAAAGTTTGAGCCTTAAAGTTAGGCAAGGACGAAATTTTGTTCACAACTACCGAAAAGAATCGTTTTTGACTAAACGCTTTACAAAACTTCAAGGGAAAATTACGGCTATGTCATTTATATTTTTGCGGATTTTTCCGAGAAGAAATACTTTGACCAACGAGAGGCAACACTTGTCACCCTCTAATTGGCGGATGTGTGGGCGAAATGGGACTAATTGGAGGTCTTGGAGCAGTAGGATATTTGTGATATTTTGTGTGGTAGTTGGATAAGGTACACATGGATGAATCCTCACCCTACACTTGCATAGCACTTGGCTTCATCTCGGCCATTGGTTGGCCTATAAATACCCCTAACTCAAGGTTTTCTTCATCCACAAAATCATTTCTCCAAGTCTTGAAAATCTTTCCCTCTCAGAAAGTGTTTCGCCCAACACTCCTCCTCGAGAAAGGCCTTTGGCCGAAACCTACCCTCCTAGTGGTGCTGGCCGAGGCACACCCTCTCGCCTAGTTGTTCTCGTAAATACTACCCCCTCTGGTAGAAATACTTCCAAGTATTGTTACTATTCCAAAATACTCGCCCAAATACCTTGTAGTATTCCAAGGTTACACTTATGCTAAAAGCCCGTAAATACTATTATACTTCCTTCACCACTAAACGAAACCCTAAGGAAAATCTTCACGCTTGGTTGAAGTATTAGGAAGAAGTTTCGTAGAACTTCTAAGGCGGTTGTTTGGAGCTGGCCGAGCATCCGAGTAGGAGCTAAATGTTGCTCGTGATCGACATTAAACTTGGATAATTTTGGGCTTACCGAGGTAAATAATCCTATCCTTCTATTGTAATTGGAAATTACATATCAGAAGTGGTATAAAAGTGAATATAAGATTCATAAGAGAATTGAATCAGTAATAGAAGGATATTACGTATAAGACTTGAACCAAATCACGCAAGAATATTCTACGTAGTAGTCTAGACTTTGATAGACTTGTGTAACCTTATAGGTTGAATGCTCATGAGTAGCATGTGCTACTTGAAAGGTGGACAAGGCTAGCCGTTATAGCCGTGGAGCGTTTTGCTAATAGTCGATAATCGTCGAGGTATGTGATTCTTCCTATCCTCTCGAGCATGATATTTTAAAAGAATATATATAGTACGGTAGACGACGTGTGTTAATCTGAACGTAGTTTTACGGCAATGTCTTTTGACTTAAGCCCAATAATAAGAATCTAAGATTTCAAAAGAATTAAGAAACCTTTTTGAAAGAAGAGTAATGCTTGGTTTTAAAAGCTAAGAGTTATACTAGCTTTATGGGAAGTTAGGTATAACGACTTAAGAGAGATAAAAGAATGGTTTATTAATTTTAGAAGATAAGAGACTTGATCTTAGAAGATAAGAGACTTGACTTAAATGAATTAATATGAATTTTGTGTGAAACCTCATTCGTGAGTAATGAGTACTTGGTTTTTAAAAGGAATAATGTTTTACTGATTTCTAAATCGTATAAGTATCGAACAAACCATCGCAGTTGTTAATAAAGGGAAATGTTTTGACTAATTAAGTATTATTAAAACTAGTAGAAACCTCCATCTGCATGTAAGCTAAGATGAGACAAAATGATATTACATTTCCTAGATCATGGTCGCATTAATAATATTGTTATGAACAAGAATAACCTACTCACACATAAGGCATATGTTTCTCAAATGGTTTTAAAAGAGAATTATATTATTAAGTGATTAAGACTACGAACTACTTAAACCTTTCAAAATGAGAAACTTGAGCATTTGAAATTAGGCAAACTTGAACGCTTGGAAAATAATGTTGTTACTTGATTTTACAAAAGGAAGCGCTTTGGTTTACTTAAAAGATAGTCACTCTATTTTAATACTACGTATTGTGTGACTTTTGTGAAAGAAACGGATCTTTTAAAGAGTTAATGTATGAAGTACTTTGGGGATAAAAACCCGAAATTGTTAACATAAAGTAAAAAGTACCTCGTGTGAATAACTTGATTGTGTTGGTTGTGATAGCCTTTTAATAATTTCTTGTTGATTTGATAAGTAAACATGTTAGGATGCTACGTGTGTTAGTATCCGTGATGTTTGTGTAAAGGGTTTCCTTGTTGTGCTTATGTTGTTTAACGATAAGATGTTATGTTATTATATCACATACCCTCGACTTGTTATACGCAGGCTTGCCACCCTCGATGCTGGTCTATATGGCCTATGCGCGGTCTACGTGACTACGCGGAGCAGCGTATGCTCCGGATTGATCATTCCGGGTGTTTATCCCGACGCGGGGATGCCATGCGCGTCTGGTGACTATGCGGTCTATCGAGACTATGCGGATCGGGAGTCCGTGAGGTACCGGTTAGCTACCCGGCGTGAGGAATACCTCACGCGGTTCGCGCGTGACCCATGCGGCCGCGGAAGTCCAGATTAGGCACGCATAATGATACTATGGGCTATCGGCCTTGCTTCGATCATTCGCGCCAGACAAGACCTCGCGCGCTTTATCTACCTTGCTCTTGTTTATGTTGGCACTATGTGCCGTTGAACCGTCAGTTGTATTTGCAAATGGTTTTAAATACATTGATTTTACTTCAAGATTTTACGCTTTCACATACTGGTACTGCATCGACTCTTCGGGCCGTCACGCCGCAGGTAGAGGTACACCGATCGCTGATCCTCGCCTTAGGGTCACAGCTGCTTTGGGAAACTCCGCTTCTCCGAGGTTTATCAGCCGTATAGTCCCCGCCGTCAGGTACTTACATTCGTGGTATGGCGGCCCCGCCCCGCCATTGTTGTCATATCATTCTTAGAGGTCAGAACACCACAAGTGGCGTAGTTGTAAAAAGGGATGTAATCGTTTAGTTGTTATATATATTTATGCCGAAAGGCAAGTTTTCTCGATGAACTGTTTCATATTTCATATTATGTCATGTCTTGTTTTATATTCCGCTGACACTCGATGTATGTCTACTGGGTGCCCGTAAGGCACCACCACGCCCGGTTCGGGTCGTGACATTTCCGCTAAGGCTCTTCTCGGTCATTACGACCTGAGTCCGGTGGAACGCATCCACGAACTCGTACAACGATCAACTAGACTTGGGCCTTGCACCCTCGTGACCCTATCACATAGCAGACCATTACCAATCGACATCACCCCATTCCATACTATCGGTTGACCGAAATGAGTCCATAACCCACCCATCACACACTTAACTTCTCATTCTCACCAAATAAATCTTCTCTTACTTCAAGGTACTTCTCACCCTATCCCCTATTCACTAGAGGTTCACACATAGGCCAAAGTATTTCTACCAGACATTCTTCCTTATCGGTCTTACATCACATGGGCAATTACAACTTGTGAACTCTACACAACTATAGTCTCAATTCACTTACCATTCTTGTCAACATTCTTAACTTTTCACTTTACTAATCAAAGTATTCCTACCTCTGGGGGGGTACTATCACTTACAACTGCTAGCAACAAAGGGAAAACATATATGCTAGGGCGAAATCTGAATCTATCAATGCACGTATGATTCAAAAGAATCGAGATATACTTGTACTACGCGATGTCGCCTCCGATCTCGCCTCAGAGCCATCGCCATCTCTCGCGTTCAAGGACCGCCAGAACTATAAACTCCACTCGACTCTACCACGATCGGCCGACATCTCAACACTTCGCTCGGGGACGACAACCGCGAGGAAAGCGTAACCAACCATCGGCCTCATAGCCGAGCCACCTTACCTGCTCTTTCTAACAGACATTCCCACTTCAGGCCCGAACGTCACAATAATAATAAACATCCGTGCCATAACGGCATTTCCCATACGACGCTTACTACATTGGAAACATCGAGGAATATGTGGCTCGACCGAGAAAGTCCTCTCGCTTCCTCGAGAACCTCGACCGGAGCTGGACCGACTCCTAAATACCTCAGGAGTCCAATCTCCCACCGTGAGCCGCGGGTATGTACCGGGTAGGTCGACGAATATCTCACTCGGGCCGAGGCCGCCGTCCAAAACTCACCGGATAACCAACCTGGTCCAGCCTCTTACGATCTCCTCTTCGCCTCTACCTCTATACACCGCTCGCATCGCCGAATAACTTCCCGGTGAAATCGTAGCACCGCTTATCTTGGTCAATAACATAATTGCTTCCTCATGACTCCTATAGTCTTCTCCTAATCGAGAAACCGAGGCTCGTGCCGGGCCTTAAAACTCGGCGCAGAAGAACTCGCCGATCGCGAACAACATCCAGATACCACGGGCATAAGCCCTATCAACTCTCTCGAGTCCGATCGTAGCTCTTGCTACTCTTTGCCCTTCAAGGCGGTTGTTCTCCTCGAGGCATACCAGAACACAAAAATACGTCAGAGAGGAATTATCTTACTAACACAGCTCTATGTAACAATCTTAGAGTGAGAAGAATAGAAACCAACTCCTAAATGTCTTGTAGCCTCCTGTTTATGGGTGTGGCGCGCAACACACCGATAATCAAGACTTACTAGACACGGTCAGAATATTCCAGGATCGATCGCTCGATACCACTCACGCCCGAACCTCAAGCTCATATCGGTGCCCTACCTGGGCACCCTTCTACCTTAACAACTAAGTAAACTGCGGAAATTAAATAACACCTCTTTTTTTTTAAAAGCAATCGTACGTGCAAGGGCAAAGCCGACAAGGTTGCCATATAATATACATAAACAAAAGACACTACATCGTATACGCAGTTCAATCCTACATATGAATACAGCACTCTAAGAGTTTTATCAACTATGACGGACAAGGCCCCGCTGCACTCCATAATCGCATAAAGCTCAGCATCGAAAGAACTTATACTAAAAAGATAAACTCCCGAATGTATGAGCTATCCAAAACTCGAAAGGTGGTCCTACACTGCAGATCACCAAATCGCAGACCTAAACTCGCGCAGATGAACGCAGCCTCCGGGCGAGGTCAAGATTAAGAATGTACCAAGTATGTGAAACAAAGCAGCATCGCAATGAAATCATAATACTAAACAAAACAGAGACATGTATGATAGCCAACCTACAAGACACAATACATAAGCACATATCAAGTCGTGGACGCATGACCTCAAAGTCACTACTCAAATAATAAAGACACAAAGGCCTTACTAACAATGAGTAATCAAAAGTATAGGTAGCAAATCCACTAAATAGTGGTATAACAATCTTTGGGGATACACCCTCATTTATACTCTTACCCCAAGAAAGTGATAAAGCAAAGTATAACGATCTGGGATACACCCTCATTTATACTCTTACCAAGAAAGTGATAAAGGTGGTATAACGATCTTTGGGGATACACCCTCATTTATACTCTTACCCCAAGAAAGTGATAAAACAGTGGTATAACGATCTGGGATACACCCTCATTTATACTCTTACCCAAGAAAGTGATAAAGAGTGGTATAACGATCTTTGGGGATACACCCCTCATTTATACTCTTACCCTGAAGAAAGTGATAAAGCAGGTGGTATAACGATCTTTGGGGAAACACCCCTCATTTATACTCTCATTTTGGTTTACTTAAGGCACTAACATGACATTATAAATCCGGGAATCTAACCCGCCTCCCGTCATACGCCCTAATCCCACATCGTATAAGCATGTCCAAGGAGTAACACAAACAATGGAAGCATACCCGTGGAATCCTACATCACCGCCAGACGCCCAAGTAAACTCATTAACAAGACAGCCGACCCTCCAACCGAGAGTCGCGGCAACGTAATAAAACATAATACTTGTACTCAAATGCTATCACCAGCACACATTGTCAATTCTCAATTAAACAAGCGAAAGTACTTGTCAAGGCACACATAGAATAATTCTCAATTAAACAAGCCAAAGTACTTATCAAGGCATACATAGCATAATTCTCAATTAAACAAGCCAAAGTACTACGTACATACATTCTTTTCAAAAGACTCTTTTTTATGAAAAACCCCAAGATACTAACACTCGTAGTATCAAGGTGTGTCTATTTTTCAAAGTAAGTTACTACACTTTTAGAAACTCATTTCAAAGCTTGAAACCAAGTAACTTCAAATTTTCACAATCTAGGCAATTTATGTCTAATAATCAAAATAGACAACTTTCTTAACCTTCCATAAAGCCGTTATAACCAACTTCCCATAAAGCCGTTATAACCCTTTATGGTTTTAGACATATTCATTCCTTTTTATAACCAAGAGACTTATACTTAAAACCAAGTATCACATACTTACAAATCAAGTTCTTAACTTTCCAAAATACTTCAAGTCTCTTAATATTTAGAAAACAAGTTTCTTCTCTTAAATCATGTCATTTCTCCTCTTTTAAAACAATTAAGTAAATCACTCCTTTGACTCCCCTAAAGTCATTATAACAACCCTTAGGTTTTGGAACTAAGGCACTAGCCAAAAGATTTGGAAACCACTTCCTTTTCAAGACTCTATGTACTTTAAGTAAAATACTTTCACTTTTGAGAATTATAACATCTTACAATTTAAACATCAAAGTACAATCAAGGAAGTACATAGAACAAATTCTATTTTAGGCAATCCAAATACAACCAAGGAATGGATCATTTAAGGAGTAGGACATACTTTCTTTATCTTAAGGAATCGTGCTAGAAGAGGAGATAGTTCACATACCTTTTCGGCTAAATCCACAAGCTAAGCCGAATACGCCGCATGTAGAAGTGTCAACCTATAATGGTCACAACATGACTATCAACTTCTAGTCTCTAACGTATAATAATACTAAGTATACGGTCTCTAATTCTACGGAAAATCGGGCAGCACTTCCTTTGTTTCTACTCAATTTGCCACCTTTTTCAAGGCTGAATACAATAACCAAACATGCCACATTTAAGGCTCAAAACAACAACCAACCAAAGGGGATTACACGCCTTACAATACGTGTAAAATTCCGCCCCACAATTCATACCAAGTAGTTTAAAATTCAAGCCATTCTCGGCCAACTACATAACCAACAATTCAAAGTCTTTTCCAATCCTTTTCCAATTCCAAGTTCTAAGGTCTAACATGTTATATAGTCATAAACAACTTCAATAACTACAATTTTCTTCTTTATACAACATGCGACGACTTAAACTAATAATCGACTTGAATTGTAATCTTAAGGCTAAACATGCTAGTTTTCGGATTAGGGTTCCAATAGCCAATATAATTATCAAACTTCATACTATATATCTCATGCTTGCTAATATCCATAGCTACAACAATAAGTAAACCTTAATTACTAAAACGACAAGATTATACATTTATAAGCCCTTAAGATTTCCAAGATTCAAAGTCGCTCCTTAGCAAATTCTTAGCTCCTTTCCTTATGTTCCAATCCGCTCCAAGCACTCCAGAGGCCTGAAGAACCCATCTTCAAGTTCCAACTTCAAAGTTGAAAAACTCCTTAAGTTTCCGCCTTGCAACTAATACGAAAACGCCATTTTTTCGAAATCTTTCTATTGAGATATCCTTACAATACCCTTAGGGACCTTGGGTTTAAGTCTTGTGAATAATGGATCAAAACTACAAATTTTTCTTGTGAAAAGGACCTCAAACCCGAGAGCTATTTGTTGAAGAACAAAGTGTGATTTTTTTCTAAGTGTTGAAGAGCTAGTCTTGCACTAGTAGTATGCTTATATAACACATTGGAGGGCCAAGACTTAAACAAATGGGTAGCTAAGATGAGTTTCACTAGGATCAAGCACAAGTGGCAAGTTGACTTGGTCAACAATCTCAAGCTTAGCTAGATTTATATTCCACCATGGTCAATGACAATTTTAGACTTGCAAAATTCGACCAAGACCAAGTGTGGGGGTGCCACGTGTCGCCCTTTCATTCGTCCATAAAATTTCGTAACCCTCGTGGGCCCCACAAAACGTAAAATTCCTCGGGTGGGCCCCATGACCAAACTGTAAAAATAAATTTCCATAATATTAATAAGTTCCATATTCTCAAATAATGCATTTTGAGAATCCAATTCTCAACAACGAACATTTTTCCTTTCCGACGTTTCTAAGATTTTTCCGTTTAAAAATAATTCTTCCTTGCGTACTAATTCCAAGTCTTGATTCCTTACATACATTCTCTTATACATGTCCTGGACTTACGGGGTGTAACAAACCCAAAGTACTACGTGCCTCTACTCCTTTAAAATGATTTTCTTTCAAATAAAACTTCCAAGATACTAATAACCGTAGTATCAAGTCATACATACTTTTCAAGACAAGTCACAATACTTTTTTAGAAATACAATTATAGGCTTCTAAATCACGTGACTTCTTTCTTTAAAACCTTAAGTAATTGGTACCTTTAAAACAATTTGCCCTTCTTTATTTCAAGTCATTTCTTTGCTTACATTACTGAAGAAAACCATTCTTTTAATCTTCCATAAAGTTGTTATAACCAACTTCCCATAAAGCCGTTATAACTCTTTATTTCTTAGACAAATTCATTCCTTTTATAACCAAGAGACTTATACTTTCAAAACAAATCACATAGCTTTCAAAATACTTCAAGTCTCTTAACTTTTAAGAAAACAAGTTTCTTAACTTTAGAAATCAAGTCTTTCCAAATCAAGTATTCTATACTTGTAAATCAATTCATTTCTTCCTTTAAGAATCAAGTCCCATAACTTAAAAAATAAAGTCCCTTAACTTTTAAGAATTTGAGATCCATAGTCTTAAAACTTCATACGTAAATTCTTATAAGTTAAGTAACATATACATTGGTGCGTTGTGAATAAGTTATACTTATTTATAACGATCTTATTCAAGTAGCCATGATCTAGAAAATGTAATACAATTTTGTCTTATCTTAGTTTCTATGCAGATGGAGAATTCTACTCATTTTAACATAATTGATTGTCATTACATTTTCCTTTATTAACGCTGCAGTGGCTTGTTCGATACTTATTCTCATTTGTGTCGTAACTTAGCCAAGTCAACTTGGCTCCAAAATACCTCCTAACGACTCTTACCAACATCCCCCATAAGACTTGGTAAGAACTTAGGATAACTTAGGCATAACCCTTACGTAGAGTAAATCAACATACATACCTCTTAACTTCTAAGAGTAGAAGGAATCATGAAATAATACCACATGTATATTCCATACATATAATCATGTCAAAAGAAGGAAGAGGTTCACATACCTCACGACGATTATCGACAAATAGCAAAATGCTCCGAAGTACTTCAACCTTGATAGCTATTCCATCCTTCAAGTAGAATCCGCTATACTTAGTACTTCAACCTAAAATGGCCATAATACGTCCATTAACCTCTAGCTTCAAACGTAGAATATTCTAAGTGCAAAGTCACTAAATTCTACGGAAAATCGGACAGCACTTCCTTTGTTTCTACATACTTTGCCACCTTTTTCAAGGCCGAATACAATAACCAAACACGCCACATTTAAGGCTCAACAATGTAGTTAACAATAGGGGATTAGTAAAATTCCACCCCACAATTGATATCAAACTAGTCCACAATACAATGCCATTTTCGGCCAAAAGGTGCAACAACTTATCAAACTTTCCAATTCCTTTCCAATCCAAGTTCTTAGCTCTAACATGTTATATAGTCATAAACAACTTCAACAACTACAATTTCCTTCAATATATAACATGTGACGACTTATACTTATAATCAACTTGAATTGTAATCTTAAGGCTAAACATACTAGTTTCGGATTAGGGTTCCAATAGCCAATATACTTATCAAACTTCATAATATAAACATCTCATGCTTGATAATATCCATAGCTACAACAATAAGTAATCTTAATTACTAAAACGACAAGAATTATACCTTTACAAGCCCTTAATCTTTCCAAGATTCAAAGTCGCTCCTTAGAAATTCTTAGCTCCTTTCCTTATGTTCCAATCCTCTCCAAGCACTCCTTAGAAGCCTACAAGAACCCATCTTCAAGTTCCAACTTCAAAGTTGAAGAACCCCTTAAGTTTCCGACTATACTAACGTGGAAAACGCCGTTTTTCCGAAATCTTTCTATTGAGATATCCTTACAATACCCTTAGGGACCTTGGGTTTAAGTCTTGTGAATAATGGATCACAAACTAAAATTTTTGTGTGGGAATTTAGGTGAACCCGTGAGCTTCACTAAGAGAACAAGAAATGTTGAAATAATTCTAAGTGTTTGAAGACTTGGTCTTGCACTAGTGTGTATATAAAACACAATGAAGGGTCAAGATTATAACAAATGTGTGGCTAGGATGAAGAACATTAATTAAATAGCCAAGTGGACAAGTTGACTTTGGTCAATAATATCATGCTAGCAAGACTAATCTTATACCTTGGTCAATGACCATCTTACCCTTGCTCCAATTCATCCAAGGCCAATGTGGGGGGGTGCCACGTGTCGCCCTCCCATTCGTCCATAAAATTCCGTAACCCTCGTGGGTCCCACAAAACGTAAAATTCCTCGGGTGGGCCCCACGTGACCAAATCCGTAAAATTAAATTTCCATAATGATAATAAGTTCCATACTCTTCAATTAATGAATTTTGAGAATCTAATTCTCACCAACGAACATTTCTCCTTCCCGATGTTCGGAAGATTTTCCGTCGGAAAAACAATTCTTTCTTTCGTACCCTATTCAAGTCTTGAGTTCCTTACGTACATTCTCTTAAACATGTCCTGGAGTTACGGGGTGTAACATTCTTCCCCCCTTAGAAACATTCGTCCCCGAATGTTCTTTCGGAGTCCAATCTAATTAGATAGCGACATAGTCTCCTTTTATTGCACCCTTCATATTACATATGCCACCCATGGCCACATAATAATACTTATACTAAGGTGTCAACCTTGACACTCACAAAGCCAACTAGTCCATACTCATAATGACCTCAAAGTCTGTCATAATCATCTCTACTAGGTCTACTAGGGTCTGACGACTGTATCATCACCGGGAAAATCTCATAAACCCGCTCAGCTACCACCCCAAACACTCACGGGTGTAGTCACCTCCAAAGGTTCTTATGGATTCAAGATCTATCCATTTACACTTGGCTGTTACCTTTCTCACTGGTTGTACCCTTTCCATACTTCCAACTCATACTAGCATACATACGTAACTTCCATACCAATTCTGGCCCCCAATCCTTTGGCGTCACTCTCTAAAACAATATAAGGCCATTTCCGACTCTCAAGACCTGGTTCCGGTGGAACGCGTCCACGAACCTGTAAAACAATTAACCAGACTTGGGCCTTGCACCCTCGTGACCCTTTCACGTAGCAGAACTACTACCAACTGATCCCACTCCACTTCAGGCTATAGGGCGACCCGGAATAGGTCCTCACCCCGTCCCACCGTCGCACTTAACTCTTATTATTGGTCTATAATAAATCTTTCTACCCGAGAAGACCTTGTACATCTAAGGTCTCAGTGGTCATCAATATTCTTAGGCTCGCAATATCCATGCCCCAAGCCTACCTTACCAGTCCCCCAGTAAACGGGTACAAAAACTTCTCATAATACCATAATCGTGTCGTTTTGATCACAACAACCATTACTTACTCTATACGGACCTCATCCGTACAATTCTCTTAAGCCTACCACGTAGCTTAATATATTAACATGGTATTCCATTAAGTTTCTTAACATGACTTCTTAAGGGTTCACTGCCTATCGATGTACTCATCATTTTCCAATTATCTCAAAATAAAACACAAGACCTTGGCGAGAATTCATTAACTGTTCCATACCTCCCCGGTATCTAGTTAGTCTTTACCAATTCCTGGTAATCTAAAATCATTCTAGGAAACACGCGTCTGACCCTCATACATAACTCCGTAAAGATATATGTCACAATACTAACTATACTATAATCATTACCAACCTGGATACGCAATCCACATAGTCTTTCCTGGGTCACTGCTGCCTTTCTCGTAGCTGCAATCAACATAACTCGTTAGGGAGAGACGACCCTAACAACACAGCTCTATCCTACGATCTCAGAGTGAGAAGAATGGAAACCAATCCTAAATGTCCTGCAGCCTCCTGGTTATAGATGTGGTGCACAACACACCGATAACCAAGACTCTACTAGACACGGTCTGTAGACACTTTCCGAGGACTAACTGCTCTGATACCACTTTTGTCACGACCCGACCCCGGGCCGCGACTGGTACCCTACCTGGGCACCCTTCTAATCATACAACATAACAAATCGGAAGATAAATAACACACTTTTTTTAAAACCAAGGCTGCCGATATGGTCGCCATAATCATAAAAATTACCCGAAAAGGTCTACATCGCTTAACAATGTAAAAACAACTTCCAGCTCCATTACAGATGAATACAGACCTCTAAGATTTGAACAAATACTATGACAGACAAGGCCCCTGCACTTCGAATATACTTAGCCATGATAACTCCGAACATTAGAGCCATCTCAAAATGTCAATCAGGATCCTAAGCTCATGATCCACAATCAGATACCTAAACTGCGGACATGAACGCAGCCTCTAAGGGGGCCGATAACAAAAGTACCGAATATGGAACGGAAAATAAGGCACAAACAAATCATAATCAGATAAAAGAATGACAGGCAAGTATAAAAAGGGTACATACGCATCCTACCGTGCCATTACCATCTCGTGAACTTAATCGCACCTTATTATCTTTTCCCATTTTTCAATAAAAGTTATAGTCACATTCTTACGCATGCTTAGGAAAAATCATTAAGTTCATTACCATATAACTTACTTATCTTTCATAACATAATCCGGCCCTTTATGGAGGGACGCATATACTACCCGGCCCAATCTGGGATGCGATCAAGTCACACAAATATAAAAGTGTGCCCGTGGAATCCCCCATCACTGCCGACAGTCATAAGTGTAACATATAACCATGTGACGCGCCCGTGGCATCCTACCTCACTGCCGGCGTACACATACACAATACATATATATATCTCCTGCCCGTGGAATCCCACATCACTGCCGACAGCCGTAGGTATAACATATAACCATGTGACGCGCCCGTGGCATCCTACCTCATTGTCGGTATACACATATACAACACACACACATATATATATAACGTGGCCGCATGCCCCGGAATCCCTCATCATATAAGCATGGCCATAACGTGCCCTCGGCATCCCTCATCGTAGGTGCATGTCTTCATGGGGAGCTAGCCCATGGAGTAATAATATAATATGCCCCCGGAATCCCTCATCGTGGGTACATGTCTTCACGGGAGCTAGCCCATGGAGTAATAGTCGACATAGCACGGTCGCATGCCCTAATCCTCATCGTATAAGCATGGCTACGGGTAATAAAACAACCGAATCTAACCCGCCTCCGGTCACATGCCCCTAATCCCATATCGATAAGCATGTCCAAGGATCAATCATAATGGAAGCATACCCGTGGAATCCTACATCACCGCCAGACGCCCAAGCAAACTTACAACAAGACAGCCGGCCCTCCAACTGAGAGTCACGACAACGTAAACATATAATACTTGCACTCAAAGCTATCACAAGCAGTCATAGGCAAGTTCATTAAACCTTTAGACTTCCATTTTTATAAACTCATGGCACTTTCGTTTCACACATAAAAATCCGGGAATTTAACCCAAAGTACTACGTGCCTTTACTCCTTTAAAATGATTTTCTTTCAAATAGAATGTCACGACCCGATCCCGGGCCCGTGACTGGTGCCTTACCCTGGGCACCCTAGTGATACAACATCAGAGAAAAAAAACCAGCGGAAATAAAAACATACATATATGAAACAAGATAAAGAAAACAGGCTAACAAAACGGTTGCCTTTTTGCATATATACAAAAATTTGAACAGTTACATCATTTACAACCCTGCCCACAACAAGCATGCACTTAAGATTTTTACAACAACTATGACGGGACAGGGCCCCGCCATACCCCTGAATGTACAAGAACTTACAAACTCGGGGAAACATACCAAAAGATAAGCCTCCGGAGAAAACGGAGCTTCCCAATACGCTGAACTGTGATCCTAAGAGTGAGGATCAACAACCGATGTACCTCTACCTGCGGCATGAACGCAGCCTCGAAGGAGGCCGCACAACAGTACCAAGTATGTGAAATCGAAATATCAGAAACGAAATCATAACAGTCTAAAATAAAACAGGAGACATGTATGATAACAAACTACAGTTCACAACATAAAAGCAGTCATGTCAAGTCAGGGACTCACGCCCTCAAGTCATCCCTCATGCCCGTGGAACTCCTTCCTCACTGCCGACAGTCTGGATATAAACCGTATAACATGTCTCGGCCCATCCCATGGGAATCGAGGTGGAATCGTGTGGTATACATGTCCCGGCCCATCCCATGGGACTCGGTGTGAAAGCGTGTGGAATACATGTCCCGGCCCATCCCATGGGACTCGGTGAAGAATCGTATGGAATACATGTCCCGGCCCATCCCATGGGACTCGGTGAAGAATCGTATGAAATACATGTCCCGGCCCATCCCATGGGACTCGGTGAAGAATCGTATGGAATACATGTCCCGGCCCATCCCATGGGACTCGGTGAAGAATCGTCCATAACATTTAAACCCTCTTTTAAGACAGATTAAGATAATACCCTGTCTTCATTTTAAACCAACACATTTTCCCTTTTTAAGGTCAAGTAACAACATTTTTTTCCAAAAGTTCAAGTTGCATATTTTTAAATACTTAAGTCTCTTATTTTCGAAAGATTTCATAGTTCATAGTCTTAATCACTTAACAACGTAATTTCTTATTTTAACAAAATTGAGTAACATATATCTTATGTGTGAGTAGTTTATTCTTGTTTATAACAATCTTATTAAAGCAGCCATGATCTAGGAAATGTAATACAATTTTGTCTTATCTTAGCTTCTATGCAGATGGAGGTTTCTACTGGTTTTAATATAATTAATTATTTGTCAATACATTTTCCTTTATTAACGCTGCAGTGGTTTGTTCGATACTTATTCTCATTTCCGAAATCAATATAACTTATTAGTTAAAAACCAAGTACTCATTACTCACGAATGAGGTTTCACAATGTTATACCCCGTATTTCCAGAGTATGTACGTGAGGGCGTACGTATTTAAATTTGAGCCTTAAGATTAGACAGGTTCGAAAATTTGGACACAAGTGCCGAAAAGAGTCGTTTTTCGACGAAACGTTTTACAAACTTTGCGAAGGGAAAATTCCGGCTATGTCATTTATTAGTTTTGCGGATTTTTCCGAGAGACGAAATATTTTGGACCAACGAGAGGGTGACACTTGTCACCCTCAATGGACGGCAAACATGGGGCCTCCTTGCACGTTTTTTTGTGTTGATTTCTTGGTCAAGGGTTAGGTAGGATATTTTGGTGGTAGATGGATAAGGTGCACTTGGCTTGATCTTGGCCTTACACTTGCCTAACACTTGGATGAATCTTGGCCATTGGTTGGCCATTTCTTGACCTATAAATACCCCCCTTGTTGAAGAGTTATTTCATCCAAACTTGAGCAATCTATCTAAGTCTCAAACTACTCCCTCCCTCTTGAGTTTTGTCCGCCACCCTCCCCTTTGAGCCCTGGCGAGAGCCACCCTCCTCCTTTGTAGTGTCTCAGAGGTACCCCTAGCCTAGTTGTTTTCGTGATAATACCCCCTTTTTGTGGTATAGAAATACTCTCCAAGTATTGTTATAATGCCCAAATACTTTAGCCCAAATACCTTTTAGTACTTTCCAAAGTTACCTCTATACGTAGAGCCCGGAAAATACTATTATACTTCCTTTAGCCACTAAACGAAACTCTAAGGAAATCTTCACTGATAGTTGAAGTAATTGAGTAGAAGTTGGTTAGAACTTCTGGGTTGTTTGGAGCGGGTTCGAGCGCACGGAGGATGAGCTAAACCTTGCTCAGATCGACATTTATACTTGGATAATTTTGGGCTTATCGAGGTAAACACTTTGACCTTATTGTAATTGGAAATTACATGTGTAGGAATATATAGTTGAAGTATACTATATATAGAACTGAACATAATTGTGCGGCAATGTCTTTTGACTTAAGCCTCTGAATTTGAAAGAAGAGAACTGAACTGTAATTACATAGGACTGTATTACGCAGACTTGTAAAGCATCGTGAAGTAGAATTGTACACGTCCGGTTAGACGTGTAAACCCCTGGTTGGCTTGGTAGCCGCCTCGATAGAGGCGAGATTTACGCCGTGTGGGAAGTCGTCGAATTTTCCGAGAATATTCTACATTGAGATCTAAGATGTTAATAGCGCCAGGCCTCTATAGGTTGAAATACTACGTGTGGCGTGGTCTACTTGGCTTAAGGTGTAGCCGACGGTTTGAGGTACTTGAGCGCCTCGCTATTAGTCGATAATCGCCGCGAGGTATGTGAACCTCTTCCTATCTTTTCTAGCATGATATGTGTATAACTATGTAGTACGGTAGACGCATACGTGTTAAAGGTATTTGATTATTTAAAACATAAAGTGTTATAACGCTTTATGAAGTTGGTTATAACACTTTATGTAGGTAAGAAAATGCTTGTGGTTTTAAAAGGTAATCGATTTGACTTATAACCGAATTGATGTGTGATAATAAAGAACTTGAAGTATTTCATTAAGAAACCCTTTTGAAAGAAGAGTAATACTTGGTTTTGAAAACATAAGAGTTATACTAGCTTTATAGGAAGTTAGGTATAACGCCTTAAAAGAGATAAAGAGAATGGTTTATCGATTTTTAGAAGTTAAGAGACTTGATCTTAAAAGATAAGGGACTTGACTTAAATGTATTAATATGAATTTTGTGTGAAACCTCATTCGTGAGTAATGAGTACTTGGTTTTTTAAAAGGAATAATGTTTCATCGATTTGAAATCGAATGAGTATCGACAAACCACTAAGCTGCTAATAAAGAAAAATGTAATGAATAATGAAGTATTATTAAAACCAAGAGAAACCTCCATCCGCATAGAAACTAAGACGAGACAAAATGATATTACATTTCCTAGATCATGGTCGCTTAATAAGATTGATTATGAATAAGAATAACCTACACTCATATAAGGCATATGTTACTCAAATGTTTTAAAAGAGATTAAGACATCAAGTATGAAACTTTTCTAAAATAAAGAGCCTCGAGTAATTGAAATTAGGCAAACCGAACCTTAGGGAAAAGAATGTGGTTGAAAAGTGAAGTGTTTTGGTTTACCTAAAAATGTGAGTCACTCTATTTTATACTACGGGTATCGGGTGACTTTTATAAAAGGAATGGATCTCTTTAAAAAGGAATTTAACGTACGTAATACTTTAGGGTTAACACCCGGATTTTGACTTAAAATGAAAGTACTTTGAGTCAGGTATAACTTGCCTATGCTTGTTGTTGTGTAACTTGCCTACGCTTGTGGTTGTGTAACTTGCCTATGCTTGTTGTTGTGTAACTTGCCTATGATTGTTGTTGGGTAACTTGCCTATGCTTATTGAGATAGTCTTGTGGTGCAAGAATTGTGTTTCTATACTACCGCGTCTCTCGATGGAGGGCCGGTTGACTTGTTGATAACTTACGGACGTCTACAGCGACGGAGATTCCACCGGCGTGCTTCAGAGCATTGTTATACGGGCATGCCTACACCATTGATGGATTCGTGGACACGTGACCATTTCGTTATGGCGGCATATCGTGACTTACGGCCGCGATCGGCGCGTAACCTGCTTACTTGCCCCCGCCACGTGACGCAGATGGATCCGTATAGGTTATTGACTTGCCACGCGGTCGCCTTCGCGGCGGTATCATGACTTACGGCCAGGATCGGGTGCCCGCCGATTCACTTGCCGCCGCCTACGCGACGCGGCGGATCTCGCGGAGGCTAGTGTACTTGCCACGGTCGCCTTCGCACAGTCAAGATTTGGACGGAGCCGTGACTTACGGTTGCGATCTCGCGCGTAGCGATTCACTTGCCCGCCCTACGTGGCGCAGCGGAGCCGGTGGAGGCTATTGCACTTGCCACGACGCCTTCATGATACGGTTGTAAAGTATTATTGGTACGGCCGGATCCGTAGTTATACTTGCCCCGACGGTTTTATTGACACGTAGGACTCGGTGTTCACATATACTCTCGTGTTGTTATATCATAGGCAGCGATAGGAAGGAATTCCACGGCACGAGTGATGATTTGGAGGCAGTCCCGACTTGATATGACCGCTTATATGTGGTGTCGTAGTTTGGTTATCATACATGTCTCCGCTTATATAGATCGCTATGGTTTCATTCTGATTTTACGCTTTCACATACTTGGTACCGTTGATCGACCTCCTTCGGGCCGCGCTCATGCCGCAGTAGAGGTACATCTCGCCGATCCCCGCTTAGGATCACTTTTCACAGATTGGAAGCTCCGTTCCTGAGGCTTATCTTTCGCATGTTACCCGAGTCCAGGTTCTTGTACATCTGTGGTATGGCGGGGCCCGTCCGCCATAGTTGTTGTAAAAATCTTAGAGGTCTCCTTTGTTGTGGGTGTGGTTGTAAGGATCAGAATCGCTCAAATGTCTATATATATATATGTTGAAAGGCAATCGCTTTGGTTGACCTATTTTCTTTATCTTGATCCATGTCTATTTAAAATGTTTATTTATCATGTCTCTTAATTCATGTTCGTGTTTTTATTTCCGTGATTTTCTCGACGTTGTATCACCAGGGTGCCCGGTAGGCTCCACCACGGGCCGGTTCGGTCGTGACAAAAGTGGTATCGCAGCGCTTAGTCCTCGGAAAGTGTCTACGCATCGTGTCTAGTAGAGTCTTGATTATCGATGTGTTGTGCACCACATCTATAATCGTGGAGTGCGAGACATTTAGGATTGGTTTCCATTCTTCTCATTCCGAGATCGTGCCTTAGAGTGTGGTGATAAGTCGGACCCTCCGACGATTTCGTTTTTACCGCTTATGCCTCCGCAAGGCAACCTGTGCCCGAAGGCAGCGTGAAGGAGTCGCGAGTAGCAACGTGGCGATCTACAGAGACCACAGCACTGAGCCTCCACCCCACATCGAGCGAGGAGATGGGTTACGCGAGACGGCACAAGCTAGCCGTGTTGTGGCGAACACGAGATAGCCGACGCAGCCAGCCCAGAGCACCGATGGTTCACCAGATCGATAGCCCGAGGTCGGGATTTTCCGAGTTGTAGGCCGCCAGAGTTTTACGGGTCGAGGCACGAGGATGATCCGCAGGAGTTCATCCGGCGCTACGGATCATGAGAGTGATCAAGGCATCGGAGACCGAGCCGCTGGTGTTAGGTTCGTGATCACCGC
Source organism: Przewalskia tangutica (assembly GCA_029844215.1). NCBI lineage: Eukaryota > Viridiplantae > Streptophyta > Magnoliopsida > Solanales > Solanaceae > Przewalskia > Przewalskia tangutica. The sequence goes on from CM056737.1 coordinate 12,578,869, forward strand.
GTGATACCGCAATGATCGTTTGATTCGCGAGCCGTCGGGAGAGAATGCACTTCGGCTTTATGGACGAGTTCTCGGAGGCATTTCTTGCACACTTCGCCTCCACAGATGAGGAGGGCTCGCCGACAGATTTTTGGTGTCATGCGAACGGGCGACGGTTCGGGAGTACAATGTGAGTTCGACTCATCGGCAGACGCGTCCCGCGTTAGTAGCTAGTATGAAGGATCGAGTGCACCGATATGTTACAGTGGCTCGATGATTACCTAGCAGAGTTGTTCGGTGTAGCTCTTCACCGGCATGGATATCGCCGCACGCAGCTTATGCACTTGGATGTGAGGCGGAGGAATCAGCGGAATGACCAAGATCGTGAAGAGGCTAGAACAGCAGGTCCTTTGATGACTTTCGAGGCGGACCGCTCAAAGCAGACTAGTTATGTACCTCCGCCAGATGCAGTGGTCCTCACGGCGCCGGGACGCCGGGATATTCGGGCGAGTCGTGGCTCCCAGGTTTCAGATTTTCAGAGGAGCAGGAGTGCTCGCCGGATGAGGCCACCCGTATCTCAGTGTGACCATTGTGGTAAAGCCCATAGGGGGGAATGTCGTACTGGTTTGGGAGATTGCTATACTTGCGGCCGACAGGGCCATTTGACGAGAGACTGTCCAGGCGAGTAGCGGTGGGATAGCACAGATTACTAGACCGATTATGGGTTCTACACCTTCCATAGCTAGGCAGGATGTTCATACACCGGCAGGCCACGGTAGAGGTCGCGGTGGAAGTTCCCAGTTTTAGCGGTCCTTTGAACCGCCTATTTTCAGGTATATCCTTAATCCTCTAGAGACTTGTGTGTATTGATGTTATGATGATGTGTGAAGTGTTATGTTCGGATAGCTTTGTGCTAAAATGTGATATAGAAGCCTGGTTAGTAAAAGGGTAAGCCTAGGGGTGAGAAAATGATGAACCTTAGAATATTACAGTTGGGACCTTAGATGTAAGGTCGTCTTGAGTACAATATTTTTGCGGGTGATCCTTGTCAGAATGTAAGTGTACGTGGAGTAATTGTGGGGAAATTCCTGGGGTGGTGTAAAATGGAAGTGGTAGCTTTCATGACTGATAGGTAAGATTGTTCGGATCGAGGAACAAAAGCTTCACGCGTTAAACGGGTCGGGTTGGGGCCATGTTGCGGGCCAACCCGCGGCTGCTTCGGTGGGGTCAGCTCCGGGTGGTCGCCAGTGGTAGGGTCACGAGGGTGCTAGGCCCAAGTTTAGATGACCATCGATGAGTTCGTGGATATGTTCGACCAGTGGATCGTGAAGGCGGGAATGGCCTTAAGCGAAGATTGGTGGTAAGATGACCAAGTTCGGAGGTTGTGACTCAAAGTTTTGGCAATGTAAATGTGGAAGTTTGGTACGTGTACTAAGAGTTCAAGTGTTCGAGAAGCGGCACGACGAGTAAGGAAGGAAAGGGCGTGTGTTATTTTCGTGGCGGGCGTGGCGTTGGCAACTTGTTAGAAGAATTTCATCGTTATCCGTCTTGAGGAGGAACATTCGACGAATGTTTCTAAGGAGGAGAATGTTATACCGTATTTCCAGTATGTGCGTGAGGCGTGACGTATTTAAATTTGAGCCTTAAGATTAGACAGTTGAAAATTTGGGCACAAGTGCGAAAGAGTCGTTTTCGACGAAACGTTTACAACTTTGCGAAGGAAAATTCCGGCTATGTCATTTATTATTTTTGCGGATTTTTCCGAGACGAAATATTTTGGATCAACGGAGGGTGACACTTGTCACCTCAATGGACGGCAAACATGGGCCTCCTTGCACGTTTTTGTGTTGATTTCTTGGTCAAGGGTTAGGTAGGATATTTTGGTGGTAGATGGATAAGGTGCACTTGGCTTGATCTTGGCCTTACACTTGCCTAACACTTGGATGAATCTTGGCCATTGGTTGGCCATTTCTTGACCTATAAATACCCCCCTTGTTGAAGAGTTATTTCATCCAAACTTGAGCAATCTATCTAAGTCTCAAACTACTCCCTCCCTCTTGAGTTTCGTCCGCCACCCTCCCCCTTTGAGAGCCCTTGGCCGAGAGCCACCCCTCCCCCCTTTGTAGTGTCTAGCCGAGGGGTACCCCCCCCCCCTAGCCTAGTTGTTTTCGTATAATACCCCCCCTTTTTGTGGTATAGAAATACTCTCCAAGTATTGTTATAATGCCCAAATACTTTAGCCCAAATACCTTTTAGTACTTTCCAAAGTTACCTCTATATGTAGAGCCCGGAAAATACTATTATACTTCCGTTAGCCACTAAACGAAACCCTAAGGAAATCTTCACGGATAGTTGAAGTAATTGAGTAGAAGTTGGTTAGAACTTCTAAGGGTTGTTTGGAGCGGGTCGAGCGCATGGAGGAGCTAAACCTTGCTCAGGATCGATATTTATACTTGGATAATTTTGGGCTTATCGAGGTAAACACTCTTGACCTTCTATTGTAATTGGAAATTACATGTGTAGGAATATATAGTTGAAGTATACTATATATAGAACTGAACATAATTGTGCAATGTCTTTTGACTTAAGCTGAATTTGAAAGAAGATAATCGAATCAGTAATTACAGAGGACTGTATTACAGGAGACTTGTGTAGCATTACTGTGAAGTAGAATTGTACACGTCCGGTTAGAAGTGTAAACCCCCCCCCACTGGTTGGCTTGGTAGCCGGCCTCGATAGAGGAAGAGATTTACGCCGTTGGGGGAGGTCGCTGAATTTTACGTAGAATATTCTACATTGAGATCTAAGATGTTAATAGGCGCCTTGTGGCCTCTATAGGTTGAAATACTACGTGGCGTGGTCTACTTGGCAAAGGTGGCCAAGCCGGTTTGAGGTACTTGGAGCGTCTTGCTATTAGTCGATAATCGTCGAGGTATGTGAACCTCTTCCTATCTTTTCTAGCATGATATGTGTATGACTATGTAGTACGGTAGACGCATACGTGTTAAAGGTATTTGATTGGTTTAAAACATAAAGTGTTATAACGGCTTTATGGTAAGTTAGTTATAACACTTTATGTAGGTAAGAAAATGCTTTGTGGTTTTAAAAGGTAAATCGATTTGACTTATAAGCGACTTGATGTGTGATAATAAAGAACTTGAAGTATTTCATTAAGAAACCCTTTTGAAAGAAGAGTAATACTTGGTTTTGAAAACATAAGAGTTATACTAGCTTTATAGGAAGTTAGGTATAACGTCTTAAAAGAGATAAAGAGAATGGTTTACTGATTTTTAGAAGTTAAGAGACTTGATCTTAAAAGATAAGAGACTTGACTTAAATGTATTAATATGAATTTTGTGTGAAACCTCATTCGTGAGTAATGAGTACTTGGTTTTTAAAAGGAATAACGTTTCTTGATTTGAAATCGAATGAGTATCGACAAACCACTACGGCGTTAATAAAGGAAAATATAATGAATAATGAAGTATTATTAAAACCAAGAAACCTCCATCCGCATAGAAACTAAGATGAGACAAAATGATATTACATTTCCTAGATCATGGCTGCTTAATAAGATTGATTATGAATAAGAATAACCTACACTCATATAAGGCATATGTTACTCAAATGTTTTAAAAGAAATTAAGACATTGAAGTATGAAACTTTTCTAAAATAAAGAGCCTTGAGTAATTGAAATTAGGCAAACTGGAACCTTAGGGAAAAGAATGTGGTTGAAAAGGAAAGTGTTTTGGTTTACCTAAAAATGTGAGTCACTCTATTTTATACTACGGGTATCGGGTGACTTTTATAAAAGGAATGGATCTCTTTAACAAAGGAATTTAACGTACGTAGTACTTTAGGGTTAACACCCGGATTTTGACTTAAAATGAAAGTACTTTGAGTTGTGTATAACTTGTCTATGCTTGTGGTTGTGTAACTTGCCTATGCTTGTGGTTGTGTAACTTGCCTATGCTTGTTGTTGGGTAACTTGCCTATGCTTATTGAGATAGTCTTGTGGTGCAAGAATTGTGTTTCTATACTACCGCGTCTCTCGATGGAGGGCCGGTTGACTTGTTGAGAACTTACTTGGACGTACCGGCAGTGACGGGAGATTCCACGGGTGTGCTTCCAGTAGCATTGTTACATGGGCATGTCTACACCATTGATGGATTCTGTGGACATGTGACCATTTTGGTTATGGCGAAGTATCGTGACTTACGGTTGTGATCGGGTGCGTAGCCTGTTTACTTGCCCCCGTCAGCTACGTGACGCAGGTGGATCTGGTATAGGTTATTGCACTTGCCACGTGTCAGCTTCGCGGCGAAGTATCATGACTTACGGTTGTGATCGGGTTCCTGGCCGATTCACTTTCCCCCGTCAGCTACGTGACGCAGGTGGATCTGGTGGAGGCTAGTGTACTTGCCACGTGTCAGCTTCGCGAGTCAGTATTTGGATGGAGCTTCGTGACTTACGGTTGTGATGCAGTGCGTGGCCGATTCACTTTCCCCGCCGCCACGTGGCGCAGTGGAGTGGTGAGGCTATTGCACTTGCCACGTGTCAGCTTCATGATATGGTTGTACAGTATTATTGGTACGGTCGGATCTGGTAGTTATACTTGCCCCGTACGGTTTTATTGACACAGGTAGGACCTGGTGTTCACATATACTCCTTGGTGTTGTTATATCATAGACTGCCGGCAGTGAGGAAGGAATTCCACGGGCACGAGTGATGATTTGGAGGGCGTGAGTCCCTGACTTGATATGACTGTTTATATGTGGTGTACTGTAGTTTGGTTATCATACATGTCTCCCGCTTTATATAGACTGTTATGATTTCATTTACTGATTTTACGCTTTCACATACTTGGTACTGTTATCGACCTCCTTCGGGGGCGTTCATGCCGCAGTAGAGGTACATCTACACGATCCCCGCAGGATCACTTTTCAGCGTATTGGGAAGCTCGTTCCTTGGAGGCTTATCTTGCATGTTACCCCGAGTCCAGAGGTTCTTGTACATTCAGGGGTATGGCGGGGACCTGTCCCGTCATAGTTGTTGTAAAAATCTTAGAGGTCTGTAGCACTGTTGTGGGCAGGGTTGTAAGGATTGTAACTGTTCAAATGTCTATATATATATATGTTGAAAGGCAATCGTTTTGGTTGGCCTATTTTCTTTATCTTGATCCATGTCTATTTAAAATGTTTATTTATCATGTCTCTTAATTCATGTTCGTGTTTTTATTTCCGCTGATTTTCTCTGATGTTGTATCACTAGGGTGCCCGGGGTAAGGCACCAGTCACGGGCCCGGGTTCGGGTCGTGACACACAACTTTTTAATAAAAGTCATATCAAGCCAATTAAGTCAAGTCTCTTATTTTCTTAAAATCAACAACCCATTTCTTACCTACATAAAGTTGTTATAACAAACTTCCCATAAAGCCGTTATAACACTTTATGTTTTAAACCAACCCAATTCATTTAGCACACGTACGTCTACCGTACTACATAGTTTACAAACATCATGCTAGAAAGGATAGGAAGAGGTTCACATACCTCGCGACGATTATCGACAAATAGCAAAACGCTCCACCGTACTATAACCCTGCTAGCCTTGTCCACCCTTCAAGTAGAACACGCTACTCGCAGAACTTCAACCTATAATGGCCATATACGTCTATCAACGTCTAGACTACTCTGTAGAATATTCTAAGCAGAAGGTTCTCTATTCTATGGAAATTTGGGCAGCATTTCCTACGTCAACTACATACAAGTCTCATCAGAATACAACCCTATGTAAGTACAGTTCAATTCTCTTCTTATATACCTTCCTTCTATATATCTTATACTTAATTCTGAACTGCTACAACATGTAATCTCCAATTACAATAGAAGGATAAAGATATTTACCTCGATAAGCCCAAAATTATCCAAGATTTAATGTCGATCCTGAGCAACGTTTAGCTCCTACTCCGCGCGCTCCAACCCGCTCCAAGCAACCCTTATATGCTCCTAACCAACTCCTCTTTAAGAACCAACCTAAACAAGTGAAGAACACTAAGGTTCTTGTCCTCACAACTCTCGGCCAAGGTGAGGCTTTAGGGGCTAGGGTGTGAAATCTTTTCTAACCTTTTGGTTAATAATCTTCCTAATACACTAAGGAAGAACACTTAAGAGTTTAGGAATTTTTGGACAAAGTTTGGTTAAGGGAGAGGGTGTGGACGAACTATCAAGAGTGGAGTTTCACAGAGCTACTAGGAAGGGGGTGTTTGGACGAGAGCTTCTCAAAGGGGGAGAGGGATTTTGAGACTTTGAAATTGTTTTGTGGATGAAGAAGTCTTGCACAAGAGGGGGGGTATTTATAGAACCACCAAGGGCCAAGATTAAAACAAATGGAGGGTGAAGATTTGGATCCATGTGAAGAATGAGGTCTTCCAACCAAGTGTCCACCACAACCTTGGGACATATGTCCACCACAACATTGGGACATATGTCCCCCACAACAAATCGCCTTTTGGCCTTCCACAAGGCACAAAAAAAAACGTCCAAGCCAAGCCCCCACTTGCCCACAAAAATCGACCCTACCTACCCCCACTAACCCAAAGAATTAACTTGCAAGACTTGACCATTTGACTTGTCCACTAGCCCAACATTTTTGTCCAACCCATGCCAACTAAGGGTGACACATGTCGCCCTCCTATTGGTCCAAAATATTTCATCTTTCGGAAAAATCCGTAATCGGTTAAAATATTAAAAACGTAGAATTTCCTTCTGAGTTGGAATCTTTTCCGTCGAAAGTTCACAATTTCATCCTTAACCTAATTAGGGCTTGAATATTCGTACGTACGTCCTCGCATACATACTCTGGAAATACGGGGTATAACATAAAACTTCCAAGATACTAATAACCGTAGTATCAAGTCATACATACTTTTCAAGACAAGTCACATAAAGTTGTTATAACCAACTTCCCATAAAGCCGTTATAACTCTTTATGTCTTAGACAAATTCATTCCTTTTATAACCAAGAGACTTATACTTTCAAAACAAATCACATAGCTTTCAAAATACTTCAAGTCTCTTAACTTTTAAGAAAACAAGTTTTTTAACTTTAGAAATCAAGTCTTTCCAAATCAAGTATTCTATACTTGTAAATCAATTCATTTCTTCCTTTAAGAATCAAGTCCCATAACTTGAAAAATAAAGTCCCTTAACTTTTAAGAATTTGAGATCCATAGTCTTAAAACTTCATACGTAAATTCTTATAAGTTAAGTAACATATACATTGGTGCGTTGTGAATAAGTTATACTTATTTATAACGATCTTATTCAAGTAGCCATGATCTAGAAAATGTAATACAATTTTGTCTTATCTTAGTTTCTATGCAGATGGAGAATTCTACTCATTTTAACATAATTGATTGTCATTACATTTTCCTTTATTAACGCTGCAGTGGCTTGTTCGATACTTATTCTCATTTGTGCCGTAACATAGCCAAGTCAACTTGGCTCCAAAATACCTCCTAACGACTCTTACCAACATCCCCCTTAAGACTTGGTAAGAACTTAGGATAACTTAGGCATAACCCTTACGTAGAGTAAATCAACATACATACCTCTTAACTTCTAAGAGTAGAAGGAATCATGAAATAATACCACATGTATATTCCATACATAGAATTATGTCAAAAGAAGGAAGAGGTTCACATACCTCGCGACGATTATCGACAAATAGCAAAATGCTCCGAAGTACTTCAACCTTGATAGCTATTCCATCCTTCAAGTAGAATCCTCTATACTTAGTACTTCAACCTAAAATGGCCATAATACGTCCATTAACCTCTAGCTTCGAACGTAGAATATTCTAAGTGCAAAGTCACTAAATTCTACGGAAAATCGGACAGCACTTCCTTTGTTTCTACATACTTTGCCACCTTTTTCAAGGTCGAATACAATAACCAAACACGCCACATTTAAGGCTCAACAATGTAGTTAACAATAGGATTACACGACTACAAGACGTGTAAAATTCCGCCCCACAATTGATATCAAACTAGTCCACAATACAATGCCATTTTCGGCCAAAAGGTGCAACAACTTATCAAACTTTCCAATTCCTTTCCAATCCAAGTTCTTAGCTCTAACATGTTATATAGTCATAAACAACTTCAACAACTACAATTTCCTTCAATATATAACATGTGACGACTTATACTTATAATCAACTTGAATTGTAATCTTAAGGCTAAACATACTAGTTTCGGATTAGGGTTCCAATAGCCAATATACTTATCAAACTTCATAATATAAACATCTCATGCTTGCTAATATCCATAGCTACAACAATAAGTAATCTTAATTACTAAAACGACAAGAATTATACCTTTACAAGCCCTTAATCTTTCCAAGATTCAAAGTCGCTCCTTAGAAATTCTTAGCTCCTTTCCTTATGTTCCAATCCGCTCCAAGCACTCCCTAGAAGCCTATGAAGAACCCATCTTCAAGTTCCAACTTCAAAGTTGAAGAACCCCTTAAGTTTCCGCCTTGCGACTAACGTGAAAACGCCGTTTTTCCGAAATCTTTCTATTGAGATATCCTTACAATACCCTTAGGGACCTTGGGTTTAAGTCTTGTGAATAATGGATCACAAACTAAAAATTTTGTGTGGGAATTTAGGTGAACCCGTGAGCTTCACTAAGAGAACAAGAAATGTTGAAATAATTCTAAGTGTTTGAAGGCTTGGTCTTGCACTAGTGTGTATATAAAACACAATGAAGGGTCAAGATTATAACAAATGTGTGGCTAGGATGAAGAACATTAATTAAATAGCCAAGTGGACAAGTTGACTTTGGTCAATAATATCATGCTAGCAAGACTAATCTTATACCTTGGTCAATGACCATCTTACCCTTGCTCCAATTCGTCCAAGACCAATGTGGGGGGTGCCACGTGTCGCCCTCCCATTCGTCCATAAAATTCCGTAACCCTCGTGGGTCCCCCAAAACGTAAAATTCCTCGGGTGGTCCCCACGTGACCAAATCCGTAAAATTAAATTTCCATAATGATAATAAGTTCCATACTCTTCAATTAATGCATTTTGAGAATCTAATTCTCACCAACGAACATTTCTCCTTCCCGACGTTCGGAAGATTTTCCGTCGGAAAAACAATTCTTCCTTTCGTACCCTATTCAAGTCTTGAGTTCCTTACGTACATTCTCTTAAACATGTCCTGGAGTTACGGGGTGTAACAATATCCTCGTACGTACGTCCTCACATACATACTCTGGAACTACGGGGTGTAACACAGTTAACCAAGGTGATTCACACACCTATTTCTCACGAAAAAATAGCCCCTTAATTACGTAAAACAATCCACTAAAATCAGTCCATATTCCAACAATAACAAGGGTAAAATGTGAGGTATTTTAACACCTTTCTACACCTTTATTTCCTTAGGACATTCATTAGTGATTACTACATTTAAACATGCATAAAGGTGGCTGATTTTCCAGCCTTTCAATACCAAAAACAGTCCCTAAAACTGCACAACAATATCCAATAGTTTTACAGTAATTCTCGGCCAACTACTACAACCAAAGCTATTCCCATTCTTATAATCCAATTTACATTCCAACACTTTTATATAAGTCATATCAACTTGTTAACAACAAGATTCCTTCATTAACATGCAATAGGTGATGATAACAACAACCATAACCAACGAATCCGACTACACCAAAATTGTCCAGTTTTAGGCTAGCATGCCAAAACTGTGACATGTATTTCTTATTCTTCATTCTTATTAATCACAAGTTCATCTATTAATTACTACAACATGTAATATCCAATTACTTCAAGAGGAAGAATAATCCTTACCTTAAATATTGCCCAAAATAGTCCACTTAAAGTCGGTCCATAGTTTTGTCTTAGCTCCTATTCTTCAAGTTTAAATCATACACATGTATCCACTACAATCTTGTAACCATCTTTCCTTCTTGTTTTACTTCCAAAAAATTCATAAACAAGCTTGGGATTTCCACCCAACTTTCGGCCAAACCGTGGTTGATAAACCTTGGAGAGTTAACTTGGTTTAGAACTTGATTATGGTGCTTAATCTAGGAGAATAATCAACTCTTGTTCTTCACTTTTTGCTTGAAAAAATCGAGACACAAGGCTAAGAGAAGAGAGAAGAGAAAGCTTGGAAGATAAGATATTATGTGAATATGTCTAAGTCTTTCTATCACCTCTCTATATAGATGAATATCTCACAAGTGGTGGGGGACCCTACTTGTCTCACAAATATCTCCCACACTTGTCCACTTGTCCACTTCTCTTCCCTTCACAAATATCTCCCACTCTTAGCCATTTTTTCCAAATATCGAACCCCCCCCCCCCTCCCAAAATTGTAAAATTTTTTGTGGGCCCCAATTTATCAATGTCAAGACTTAATTAATCCACACTAAGTCCATATTAGGGAATCTAACTTCGAGTTAATAAATTTTCGTCTTCACATTTTTCAGGAATTTTCCAAAAAAAAAATGTAATCATACTATTCTTCCAATATTCAAACCTTAGTTCCTTAAGTACATTCTCATATTAATGCTTTGGAAATACGAGGTGTAACAACAGGGACGCCAATAACGGTTCTAAACTCCATTTTGTGAACGAACCGCATTGGGATGGTCCCATATTGATGATGATGATATTGAAGACCTTCATTCCACTTGGGGTCACCTTTTGGTAGGTTATTTTGCTGGTAAATACCCGGAAGGACCTGCCTTACAAAAATTATGTCAGTCTTAGGGGATCAAGTTGTTACACCCCGTAAGTCCAGGACATGTAAAAGAGAATGTACGAAAGGAAACAAGACTTGGAAATTAGTACGAAAGGAGGAATTGTTTTTCCGACGGAAAATCTTCCGAATGCCGGAAAGGAAAAATGTTCGTTGTTGAGAATTGGATTCTCAAAATGCATTATTTGAAGAGTATGGAACTTATTAACATTATGGAAATTTATTTTTACGGATTTGGTCATGTGGGGCCCACCCGAGGAATTTTACGTTTTTGTGGGGCCCACGAGGGTTACGTAATTTTATGGACGAATGAGAGGGCGACACATGGCACCCCCACACTTGGTCTTGGACAAAATTAAGTGAGGGTAATATGGTCATTGACCACCTTGGAAGATTAGTCTTGCTAGCATGACATTGTTGACTTGTCAACTTGTCCACATGGGCTTGATCCTAGTGAAACCCATCCAAGCCACACATTTGTTGTAATCTAAGCCCTCCAATGTGTTTTAAATACTACACTAGTAGCAAGACTTGGCATTTTACACTTAGAAAAATTTGAGAGACTTGTCTTGCACATTATAGTGCTCTCGGCTTTGTCCCATTTCCAACAAGAAAATTTTGTAGTTTTGATCCATTAGCCACAAGACTTTAACCCAAGGTTCCTAAGAGTGTTGTAAGGTTATCTCAATAGAAAGATTTCGGAAAAACGGAGTTTTCGTATTAGTCGCAAGGCGGAAACTTAAGAAGTTCTTCAACTTTGAAGTTGGAACTTGAAGATGTGTTCTTCATAGGCTTCTAAGGAGTGCTTGGAGTGGATTGGAACATAAGGAAAGGAGCTAAGAATTGCTAAGGTGCGACTTTGAATCTTGGAATTTTTAAGGGCTTGGAAAGGTATAAATTTTGTCGTTTTAGCAATTAAGTTTACTTATTGTTGTAGCTATGGATATTAGCAAGCATGAGTTATATATTATGTAGTTGGATAAGTTTATTGGCTAATGGAACCCTAATCCGAAAACTAGCATGTTAGCCTTAAGATTACAATTCAAGTCGATTATTCGTTTAAGTCGTCGCATGTTGTGTAAGGAGGAAATTGTAGTTGTTGAAGTTGTTTATGACTATATAACATGTTAGACCTTAGAACTTGGAATTGGAAAAAGAATTGGAAAGGACTTGTTGTTGGTTATAAGTTGGCCGAGAATGGCTTGGATTTTTATACTACTTGATATTAATTGTGGGGCGGAATTTTACACGTATTGTAAGGCGTGTAATCCCCTTTGTTTGGTTGTTGTTTGGAGCCTTAAATGTGGCGTGTTGGTTATTGTATTCGGCCTTGAAAAAGGTGGCAAAGTGAGTAGAAACAAAGGAAGTCTTTAGATTTTCCGTAGAATTAGAGACCGTATACTTAGTATTATTCTACGTTAGAGACTAGAAGTTGATAGTCTTGTTGTGACCATTATAGGTTGACACTTCTACGTGCGTATTCGAAGCTTGTGGATTTAGCCGAAAAGGTATGTGAACTATCTCCTCTTCTAGCATGATTCCTTAAGATAAAGAAAGTATGTCCTACTCCTTAAATGACCCATTCCTTGGTTGTATTTGGATTGCCTAAAATAGAATTTGTTCTATGCACTCCCTTGATTGTACTTTGATGTTTAAATTGTAAGTTGTAAAATCCATTTCCTTAGTGAAGTTTGGATTCTTAAAAGTGAAAGTATTTTACTTAAAGTACATAGAGTCTTGAAAATAAGTGGTTTCCAAACCTTTTGGCTAGTGCCTTAGTTCCAAAACCTAAGGGTTGTTGTAATGACTTTAGGGGAGTTAAATGAGTGATTTGCTTAATTGTTATAAGAGAGGAGAAATGACATGATTTAAGAGAAGTAACTTGTTTTAAAGGTGTGAGTTACTTGAGGTTTAAAAGTAGAAGAAACTTGTTTTCTAAATATTAAGAGACTTGAAGTATTTTGAAAGTTAAGAAACTTGATTTGAAAGTTTGTGATACTTGGTTTTAAGTATAAGTCTCTTGGTTATAAAAAGAATGAAAGTGTCTAAACCCATAAAGGGTTATAACGGCTTTATGGGAAGTTGGTTATAACGGCTTTATGGAAGGTTAAGAAAGTTGTCTATTTTGATTATTGGGCATAAGTTGCCTAGATTGTGAAAAATTTGAAGTTACTTGATTTCAAGCTTTGAAATGAGTTTTCTAAAAGTGTAGTAACTTACTTTGAAAAATAGACACACCTTGATACTACGGGTGTTAGTATCTTGGGAGTTTACATAAAAAGGAGTCTTTTGAAAAGAATGTACGTACGTAGTACTTTGGCCTGTTTAATTGAGAATTATTCTATGTGTGCCTTGATAAGTACTTTGGCTTGTTTAATTGAGAATTGCCAATGTGTGCTGGTGATAGCATTTGAGTACAAGTATTATGTTTTATTACGTTGCCGCGACTCTCGGTTGGAGGGTCGACTGCCTTGTTGTAAGTTTACTTGGAGCGTCTGCAGCGGTGAGGTGGGATTCCACGGGTATGCTTCCATTATTTGTGTTACCCTACGGTCATGCTTATACGATGTGGGATACCGGGGCATGCGACCGCGAGGGATACCCTATGGTCATGCTTATACGATGTGGGATGCCGGGGCATGCGACCACGAGGGATACTCCTTGGACATGCTTATACGATGTGGGATTAAGGCGTGACGAGTGGGTTAGATTCGAATTTTTTTGTGTTACCCTACGGTCATGCTTATACGATGTGGGATGCCGGGGCATGCGACCGCGAGGGATACCCTATGGTCATGCTTATACGATGTGGGATGCCGGGCGTGCGACCACGAGGATACTCATGGACATGCTTATACGATGTGGGATTAGGGCATGTGACCGAGGCGGGTTTGATTCCGAATTTGTTTGTATACCCGTAGTCATGCTTATACGATGTGGGATTCTGGGGCATGCGACCACGAGGGATACTCATTGGATATGCTTATTGGTGTTACATTATATCATGGACTGCCGGCAGTGAGAAAGGATTTGTTATACCCCGTATTTCCAGAGTATGTACGTAAGGACGTACGTATAAAATTTGAGCCTTAAGATAGGCAAGATTCGAAATTTGTACACAACACCCGGTTAGAGTCGTTTTTCGACGAAACGTTTTCACGACTTCGTAGGGAATTTCGGCTATGTCATTTATAATTTTTGCGGATTTTTAGAGACGTAACATTTTGGACCAACAAGAGGCGACACTTGTCACCCTCTAATTGGTGATGGTTGGCGGACGAGAATGGGGAGTGTGGCACGTTTTTTGTGTTGAATTGGTGGTCAAGGAGTTGGTAGGATATTTTGGGTAGATGGATAAGGTTGCACATGGCTTAATCTTGGCCTTACACTTGCCTTGCACTTGGCACCATCTTGGCCATTGGTTGGCCTTCACATGACCTATAAATACTCCCTTAGTTGATGAACTTTCTTCATCCAAAATTGAGCAATCTATCTAAGTCTCAAACTACTCCCTCTTAGCTTGAGCTTTTCGTCCCTCTCCCCCCCTAGCCTAGTTGTCTCGTATAAATACCCCCCTTTGTGATATAGAAATACTCTCCTAGTATTGTTATAATGCCCAAAATACTCTAGCCCTTATACCTTATAGTACTTTCCAAAGTACCCTTATCTGAAAAACCGGAAAATACGATTATACCTCCTTTAGCTACTAAACGAAACCCTAAAGGAAATATTCACCCGTAGTTGAAGTATTTAAGTAGAAGTTGTGTAGACACTTCAAGGGTTTCTTGGGCGTGTTGGAGCACGGAGTAGGAGCTAAACCTTGTTGGGAGCGACATTTAACTCAGATAATTTTGGGCTTATCGAGGTAAATATCTTGTCCCCCTATTGTAATTGGAAATTACATGATTGTTAGAATATATAGTTGAAGTATACTATATATAGAATGAATATTGAATAGAACTGAACGTAGTTATCGGCAATGTCTTTTGACTTAAGCCTGAATAAGAATTGAACAATAAACACATAGAAGGATAAATAAGAGAATCGCTGTAATTACATAGGGTGTATCAGATGAACTTGTGTAGTATTCTGTGAGTAGAATTATACACGCCGGTTAGGCGTGCAAACCCCACTTGGTTGGCTTGGTAGCGGCACCGGTAGAGAGGAGATTAACGCATTGATGCGGGGAAATCTAAGAATTTTACGTAGAATATGGAGCAATGAGATCTAGATGTTAATAAGCACCTTGTGGCCTTATAGGTTGAAGTACTACGTGTGGTGCGATCTACGTGGCAAGGAGTAGCGGCGGTTTGAAGTACTTGGAGCATTTTGCTATTAGTCGATACTCGTCGCGAGGTATGTGAACCTCTTCCTATCTCTTCTAGCATGATATGTGTGAACTATGTGAATGCGGTGACGTACATGTGTTAACTGTGTTTGATTGTTTTTAAAACATAAAGTGTTATAACGGCTTTATGGGAAGTTGGTTATAACAGCTTTATGTAGGTAAGAAAATTGTTACACCCCGGAAATTCCAGGATATGTTTGTAAGGACGTACGTAAGAACTCAAAAATGTTAAGATTTGAGACGAGTAAATTTATCGGAATTATGGAATTGTCGGAAAGCGAAATATTGCGTGAGCGGGAGGCGACACGTGTCACCCCTTAGTGGTCTTGGACGAAATTGTCTTGGATGGAATGGTCATTTGACCAATTTTAGGATGGCCAGTCTTGCAAAGACTAATATCTTGATATTGTTGACTTAGTCAAGTCCAGCTGGGATCCGTGTGAAACTTATCTAGGCCAACCATTTGTGTAGATCTTGACCCTCCATAGTATTATATATGTGTACAAGTAGCAAGACAAGGCTTTTAACACTTAGCTAAATTTTCAAACAAATCTTGAAGAGCATTAAGAGAGCTCTCGGCTTTTAGGAGGTTTCAAGAGAAAATTTTCAATTGTTGTCCAATAATCTCCCACTTTAAACCAAGGTACCTAAGGGTATAGTAAGCGTATCTCAATAGAAAAATCTCGGAAAAGATAGTTTTGGGTTAGTCATGGCGAGAACCTAAGGGTTATTCAACTTTGAAGTTGGAATTTGAAGATGAGTTATTCTTAAGCTTCAAGGGTTGCTTGAAGTGGATTGGAACGTCGAAAGGAGGAGCTAAAGTTGCTAAGGATCGACTTGTAGTCTTGGATCATATTTGGGCTAATATGAGGTATAATCTTCGTCTTACTTTTGTAATTGAAGATTCAATGTTATTATAAGTTAGAAATGATCATGTGATATGTGTTATGAAGTTTGATAAGTGTTATGGAATTTTAAGAGCTCAAAACCGAAATGGCATGTTTAGCCCTTTGAAATTGAAATACAATTTTAGTTGTTATTAGAAATCGTCGCATGTTACCTACTTAGAGATTATGGATTGTTATAATCAAATACGACTTGATATCATGTTATGCTACCAATTTGGATTGAAATGGAAATTTGATAAGAATTGGTAGGTTGAACTCAGTGGCGAATTTGGACTTTTAGTTTGTTTTCATTTGTATTGGACTACTTTCTAAATTGTGAGCCAATTGGGGCATTTAGTTAGTCATTTGTATTGGAGTACCTTATAGAAGTTGTGAGCCAATTGGGGCTGTTTGGTTATTGTATTCGGCCTTGAAAAGGTGGCAAAGTAAGTAGAAACAAAGGAGGTCTTGTCAGATTTTCAGTAGAATTTAGCGACTTAGCACCTAAAATATTCTCGTATGAAGTAAGAAGTTAATGGACGTATGGTGACCATTATAGGTTGACGTACTAGGTATAGCGTATCTACTTGAAGAATGGAATAGCTCAGGTGGAAGTACTTTGGAGCTTTTGCTACTTGTCGATAATCGTCGCGAGGTATGTGAACCTCTTCCTGCTTTAGACATGGTTCTATGTATGGAATATACATGTGGTATTATTTCATGATTCCTTCATTCTTAGAAGTTAAGAAGTATGTATGTTGATTTACTCCGTAAGGGTTATGTCTAAGTTATCCTAAGTTATAAGTATGTTAAATTGTCTAAGTCCTTACAGTCTTATGGGAGATGTTGGTAAGAATGGTTAGGAAAATATGAGATTTGATTTAAAACTATGTGTCTTGATTTATTTAAAGTAAGTAAGTGGATTTTACGTTCAAAAATGACTTGAATTTATATGTGAAAAGGGGATTGATTTTAAAAGTGAAAGTTATATGGTTTTAAGAGAATAAGTTACTTGGTTTTGGAAGTGTATGGAACTTTATATTTGTTTTGTATAAGTATAAGTAAGTGGATTTTAAAGAATGTATGATATAAGGTTTTAAGACTATGAACTTTGGTTGTCTTCTAAGGATTATGAAACTTTATTTTTCAAGTTGTGGACTTGATTTCTAAAAGTATTGATGACATGATTTTAAGAGTATGTGACTTGAGTTTTAAAAGAAAGAAGTTTATGATTACATTAAATCGTATGTACGTGGTATTTTTGGGTCTAGTTTCCCTAATGTTGTAAGAATAAAAGTGTCTTGAGTTCTCTAAAATGAAAGGTTGTTATAATAGCTTTATGGGAAGTTGTTATAACGACTTAAGAAGGGGTAACAATACGTTTTAAAATGTTACGTAAGGAAAATCGCATAGAGCCTACCGTAGGCGGACACGTTATGAAATACCGAGCCTACCATAGGCGGATTACGTTATGAAATACGAGCCTACAAATAGGCGGATTACGTTATGAAATACAGGAGCCTACAAATAGGCGGATTACGTTATGAGATACACCGAGCCTACGTAGGCGGATTATGCCATATTACCCGAGCCTACACATGGCGGGTTACGTCATCTTACCGAGCGGTGGGCGGATTATGCTACATGATTCCACGCGATGCAGCCCGGGTGGGCGGATTATGCTACATGATTCCACGATGCAGAGCCACAGCGGGCGGATTATGTTATATGATTCGCGATGCAAGCGGCGGGCGGATTATGTCACATGATTCATCGATTACACCGTGTCATAAATGGGCGGATTATGTTATGTAAGATATGTAAGTTATGTGAAAAAGGCCGATTAAGATCTTAAGTAAGTATGTAAGAATATGTTGTTAAATCTTATCGAAAAAAGAAAGGAGCGGTTAATATATGATTGATTTCGGGAGTTAAAGGGCGTTCTTTCTCTGATTATGATTTGATTCTTGCGTTATTTCTGTTCCATATTAAATTTTTGTTATGCGGCCCGCCGAAATTTGCGTTCATGTCGCGAGTTTAGGTACGATTATGGATCCGCGAGCTTAGGATCTGGTTGACATTTTGAGATGGCTCGATGTTCGGAGTTGTCATGTCTATGTATATTGAAGTGCGGCGGGGCCTTGTCACTACGATTGTTCGATTGTTATTCCTAGAAGTCTGTATTCGCATGTTGTGGGTCAGTTTGTCAAAGAAATGAGGCAACTGCTTCGGTTGTATTTATATATGTTCAGGAAGGTAGCCATATCGGCTAACCTGTTGTTTTACATCTATTGTTTTATTTTATAAGTTTCATGTATGTTCGCTGATTTTCTCCGATGTGTACTGTAAAGTGCCCGGGTAGGAGCACGATCGCGGGCAGGGCGAGTCGTGACAAAAGTGGTATCGAGCGATTAGTCTCGGAAAGTGTCTGAGGCCGTGCCTAGTAGAGTCTTGATTATCGGTGTGTTGTGCACCACATCTATAATCGGAGGCTGCAGGACATTTAGGATTGGTTTCATTCTTCTCACTCACGAGATCGTGCGATAGGCGTGTTGTTAAGTCGTCCCTCCCTAACGAGTTATGTTGATTGCAGCTCTGAGAAAGCGTGATGACGGGAAGGACTATGTGGATTGCGTATCGGGTTGGTAATGATTATAGTATAGTTGGTATTGTGACATACATCTATCTGAGTTATGTATGAGTCGGGCAGCGTGTTGCCTAGACTGATTTTAGATTACCAAGAGTTGGTAAAGACTAACTAGATCTGGGAAGGTATGAAATAGTTAATGAATTTTCGCGAAGGTCTTCTCGGGTAGAAAGAGTTATTATAGATCAAGAATAAGAGTTAAGTGCGACGGGTCGGGTGAGGACCTGTGCGGGTCTCCCCATGGCACGGAATGGAGTAGGATCAGTTGGTAGTAGTTAAGCTACGTGGCGAAGTCACGAGGTGCAAGGCCCAAGTCTAGTTAATTGTTTCTGGGTTCGTGGGCGCGTTCCACGGAACAGTCATGAAAGCCGGAAATGGCCTTATGTTGTTTTATAGAGTGACTCCAAAGATTTGAGGCGAGTCGGTGTGGAAGTTATGTATGTATGTTAGAAGGAGTTGGAAATGCGAAAGATAATCTCTTTTGGGCTTATGATGGGCGGATATGCGTGTGCGAGGTATTAGGGCCATGTGTGGCATTGTTGGTATGTCGGGGTTGTGAAAGGAAACTATGTCGCTAATTATAAGTTTGACTCGAAAGAACATTCGAGGCGAATGTTTCTAAGCGGGAAGAATGTTACACCGGAAATTCGGGATATGTTTGTAGGGCGTGCGTAAGAACTCAAAAATGTTAAGATTTGAGGCGAGTAAATTTATCGAATTATGGAATTGTCGGAAAACGAAATATTGCGACGAGCGGGAGGCGACGTGTCACCCTCCTTAGTGGTCTTGGACGAAATTGTCTTGGATGGAATGGTCATTTGACCAATTTTAGGATGGCGAGTCTTGCAAAGACTAATAGCTTGATATTGTTGACTTAGTCAAGTCCACAGCTAGGATCCATGTGAAACTTATCTAGGCCAACCATGTGTGTAGATCTTGACCCTCCATAGTATTATATATGTGTAAAAGTAGCAAGACAAGGCTTTTAACACTTAGCTAAATTTTCGAAAAAATCTTGAAGAGCATTAAGAGAGCTCTCGGCTTTTAGGAGGGTTTCAGAGAAAAATTTCAATTGTTGTCCAATAATCTCCCACTTTAAACCAAGGTACCTAAGGGTATAGTAAGCATATCTCAATAGAAAAATCTCGGAAAAGATAGTTTTGGGTTAGTCATGGCGAGAACCTAAGGGGTTATTCAACTTTGAAGTTGGAATTTGAAGATGAGTTATTCTTAAGCTTCAGGGTTGCTTGAAGTGGATTGGGCGTCGTAAGGAGGAGCTAAAGTTGCTAAGGATCGACTTGTAGTCTTGGATCATATTTGGGCTAATATGAGGTATAATCTTCGTCTTACTTTTGTAATTGAAGATTCAATGTTATTATAAGTTAGAAATGATCATGTGATATGTGTTATGAAGTTTGATAAGTGTTATGGAATTTTAAGAGCTCAAAACCGAAATGTCATGTTTAGCCATTTGAAATTGAAATACAATTTTAGTTGTTATTAGAAATAAATCGCATGTTACCTACTTAGAGATTATGGATTGTTATAATCAAATACGACTTGATATCATGTTATGCTACCAATTTGGATTGAAATGGAAATTTGATAAGAATTGGTAAGGTTGAACTCAAGGTGGCCGAATTTGGACTTTTTAGTTTGTTTTTCATTTGTATTGGACTACTTTCTAAATTGTGAGCCAATTGGGGCTGTTTAGTTAGTCATTTGTATTGGAGTACCTTATAGAAGTTGTGAGCCAATTGGGGCTGTTTGGTTATTGTATTCGGCCTTGAAAAAGGTGGCAAAGTAAGTAGAAACAAAGGAGGTGCTGTCCGATTTTCCGTAGAATTTAGCGACTTAGCACCTAAAATATTCTACGTATGAAGTAAGAAGTTAATGGGGGTATGGTGACCATTATAGGTTGACGTACTAGGTATAGCGTATCCTACTTGAAGAATGGAATAGCTCAAGGTGGAAGTACTTTGGAGCTTTTGCTACTTGTCGATAATCGTCGCGAGGTATGTGAACCTCTTCCTTCTTTAGACATGGTTCTATGTATGGAATATACATGTGGTATTATTTCATGATTCCTTCTATTCTTAGAAGTTAAGAAGTATGTATGTTGATTTACTCTACGTAAGGGTTATGTCTAAGTTATCCTAAGTTATAAGTATGTTAAATTGTCTAAGTCCTTACCAAGTCTTATGGGAGATGTTGGTAAGAATGGTTAGGAAAATATGAGATTTGATTTAAAACTATGTGTCTTGATTTATTTAAAGTAAGTAAGTGGATTTTACGTTCAAAAATGACTTGAATTTATATGTGAAAAGGGATTGATTTTAAAAGTGAAAGTTATATGGTTTTAAGAGAATAAGTTACTTGGTTTTGGAAGTGTATGGAACTTTATATTTGTTTTGTATAAGTATAAGTAAGTGGATTTTAAAGAATGTATGATATAAGGTTTTAAGACTATGAACTTTGGTTGTCTTCTAAGGATTATGAAACTTTATTTTTCAAGTTGTGGACTTGATTTCTAAAAGTATTGATGACATGATTTTAAGAGTATGTGACTTGAGTTTTAAAAGAAAGAAGTTTATGATTACATTGAAATGCGTATGTACGTGGTATTTTTAGTCTAGTTTCCCTAATGTTGTAAGAATAAAAGTGCCTTGAGTTCTCTAAAATGAAAGGTTGTTATAATAGCTTTATGGGAAGTTGTTATAACGACTTAAGAAGAGGTAACAATACGTTTTAAAATGTTACGTAAGGAAAATGCCGAGCCTACACGTGGGCGGATGCGTTATGAAATACAGAGCCTACGTAGGCGGATTACGTTATGAAATACACGAGCCTACAAATAGGCGGATTACGTTATGAAATACACGAGCCTACAAATAGGCGGATTACGTTATGAGATACACGAGCCTACACATGGCGGATTATGCCATATTACCGAGCCTACACATAGGCGGTTACGTCATCTTACAGGCCCGCGGTGGGCGGATTATGCTACATGATTCCACGATGCAAGGCGGTGGGCGGATTATGCTACATGATTCCACGATGCAAGGCCCGAGGGCGGGCGGATTATGTTATATGATTCCACGATGCACGAGCCCAGCGGGCGGATTATGTCACATGATTCGTGATGCAGTGTCAAATGGGCGGATTATGTTATGTAAGATATGTAAGTTATGTGAAAAATTTGGATTAAGATCTTAAGTATGTATGTAAGAATATGTTGTTAAATCTTATCGAAAAAAGAAAGGCAGTTAATATATGATTGATTTGGGAGTTAAAGGGCGTTCTTTCTCTGATTATGATTTGATTCTTGCACGTTATTTACATTTCCATATTAAATTTGTTATGCGGCCCGCTTGAGGCTGCGTTCATGTCCGCGAGTTTAGGTACTGATTATGGATCCGCGAGCTTAGGATCTGGTTGACATTTGAGATGGCTCGATGTTCGGAGTTGTCATGGCTATGTATATTCGAAATGCAGCGGGGCCTTGTCCATGATTGTTCGATTGTTATTCCTAAGTGCGTATTCGCATGTTGTGGGTCGGTTGTCAAAGAAATGAGGCAAGCCGGTTGTATTTATATATGTTGGAAAGGTAGCCATCGGCTAACTTTGTTGTTTACATCTATTGTTTTATTTTATAAGTTTCATGTATGTTCGCTGATTTTCTCGATGTGTACTGTAAGGGTGCGGGTAGGGCACGATCGCGGGCAGTAGTCGTGACAAAAATACTTTGTGGTTTTAGAAGGTAACTGATGTGAATTATAACTGGCTTGTTATAATAAAGAACTTGCTGTATTTCAAAAGATGTATAAATCGTTTTGAAGGAGAGTAACACTTGGTTTTAAAGGTTTTATACTAGCTTTATGGGAGTTAGGTATAATGTCTTAAGAGAGGTAAAGAAAATGGTTTCTTGATGTTAGAAGTTAAGAGACTTGATCTTATAAGATAAGAGACTTAACTTATTTGTTTTAATGTGAATGTTTGTGTGAAACCTCATTCGTGAGTAATGAGTACTTGGTTTTTTTAAGGGATAATGTTTCTTGATTTGAAATCGAGAATGTGTATCGACAGGACCAGCGAGCGTTAATAAAGGAAAATGTCTTGGTAATGAATTGTATTATTAAAACCAGTAGAAACCTCCATCTGCATGAAACTAAGATAAGACAAATGATATTACATTTTCTAGATCATGGCTTTGTAATAAGAATGTTGTAAACAAGAATAACCTACTCTCGCGTGAGACATATATTACTCGATTGTTCTAAAAGGAATCAAGTGATTAAGTTTGGGAACTATGAAACCATTTGAAAATGAGAAGCTTGAGTAATTGAAACTAGGCAAAGCTGGAACTTAGGAAAGAATGTTGTTACTTGATTTTGAAAAGGAATGTGGGTTAGTCATTCTAATACTACGGGTATCGGGTGACTTTGATAAAGGTAATGGATCTCTTTTAAAGAATTTGGCGTAGTACTTTAGGAGTTAAAACCGGACTTTGGCATAAAATGAAAGTACTTTGAGTTGTGTGAAACTTGCCTATGCTTGTTGTTGTGAAACTTGCCTATGCTTGTTGTTGTGAAACTTGCCTATACTTGTGATGATAGCCTTTGTTGTACAAGTGTGATATTTACGTATTCTGGCGTCTCGATAGAGGCGGTTGACTTGTTGAGAACTTACTTGGGCGTCTTTGGCGGTGATGGAGAATTCCGCGGGTATGTTTCCATTTTGATTTACATCTTGTTGTTGATGTCACATGGGCGTATCTACACCGTCACGATGTCCGGGGCATGCGGCCATGCGGCGGGTGGATTACCGATATATGGTTATTCGCAGCATGGGCGTGTCTACACCGTCACGATGTCCGGGGCATGTGGCGTGCGGCGGGTTGCCACGATATATTATTATTGAGTTACATGGGCATGTCTACACGTCTGATGTCCGGGGGCATGTGGCCATGCGGCCTTGTGTGTGTTGCATCATGGACATGTCTACCGTCTGAAGATTCCGGGCATGCGGCCATGATCACGAACATGATGGATGTTGTGGGCGTGAGACCCATAGTTATATTTGAGTGGTGACTTTGAGGCGTGAGTCACGACTTGGCTTTTATGTTGCGTCTTGTATTTTGGTTATCATCATGTCTCCCGCTTTTAGGCTATTATGATTTCATTTCTGATGTTGTGATTTCACATATTTGGTACTGTTATGCGACCTCGCCGAGTGCGTTCATCTGTGAGTAGAGGTACATCGATCGTGGATCCGCTCTTAGGATCTCATTTCGTGTTGAAAGCTCGTTCCTTGGAGGCTTATCTTTGGTATGTTTCACGAGTTGTAGGTTCTTGTACATTGAGGGTATGGCGAGGCCACTGTCGTCATAGTTATTAATAAATCTTAAGTGCATGCTTGTTGTGGCGGGGTTTGTAAAAGGATAAGCGTTCGGGTTTTTATGTATATCTTGAAAGGCAATTTATTTTGGTTGCTTTGTTTATTTATTATATCTCTTGTTTCATGACTCGTGTTTTATTTTCCTTGTTTTCTACGATGTTGTATCACTAGTGTGCAGGGGTAAGGCACGATGTGAGCCGGTTCGGGGTGTTCTGAGATTACAGGCATGATTGATATTATGGGCGTGAGACCCATGGTTATATTTGAGTAGTGACTTTGAGGCATCGTCCACGACTTGACATAACGCTTATGTATTGTATCTTGTAGGTTGGCTATCATACACGTCTCTGTTTTGTTTAGTGTTATGATTTCATTCTGATTGCTGCATTCACATGCCAAATACGTTCATTCTTGACCTCGCCCTTGAAATGCGTTAATCTGCCGAGTTTAGGTCTTGATTTGGTGATCGGCAGTGTAGGACCTGCTCGAGTTTTGGATAGCTCCTTACATTGGGAGTTTATCTTTTTGGTATAAGTTCTTTCGATCTGCTTTTATGCGATTATAGATGCAGCGGGGCCTTGTCCGTCATGTTTAATGTTGTTAGAGGTTTGTATTCATATGTGGGATTGGACTGCGTATGCGGTGTAGTGTCTTTTGTTTATGTATATTATATGGCAGCCTTGTCGGCTTTGTTATACCGTATTTTGAGTATATGCGTGGGGCGTGCGTGAAAAATTTGAACGAGAATAAGCTTGGCGATTTATTTTTGTGCACAACACGGTTAGAGTCGTTTTTGAAAGCGTTTTCCACGCTTTCGTAGGAAAATTCCGGCTATGTCATTTTTAATTTTGCGGATTTTTAGAGAGGCGAAACATTTTGGACCAACAGAGGCGCTTGGCACTTGCTCATTGGAGCTGCGTTGTGGCGGTTGAGTGGGCGAAATGGCCATTGTTTGGTCAAGGGTTGGTAGGATATTTTGTGGTAGATGGATAAGGTGCACTTGGCAAGATCTTGGCCACACTTGCCTTGCACTTGGCAAGATCTTGGCCATTGGTTGGCCTTTGCTAGACCTATAAATACCCCTCTTTGATGACTTCTTCATCCATTCTACAAATCTCTAAGTGTTAAAAATCCTCCTCTCTTAGTAGTGTTCGTCGACACCATCCCTCCCGTGGCGAGAGCCCTCCCCTCCTAGTAGTGTGGCGTGGGGTACTCCCCTAGCCTAGTTTTTCGTATAATACCCTCTTGGTAGAAATACTCTCAAAAGTATTGTTATAATGCCCAAATTACCTTAGTAGTATACCTTGTAGTATTCTAAGGTTATACTTATCTGAAAAGCCGAAATACTATTATACTTCCCTTAGTCACAAAACCGAAACACTAAGGAAAATCTCCATGGTTAGTTGGAGTATAAGTAGAAGTTGGTTAGAACTTCTAAGGGTTGTTTGGAGGCGGGTCGGGCGCATGAGTAGGAGCTAAACCTTGCTCAGGATCGACATTTAAACTCGGATAATTATGGGCTTATCGAGGTAAATATCTTGTCCTCTATTATAATTGGAAATTACATGTTGTATGATTATATAGTTGAAGTATACTATATATAGAAGCGAGCGTAGTTATCGGCAATGTCTTTTGACTTAAGCTGAATAATAAGAAACCTTTTGAAAGAAAATCTTGGCTGTAATTACATAGGACGTATTCTGATGAACTTGTGTAGCTTTCTTTGTGTAGTAGAATCGTACGTCCGGTTAGGCGTGCAAACGCCCACTGGTTGGCTTGGTAGCGGCCTCGATAAAGCGAGGAGATTCTGTTGTTGTGGGGAGAATCTTGCGAATTTTACGTAGAATGTTCTACGATAAGATCTAAATGTTAATAAGCGCCTTGTGGCCTTATAGGTTGAGTATTACACGTGGCGCGATCTACTTGGCTTAAGGAGTAGCCGACGGTTTGAGGTACTTGGAGCGTTTTGTTATTAGTCGATAATCGTCGCGAGGTATGTGAACCTCTTCCTATCTCTTCTAGCATGATATGTGTGAACTATGTAGTACGGTAGACGTACATGTGCTAAATGTATTTGATTGGTTTAAAACATAAGGTGTTATAACGGCTTTATGGGAAGTTGGTTATAACAGCTTTATGTTGGTAAGAAATACTTGTGGTTTTAAAGGTAAGCGATTTGAACTATAAGCGACTTGTTATGTGTTAATAAAGAACTTGAAGTATTTGAAAGATTTTGAATCATTTTGAAAGAAGGAGTAATACTTGGTTTTGAAAACTTAAGAGTTATACTAGCTTTGTGGAAAGTTAGGTATAACGGCTTAAGAATGTTTCTTGATTTGAAATCGGAATGTGTAACGACAAACCAACTGCGGCGTTAATAAAAGGAAATGTTTTGTGATTTAGTATTATTAAAATCGGTAGAAACTTCCATCTGCATAGAAGCTAAGATGAGACAAAATGATGTTTCCTAGATCATGATTTCTTTGTAATAAGATTGTTATAAACAAGAATATCTACTCACATAAGGCTTATGTTTCTCGGATAGTTTAAAGAGAATTATATTCTTAAATGAATAAGACTATGAAATCTGAAACCTTTCTAAAATAAGAACAGTGAACATTTGAAATTAGGCAAACTTAGGCGTTTGGAAAATAATGTTGTTACTTGATTTTACAAAGGTAAGTGTTTTGATTTACTTGAAAAGATAATCACTCTATTTTCATATACTACTGGTATTGTGTGGTTTTGTGAAGTAACATATCTTTAAAGAGTTATTGTATAAAGTACTTTGGGGATAAACACGATCTAGATTAATCGTATAGTAGAAGGTACCTTATGTGTGAATAACTTGATTGTATTGGTTTGTGATAGCCTTGTAATACCTTCGTGTTGATTTGATAAGTAATCATATTAGGATCTACGGGTGTTAGTGATTCGTGATGTTTGTGTAAAGGGATTTTCCCTTGATTGTGCTTATGATGTTTAAGCGATAAAGCGTTATGTTGGTATTTATACCACTCGCGTGTTCCGGGGTTAGGCGCCTCCGTGCGGGGTAGACTCGAGTGATGCAGGACCGTGATTCGAGAATACCTCATGCGGGTCGGGGGCCTATGCGAACTACGAGTTCGAGGTTAGTGTGCGGCCTTTATGGTCATGCGATGCATGTGGCGTGCGGTGCGAGTCGGGGCGATGTCGGGAGTAGCTACCCTCGTGCGGGGTTATACCTCATGCGGGCCTATGAGATTGGCCTATGCGGGCTGCGGGAGTTCGAGGCTAAACGCGCACATTTGATATTGCGGGCGGCGACCAGCTTTGATCATGTGAGTCTGCAGGCAGATATCATGATCTGATTTATGACCTTGTTAATCTTGTAGGTGTTAGTAGTCGGCTATGCCTTCGTACTTACCTGTCTTGTTTTATTTGAACACAGTGGGACCTGCTTTGTTCATGTGTATTTCTTGGTGCTTTTCTATCATTGGTGGCGGTGAGGAAGGTATTCCACGGGCATGATTGATGTTGTGGGCGTGAGACCCGTTGTTATATTGGGTGATGACTTTGAGGCGTGAGTCACGACTAGACATATTTGCTTATTTATTATGGTGTAGTTTGGTTATCATACATGTCTCTGCTTTATAGACTATTATGATTTCATTCTGATATTTGATTTCACATACTTGGTACTGTTATCGACCTCCTTGGGGCTGCGTTCATGCCACGGTAAAGGTACACGATCGTTGATCCTCGCTCTTAGGGTCATGATTCAGCGTTTGGGAAGCTCAGTTCCTCGGAGCTTATCTTGGTATAGTCCCTGTTGATTGTAGGTGCTTACATTCGAGGGTATGGCGGGGCCACTGTCCGTCGTGGTTGTCATATCATTCTTAAGTGCAGTAAATGCTGTTATGGGCGAGTGGTAGAAAGGGATGTAGCTATTCAAATTGTTATTTATATATCTTGTGGTAAGTTTTTGGTTGCTTTGTCTTCTTATTTCCTGTCTTATTACATTGGTTTCATGTATTGTCATTATGTTTTGATTACTCGATGTTGTATCACTAGGGTGCGGGGTAAGGCACGATCCACGGGCCGGGCAGTCGTGACAAAAGTGGTATCGAGCGATTAATCCTCGGAAAGTGTCTCTGACCGTATCGATGAAGTCTTGATTATCGGTGTGTTGTGCACCCACCTGATAATCGAGGCTATAGGATATTTAGGATTGGTTTCTATTCTTCTCACTCTGAGATCGTGCCTTAGAGCGATGTTGTAAGTTGGACCCTCTAACGTATTTCTTTCCACCGTTATGCCTCGCGTGAGGCAACCCGACCCGGGAGGAAAAGCGGCCGAGGAGGCTGCGAGTAAATCTGAGAGAGGGTTACGTGGGCGCAGGCCCAATCATCACACAGGGTGGTGCTTCATTCGGGGAGTTTGCGGCGTCACTAGCCCAATGAGTTTGCCGCAGCGGCGATTCCTCTGCGGCCATGACATTTGAACCCAGTTCCTGACGGGGGCAGAGAATATAGATTGCAAAGCGACCACATTACTAGTATGGATTTGGCTACGGAGAATATACCGATGTCTGCGAGTCTTGGTGAATATCTAAGAGAGGTTGTGCAAGAGTAATTCTTGATTGGGCTTGAGCATGGCACGTATGCGGGCTTATGCGCGGCGAGCGAAGCGTAGATCGGCGGGTTGAAGGGCGGCGAGAGAGGGCGGGCGGCAAGTCCTTTAGTAACTCTCGAGGCAAATCGCCTCGCGGCCAGTTAGATATGCACCTCCGCCCGGTCGAGTGGACTTCACGGATTTGGGGCGTTCGGTATGCGAGGAGTTGGTGAGCTCGAGCTTCGGTTCCGCGATCCACGAAGGTTCGGCCATCTGGATTGATTTTCTCGGTGTTCACGGTGTGGCGTCGTCTCGAGAATGTCGTCTTTTGGTTGGTACTTGTTGTACCTATGACCGTCGAGTGCGATGTCGAAAGAGTGTCTTGCGGGAGGACTTAGCCTTTAGGATCGGTGGGTAGTTTGTCATCTTCCTTAGCTATCGCCTGCAGGCGAGGTTTGATTAGAGCGACTAAGGAGTGAAGCGGTGAATATAGATATATCCTTAACCTACAGAGATCGGTATGTGTGATAAGGTGAGTATACCTTAAGTGTTATGTTACGATAGCGGTGTGTTAGTAGTGATTAGAAATCATGGTGGGTTAGCAGAGTAAGATTTTGGGGATAGAGAAGGTGTGAGCCTTAGAGTTTTATCGTGAGACCTTAGAGGTAAGGCCGTCTCGAGTATAGGTGTAGTGTTATGTTTGATCCTTATCAGTGCATAGTGCCGTGGGCTATGTTGTGGGATAAGTCACGAGTAGCGTGATTTGAAAGAAGGTAGTCGAGCTAGGAAGACCGCTAGGTTTTCATAACATGATTTGTGAAATTATTAGGATCGGGAGCTAGTGTTTTGCGCGATGCGGGTAGGGTTGAGGCCGTGTTGTGGGTCAACCGCGGCATGTATGGTGGTGAGTCGGTTTGTGGTGGTCGCCTTGTGGTAAGTCACGAGGTGTTAGGCGAGTTTAGTTAACGGTCTGGTCGTAGATGCGTCCGGCCGATGGTCGGGCGAGAAGTCGGCCGTCTTGTCTTCTAGCAAAGGCCGAGTGCTCGGCGATGTTGTTTATATCGAGAAGGTTGTAAGGCTGCAGGGTGCCTACGCCACCTTATGGCGACAGTGAAGCCCAGGTGGTGGCTATTTTCGTTTTCTAAAAGTTTTACCAAGCATGTGTTAAGAACTCAGGTGAGTCTCAGAATCGCATTCGCCCTCGGGCCAGTGTTTGGATTTCAAGGATAGTTGTGGGGATTGTTGTCTCTGTGGAGGTAGTGTTTAAGCTACCATTTCAATGTTCGGATGTCGTCTTTTGAAGCCTTGTAGGGGCGGAAGTGTAAGTTCTTGGTCGATTGGTTCGATGTTGGCAAGGTGCGAGATAGTTAGTTGAGCTTGTTCCGGTTGTGGATAGGGAAGCTGTCTAGGAGAGGTTTTGGCGGCTCGGAGAAATCGTGCGGATAATCGGCGGCGCTTAGAGTTGAGTTGGCGGTCGGTCTTCTTGAAAGTACCACGGTTAGGGTGTGGCGAGTTTTGGAGCAGAGGAACTTAGCGAGTTACTTTGGGCCTTTGAGTTCATGTGAAGGAGATAGGCGGGTTGCCTATAGGTTAGCTTTGCCGTCCGAGCTTAGGAGGCGATGCGTCCGGTCTTTCGTATTGATATGATCAGGAAAGTATCGGAGATCCATCCAGAGTGTTCCCAGTTAATGACGACCACGTTAGAGATAGTAACCCCGAGTTTTGGAAACTGAAGCAGTATTTGAATGTGGTAAGAGTTCGAGTGTACGACAGCCTCAGGGATCGCATGCAGCCCGGTACCAATTGTTGGGTCGCCGGAGTGACACTAGAACCTCGCGGCAAAGTGACAAAAGTGGTATCATTTCTTTTGTAAAGAGAATGTGCGAAGGAAGTATATTTTAGACCCCGGAGAGAGGTGTTTGTGGTGATGTTAGAGGTGTTTCCTCGTAGACTTGGATGTAAGTATCTGCGCAGGTGTTTCTGTGGCCAGGTGTGGCAGGATTTGTTCTCATAAGTATAGTAGTGAAGACTATCTTGGCGCCGCGTTGTTTGAGACTTAGAAGGAACATTCGGGACGAATGTTTCTAAGGAGGAGAATGTTATACCGTATTTTGAGTATGCGTGGGGCGTGCGTAGAAAAATTTGAACTTGAGAATAAGCTTGGCGATTTATTTTTGTGCACAACACGGTTAGAGTCGTTTTTCGGCGAAAGCGTTTTCCACGACTTTCGTAGGAAAATTCGGCTATGTCATTTTTAATTTTTGCGGATTTTTAGAGAGGCGAAACATTTTGGACCAACAAGAGGCGCCACGGCACCTCTCATTGGAGCTGCGTTGTGGGCGGTTCAAGTGGGCGAAATGGCCATTGTTTGGTCAAGGGGTTGGTAGGATATTTTTGTGGTAGATGGATAAGGTTTACTTGGCAAGATCTTGGCCTACACTTGCCTTGCACTTGGCAAGATCTTGGCCATTGGTTGGCCTTTGCTAGACCTATAAATACCCCTCTTTGATGACTTCTTCATCCATTCTACAAATCTCTAAGTGTTAAAAATCCTCCTCTCTTAGTAGTGTTATCGTCGACACCATCCCACTCCCCTTGGCGAGAGCCCTCCACTCCTAGTAGTGTGGCGTGGGGTACTCCCCACTGCCTAGTTGTTTCGTATAATACCCCCTCTTGGTAGAAATACTCTCAAAGTATTGTTATAATGCCCAATTACCTTAGCGTATACCTTGTAGTATTCAGGTTATCTTATCTGAAAAGCCAGAAATACTATTATACTTCCCTTAGTCACAAAACCGAAACCACAGGAAAATCTCCATGGTTAGTTGGAGTATAAGTAGAAGTTGGTTAGAACTTCTAAGGGTTGTTTGGAGGCGGGTCGGGCCTTGCAGTAGGAGCTAAACCTTGCTCGGGATCGACATTTAAACTCGGATAATTATGGGCTTATCGAGGTAAATATCTTGTCCTATTGTAATTGGAAATTACATGTTGTATGATTATATAGTTGAAGTATACTATATATAGAACTGAGCGTAGTTATCGGCAATGTCTTTTGACTTAAGCTGAATAATAAGAAACCTTTCGAAGAAAATCTTGAGCGTAATTACATGGGGTGTATTACGGTAGACTTGTGTAACTTTCTTTGTGTAGTAGAATCGTACCGTCAGGTTAGGCGTGCAAACCCCACTGGTTGGCTTGGTAGCGGCCTCGATAAAGGAGGAGATTTCTGTTGTTGCGGGGAAGTCTGCCGAATTTTACGTAGAATGTTCTACGATAAGATCTAAATGTTAATAAAGCGCCTTGTGGCCTTATAGGTTGAGTACTACGGCGTGGCGCGATCTACTTGGCTTAAGGAGTAGCCGGCGTTTTGAGGTACTTGGGCGTTTTGCTATTAGTCGATGTCGTCGCGGTATGTGAACCTCTTCCATCTCTTCTAGCATGATATGTGTGAACTATGTAGTGCGGTGAGCGTCACATGTGCTAAATGTATTTGATTGGTTTAAAACATAAGGTGTTATAACGGCTTTATGGGAAGTTGGTTATAACGACTTTATGTTGGTAAGAAATACTTGTGGTTTTTAAAGGTAAGCGATTTGAACTATAAGCGACTTGTTATGTGTTAATAAAGAACTTGAAGTATTTCAAAGATTTTGAATCATTTTGAAAGAAGGAGTAATACTTGGTTTTGAAAACTTAAGAGTTATACTAGCTTTGTGGAAAGTTAGGTATAACGGCTTAAGAATGTTTTCTTGATTTGAAATCGAATGTGTAACGACAAACCTTTGCGGCGTTAATAAAAGGAAATGTTTTGTGATTTAGTATTATTAAAATCGGTAGAAACTTCCATCTGCATAGAAGCTAAGATGAGACAAAATGATGTTTCCTAGATCATGGTTCTTTGTAATAAGATTGTTATAAACAAGAATATCCTACTCACATAAGGCTTATGTTTCTCGGATAGTTTAAAGAGAATTATATTCTTAAATGAATAAGACTATGAAATCTGAAACCTTTCTAAAATAAGAACAGTGAACATTTGAAATTAGGCAAACTTGGGCGTTTGGAAAATAATGTTGTTACTTGATTTTACAAGGTAAGTGTTTTGATTTACTTGAAAAGATAATCACTCTATTTTCATATACTACGGGTATTGTGTGGTTTTGTGAAGTAACATATCTTTAAGAGTTATTGTATAAAGTACTTTGGGGATAAAAACCCGATCTAGTTATTCATATAGTAGAAGGTACCTTATGTGTGAATAACTTGATTGTATTGGTTTGTGATAGCCTTGTAATACGCCGTGTTGATTTGATAAGTAATCATATTAGGATCTACGGGTGTTAGTGATACGTGATGTTTGTGTAAAGGGATTTTCCCTTGATTGTGCTTATCTTGTTTAAGCGATAAAGCATTATGTTGGTATTTATACCACTCACCGTGTTCAGGGGTTAAGTGCCCTCCGATCTGGGGTAGACTCGGTGATGCAGGACCGTGATTCGAGAATACCTAAATGCGGGTCGGGGGCCTATGCGGAGCTACGAGTTCGAGGTTAGTGTGCGGCCTTTATGGTCATGCGGTGCATGTGGCCATGCGTGCTGCGAGTCGGGGCGATGCGGGAGTAGCTACCTCGATGCGAGGTTATACCTCATGCGGGCCTATGAGATTGGCCTATGCGTGCGGGAGATTCGGGGCTAGGCGCGCATTTGATATTGCGAGCGGCGACCGGCTTTGATCATGTGGCGGTGCAGCGGATATCGTCTGATTTATGACCTTATTAGTCTGTGGGTGTTAGTAGTCGGCTATGCCTTACGTGCCTGCACTGTCTTGTTTTATTTGGACACAGGTGGGACTGCTTTGTTCATGTGTATTTCTTGGTGCTTTTCTATCATTGGCTAGGCGGTGAGGAAGGTATTCCACGGGCATGATTGATGTTGTGGCGTGAGACCCGTTGTTATATTGGAGTGATGACTTTGAGGCGTGAGTCACGACTAGACATATTGCTTATTTATGTGGCGTAGTTTGGTTATCATACATATCTCTGCTTTATAGACTATTATGATTTCATTTCTGATATTTTGATTTCACATACTTGGTACTGTTATCTTGACCTCGCCCGGGGGCTGCGTTCATGCCGCAGTAAAGGTACACGATCGTTGATCCTCGCTCTTAGGAGTCGATTCAGCGTTTGGGAAGCTCCGTTCCTCGGAGGCTTATCTTGGTATAGTCCACTGATTGTAGGTGCTTACATTTAGGGGTATGGCGGGGCCTGTTCGTCGTGGTTGTCATATCATTCTTAAGTGCATAATCTTATTATGGGCGAGTGGTAGAAAGGGATATAGCTTATTCAAATTGTTATTTATATATCTTGTGGTAACCGTTTTTAGTTGCTTTGTCTTCTTATTTCATTGTCTTATTACATTGGTTTCATGTATTGTCTTTATGTTCGCTGATTACTGCGATGTTGTATCACTAGGGTGCAGGGTAAGGCACGATCACGGGCCGGGCAGGTCGTGTGAGCTTTGCCACTGCGTATACGTTGGTTTTAAAAAAAAAAATGAGGCGTTATTTAATTTCATGATTTACTTAGTTGTTAAGGTAGATGGGTGCCCGGGTAGGGCTGATCCTGGCAGGTTGAGGTTGTGATAAGTGGTATCAAAGTAGTCGATCCTCGGAATGTCTGACCGTGTCTAGTAGAGTCTTGATTATCGGTGTGTTGCGCCACACCCATAAGCGAGAGCTCTGAGGCATTTAGGAGTTAGTTTCTATTTTTCTCACTCTAGATCGTGCCATAGAAATTGTGTTAGTAAGATAATTTCTCTCTGGCGTGATTTTGTGTTCTGATTATGCCTCGAGGAGGGCAACAACCGCCCGAAGGGCAAAGAGTAGCGAGGCTACTAGTCGGACTCGAGAGAGTTGATAGGGCTTATGCCCAGTATCTGGATGTTGTTCATGATCGGCGAGTTCTTCTGCGCCAGGTTTTGAGGCCCCAACACCAGAGCCTCCAGTTTCTCAGTTAGGGGAAGACTTTAGGGTCATGAAGGAAGCCATTATGCTATTGACCAAGATAGCGATTACTCTGATTTCATCGCGAGGTCGTTCGGCGGTCTGACAGTGTCACATAGGGTAGAGGCAGCGGAGATCGGCGTAAGAGGCTAGACCGGTTGGTTATTAGGTGAGTTTTTGGGCGGCTGCCTCGTGGCCAGTGAGATATTCATCGGCCTACCCGGTACATACCCCGCGGTTCACGGGTGGGATATTGGACCCAGTATTTAGGAGCCGGTCCAAGCTCCGCGGGTCGAGGTTCTCGAGGAAGCGAGAGGACTTTCGGTCGAGGCCACCTATTCTCGGTGTATCGGATGTAGTAAGCGTCATTCGGGAAATGCCGTTATGACACAGATGGTTGTTATTATTGTAGCGTCGGGCCACATTCGGAAAGTATGTCCTTTTAGAAAAACCGGTGAGGTGGCACGGCTATGAGGCCGATGGGTGATTCCCTTTCCTCCATGTGCATTCCCGGGGAGGTGTTCGGATGTTAGCCGTGGTAGAGTTAGTGGAGTTTATAGTTAGCGGTCCTTGAACCGCGAGGTGGCGTGACAAGCTGGGCGAGATCGGGAGGCGACATCGCACGAGTTCTGGTATATTTCGATTCTTTTGAATCATACGTGCATTGTTAGATTTAGATTTTGCCCTAGCGTATATGTTTTCCCTTTATTGCTAGAGTTG
Organism: Przewalskia tangutica; assembly: GCA_029844215.1. Lineage (NCBI taxonomy): Eukaryota > Viridiplantae > Streptophyta > Magnoliopsida > Solanales > Solanaceae > Przewalskia > Przewalskia tangutica. Next base: position 12,614,233 of record CM056737.1, read on the forward strand.
TAAAGTGATAGTACCCCAGAGGTAGGGATACCTTGATTAGTAAAGTGAAAAGTTAAGAATGTTGACAAGAATGATAAGTGAACTGAGACTATAGTTGTGTAGAGTTCACAAGTTGTAATTACCCCGTAACTGTGTAAGACCGATAGGGAAGGATGTATAGTAGAAATACTTTTGCTTATGTGACGAACCTCTAAGTGAATAGGGGATAGGGTAAGAAGTACCTTGAGATAAGAGAGAAATTTATTTCAGACTAAGAATGAGAAGTTAAGTGTGACGATGAGTCGGGTTATGGACTCATCTCGGGTCAACCGGTAGTATGGAATGGGGTGATGTCAGTTGGTAGTGGTCATTATGTGATAGGGTCAGGGATGCAGGCCCAAGTTGGGTTAATCATTATGCGAGTTTGTGGGCGCATTCCAGGCGGTCGTAAGGACCGAGAAGAGCCTTAACGGGAATGTAAGTAACAATATGGCCAAGTTTGGTTAGTAACTCGAGTTGGGAGCGAAACAATATTTGAGATGTAGTGCGTTTACTAAATAAGTTTAGAAATGCGAGAAAGTATGACAAGTAAGGAAATAAAGGAACCTCTACGGATCCGTGTTTTATAAGGCTAACCTTGAGTTTTGTGAGGAGGGTCCGCAGACGGAAGGTCCGTTGTTATGTTCACGTATGTTAGGTGGTGGCCGTGAGTGGCATCGTTGGTCTTGTGGAGTATTGGTGTTAGGCATAGTATAGAGTTTATCTTGGAGTTTGTATGGCTTGACAACCGACTAAGAACATTCGGGGGCGAATGTTTCTAAGGGAAGAATGTTACACCCAGTAAGTCGGGACATGTAAAAGAGAATATACGAAGGAAACAAGACTTGGAAATTAGTCTGAAAGGAGGAATTGTTTCCGACGGAAAATCTTCAGAATGTCGGAAAGGAAAAATGTTCGTTGTTGAGAATTGGATTCTCAAAATGCATTATTTGAAAAGTATGGAACTTATTAACATTATGGAAATTTATTTTACGAATTTGGTCATGTGGGGCCCGAGGAATTTTACGTTTTGTGGGGCCCATGAGGTTCTGAATTTTATGGGCGAATAAGAGAGACACGTGGCACCCCCACACTTGGTCTTGGACGAAATTAAGTGAGGTAATATGGTCATTGACCACCTTGGAAGATTAGTCTTGCTAGCGTGACATTGTTGACTTTTCAAACATCGCGTGGGTTTGATCTAGTGAAACCCATCGAAGCCACATTTGTTGTAATCTAAGCCCTCCGATGTGTTTTAAATACTACACTAGTAGCAAGACTTGGCACTTTTGTCATGGCCCGACCGGGCGTGGTAGTGCCTTACCGAGCACCTAGTGATCTGACATCGAGAGAAAAACCAGTGGAAATAAAAACTCATGAAAGAAAGCGTGAAATAAGCGAGGCTAACGAGCGGTCACCTTTTTGTACATAAATTAAAACTTGAGCAGTTACATCCCTTACAAACCTGCCACAATGTGATTACTCTGAGACCTCTAAGAATTTTGAAACTATAATGGCGGGACGGGGCCGCCGTACCTGAATATACAAAAGTCTACTACTCAGGGAGGCAGTACCACGGGACAAGCTTAGGAGATATGGAGCTTCAGAGAACCGAACAGCGATCCTAAGAGTGTGGATCGCCAAGCTATGTACCTCGACTGCGGCATGAGCGCGGCCCGAAGAGGTCGATTACAACGGTACAGTATGTGGCGAAAAATCAGTAAATGAAATCATAATAGTCTATATAAAGCGGGAGACATGTATGATAACCAAATTCTGACACGCGATATATAGCGATCATATCAAGATAGGGACTCGTGCGTGAAATCATCACTCAACTACAACGAGAATTTAACCCGCCATGGCTGCGTGCGGCATCTCACCTCGGTATAAGCATGGCCCTGGAACCGTCCTAGTGGGCCCATACCCGTGGACCATCCAACGTGTCGGTATGCCCAAAGGAGATAACAAGATAACAATCCCTGTGGGAGCATACCCGTGGGCTACCCAACGTGTCAGTATGTCCAAACAACTAACAAAACAATACTCACTGTGGAAGCATACCCGTGGGCTACCCAACGTGTCAGTATGTCCAATCAAATAACAAGATACTACTCACTGTGGAAGCATACCCGTGGGCCACCCAACGTGTCAGTATGTCCAAGAGGATCGATATAGTGGAAGCATACCCGTGGGCTACCCAACGTGTCAGTATGTCCATCAATCAACCAGATAGTCGGCCCTCCATCGAGAGGCTCGGTAGCACACAATCAAACACTTTCATAACAAGGCTATCACAACAAGCATAGGCAAGTTACACACAACTCAAGGTACTTTAAACACTTCTTAACACAACGTCAAGTATACCAGTAAAACCCAATTATCTAACCTCTTTAAGATCAAGGTACTCCTACCTTTTATAACCAAGCCACTTATGTTTTTCCATCACAAAGAGTTCAATATTTGAAAACAAGTTACTTCTCTATTTTCAAAAAATATCAAGTTACCATGTTAAATCCAATAATGAATCCATTTCTTTATTTTCCATAAGGTCGTTATAATTAACTTCTCATAAAGCTATTATAACACTTTATGCTTTAAAACAATACAAGACAAGACCATGCATTTCTTTTAAAACGAAACACTTCCAATTCTTAAGCCTCTTTTCTTTTAGAAATCGAATTCCTTACTTTGGAATTTTTAAGAAGATCAAAACTTGATTTCAATAATTCTTATTAGAGCAGCCATGATCTAGGAAATGTAATACCATTTTGTCTTATCTTAGCTTATGCGGATGGAGGTTTCTCTTGGTTTTAACATGATAAATTGTCATTACTTCTTTCCTTTATTAACGCATTGGCATTGTTCGATTCTTATTCCCATTTCAAATTTATGCAACATTATTCTTTTAACAACCAAGTACTCATTTCTCACGAATGAGGTTTCACACTTTTCAACACCATTTAGGTCGATGTCACGAGCCTCTTATCTTTGAAAACAACAAACCATCCTTTTACCTACGTAAAGTGGTTATAACAAACTTCCGTAAAGCCGTTATAACACTTTATGTTTTAAATAACCAATTACAACTATAAGCCCTTATGAGACCAGAGGGCTTATTCTTTGACAGTACCATTACTAACGAATGGAAGTTTACTATTTTTCACACAATCAAGACCTTACACTTCATATCAAGTCAAGGCAAAAAGGAAATTTAATTCCTTTAACACCGTCGTCTACGCACTATATATTTCACAAATAGTCATGCTGAAGGGAATAGGAAGAATCACATACCACGCGACAATTGTCGACAATAAGCAAAATGCTCCACAGTACTTTCCCCCCTTAAGTAGAATATGCTACCGTAGTACTTCAATCCTATAAAGTGGTCATAAAGCGTCTATCGATCTCTAGCTTGACGTAGAATAACTAAGTGCAGCGTCCTACATTTACGGAAAGTCGGACATCACTTCCTTTGGTTCTACTTACTATGCCACCTCTTTCAAGGCCGAATTTCAATAACCATCGCCACATTTAAGGCACACAATTCAGCTAACCACAAAGGGGATTACATGCCTTTACAGGACGCGTAAAATTCGCCCACAATGATACAAAATAAACGAATAATTTCCATGCCATTCTTGGCAACAATAAACCAATACTAACCCTTTTCAATTCTTTTCCAATCCAAGTTCTTAGGTCTAACATGATATCTAGCCTAGACATCTTCAACAACTACAATCCCGCTTTCCAGCGTCGACGACCAAATTGAAGTTAAAATATTAAGGCTAACATGCCCATTTGATTTCAACAAGACAACAAGATCCAAATCTATTCAAATATATGACCTCGAGCTCGTTTCTAAACTACTAAATATAACAACCTCGGGCTCATTTCTAAACTACTAAAATATATGACCTCAGGCTCGTTTCTAAACTACTATAACAAGTATAACTCATATCGAGAAGAAACTTTTACCTTTGGAGAAACCCACAAAAGCCCCTTTCTTCCACTTCTTTTCCGTCAAACTCATCTGCAGCGCTCCCCACAAGTTTACCCACACCTTTCCTTCTTGCGCGCTCCAACAATTTCCTCTTAGGCTAGGTTTCCTTCAAAATCAAGAGAAGGGAGAGGATTTTCTTGGGAGGGTTTCCAAATGAAATGGCCAAGTCTTCCAAGACTTGGCCCTAAAAGGGCCCTTTTCACTGGTCAAAGGATGGGAGGACACTTGTCCCCTCCCATGGGTCCTTTTCGAAAATATCCCGATTTGGCCTTTCTGTGAAAAATCCCGCCTTGGCGCGCGCCGCCGCGGCGCCAGGCCTTCCACTCAGAAAATAATTTCCCGTTCGTGCGCGACCACTGCATTCGGCGCGCGCTGCAACCTGCGAACCCCGGTACAAGCGGCCGCGCTGTACCTGGCGAACGAAACCATCGCTTTGCACATTGCGCGCAAACTTGAAACTTCCATAACTTTTGACTCCGATGTCCTATCGACGAACGATTTGTTGCGTTGGGATCTAGATTTAACGGACTACACATTAGGCTCTTTAAACACCTCGAAATTCTTAACAACTTGGGTACAACACTCCAAGGTAAACTCAAAATCCGTCCAACACATGTTTGTCAACTTATCTATCAACTTTCAAATCTTATATTCCTTGGTATGTTCTTATCTTAACTCCTTGAATTTCTGGTGTAACATTTTACACTTAGAAAAATTTGAGAGACTTGTCTTGCACATTATAGTGCTCTCGGCTTTGTCCCATTTCCAACAAGAAAATTTTGTAGTTTTGATCCATTAGTACAAGACTTTAACTTGAGGTTCCTAAGAGTGTTGTAAGGTTATCTCAATAGAAAGATTTCGGAAAAGCGGAGTTTCGTATTAGTCATGGCGGAAACTTAGAAGTTCTTCAACTTTGAAGTTGGAACTTGAAGATGTGTTCTTCATAGGCTTCTAGGAGTGCTTGTAGCGGATTGGAACATAAGGAAAGGAGCTAAGAATTGCTAAGGCGCGACTTTGAATCTTGGAATTTTTAAGGGCTTGGAAAGGTATAAATTTTGTCGTTTTAGAAATTAAGTTTACTTATTGTTGTAGCTATGGATATTAGCAAGCATGAGTTATATATTATGTAGTTGGATAAGTTTATTGGCTAATGGAACCTAATCAGAAAACTAGCATATTGGCCTTAAGATTACAATTCAAGTCGATTATTCGTTTAAGTCGTCGCATGTTGTGTAAAGAGGAAATTGTAGTTGTTGAAGTTGTTTATGACTATATAACATGTTAGACCTTAGAACTTGGAATTGGAAAAATAATTGGAAAGGACTTGTTGTTGGTTATAAGTTGGCCGAGAATGGCTTGGATTTTATACTACTTGATATTAATTGTGGGCGGAATTTTACGTATTGTAAGGCGTGTAATCCCCTTTGTTTGGTTGTTGTTTGGAGCCTTAAATGTGGCGTGTTGGTTATTGTATTCGGCCTTGAAAAGGTGGCAAAGTGAGTAGAAACAAAGGAAGTCTTTAGATTTTCCGTAGAATTAGAGGCCGTATACTTAGTATTATTCTCGTTAGAGACTAGAAGTTGATAGTCTTGTTGTGACCATTATAGGTTGACACTTCTACGTACGACGTATTCGGCTTAGCTTGTGGATTTAGCCGAAAAGGTATGTGAACTATCTCCTCTTCTAGCTGATTCCTTAAGATAAAGAAAGTATGTCCTACTCCTTAAATGACCCGTTCCTTGGTTGTATTTGGATTGCCTAAAATAGAATTCGTTCTATGCACTCCCTTGATTGTACTTTGATGTTTAAATTGTAAGTTGTAAAATCCATTTCCTTAGTGAAGTTTGGATTCTTAAAAGTGAAAGTATTTTACTTAAAGTACATAGAGTCTTGAAAAGGAAGTGGTTTCCAAACCTTTTGGCTAGTGCCTTAGTTCCAAAACCTAAGGGTTGTTGTAATGACTTTAGGGGAGTTAAAGGAGTGATTTGCTTAATTGTTATAAGAGAGGAGAAATGACATGATTTAAGAGAAGTAACTTGTTTTAAAGGTGTGAGTTACTTGAGGTTTAAAAGTAGAAGAAACTTGTTTTCTAAATATTAAGAGACTTGAAGTATTTTTAAAGTAAACTTGATTTGAAAGTTTGTGATACTTGGTTTTAAGTATAAGTCTCTTGGTTATAAAAAGAATGAAAGTGTCTAAGTATTATGTTTTATTACATTGCCGCGACTCTCGGTTGGAGGGTCGGCTGCCTTGTTGTAAGTTTACTTGAACGTACCGACAGTGAGGTGGGATTCCACGGGTATGCTTCCATTATTTGTGTTACCCTACGGTCATGCTTCTACGCTGTGGGATGTCGCGTGCGACGCGAGGATACCCTGGTCATGCTTATACGATGTGGGATGGGGGCATGCGACCGAGGATACTCATTGACATGCTTATACGATGTAGGATTCCGGCGTGTGACGAGTCGGGTTAGATTCGGTTGTTTGTGTTACCCTACGGTCATGCTTATACGATGTGGGATGTCGGGCATGCGGCCGTGAGGATACCTATGGTCATGCTTATACGATGTGGGATGCGGGCATGCGACCACGAGGATACTCATGGACATGCTTATACGATGTGGGATTAGGCATGTGACCGGGAGCGGGTTTGATTCGGTTGTTTGTATACCCGTGGTCATGCTTATACGAGTGGGATTAGGGGATGCGACCACGAGGATACTCCTGGATATTCTTATTGGTGTTACATTATATCATGGGTCTTGGCGGTGAGAAAGATTCCACGGGCATGATTGATATTATGGGCGTGAGACCCATGGTTATATTTGAGTAGTGACTTTGAGGGCATGCGTCCCTGACTTGACATAACTGCTTATGTATTGTGTACTGTAGGTTGGCTATTGTTATACCCCGTATTTCCAGAGTATATACGTAAGGACGTACGTACGACAATTTGAGACTTAAAGTTTGGCTAATTTCGAAATTTTGTGCACAACCCCCGTATAGAATCGTTTTTAGTGACGTTTCTGAGAACTTGCGAAGGAAAATTCCGGCTATGTCGTTTTGTATTTTGCGGATTTTCGGCGGCGGAACATTTTGGGCCAACGAGAGGTGACACTTGTCACCCTCAGTGGCGATGAATGGCCGGTTGGGTCACGGGTTTGGGGCGATTGGCTCCTTATTTCGCCTTGTTTGTGGCTTGTTTGGTGCCTTGTTTTGTGCCATGTTTGGTGGAGTAGGGATAGGGTGCACTTGGCTTGATCAAGGCCTTACACTTGCCTTGCACATGGCTTTATCTTGGCCGTTGGTTGACTTTTGGTTTTCCTATAAATACCCCTAAGCTTGAAGACTTCATCATCCAAAATCTTCCAAGTCTTGAGTCCTCTCCCTCACCTCTTGAGTTGTTCTCGTCCTAAGCCGTCCCCCTCCCCACTTTGAGTGGCCTTGTGGCCGAGAGCCTCCCCCTCCCCCCTTTGAGTGGCCTTGTGGCCGAGAGCCTCCCCCTCCCCCTTAGTAGTGTTGGTAGGGGTACCCACTGCCTAGTTGTTTCGTATAATACACCCCCAGTAGAAAGTATTCTCCAGTATTGTTATAATGCCCAAAATACCTTAGCCTTTACCTTGTAGTATTCCAAAAGTTACCTCTATCGTAGAGCAGAAATACTACCTTTTGTCCTTTTAGTCTCAAGCCAGAAACCCTAAGGAAATCTTCATAGTTGGTTGAAGTATTTAAGTAGAAGTTGGTTAGAACTTCTAAGGGTTGTTTGGAGCGGATTGGAGCGCCCGGAGTAGGAGCTAAACCTTGCTCAGGATCGACTTTTATCTCGGATAATTTTGGGCTTATCGAGGTAAATATTCTTGTCCCCTTGTTGTAATTGGGAATTACATGTGGTAGGATTATATAGTTGAAGTATACTATATATAGATCTGAACATAGCTTTGCGACAATGTCTTTTGACTTAAGCCTGAATTTAAAGAAGAGAACTGAACTGTAATTACATAGGGTGTATTCGATAGACTTGTGTATTCTTGTATAGTAGAATTGTATCGTCCGGTTGGACGTATAACCCCACTGGTTGGCTTGGTGGCGGCCTCGATAGAGGAGGAGATTCTGTTATTGCGGGGAGATCTTTGCCAATTTTACGTAGAATATTGGTATGCGGTTAGATGTTAATAGACGTTTGTGGCCTTATAGGTGGAAGTACTGCGAGTAGCGTATTCTACTTGAAGAGTGGAAAGCGGCTAGCGATTCTGATCTTGTGGGCGTTTTGCTTATTGTCGATAATCGTCGCGAGGTATGTGAACCTCTTCCTATCCTTCTAGCATGATGCTTTGTAAACTATGTAGTACGGTAGACATACATGTGTTAAATGAGTTGGTTGGTTTAAAACATAGGGTGTTATAATAGCTTTATGGGAAGTTAGTTATAACGACTCTATGTAGGTAAAAGATTGGTTTATTGATTGTAGAAGTTAAGAGACTTGATCTTGAAAGATAAGAGACTTAACTTGTTTTACTTGGTTATTAACATTTTGTTAAATGTGTTGCGAAACCTCATTCGCGAATAATGAGTACTTGGTTTTAAAAAGAATAATGTTTTACTGATTTCGGAAATGAGAATAAGTGTCGAGCAAACCACAGCAGCGCTAATAAAGGAAGGTGTATTGACAATTAACTAATTGTTATTAAAACCAGTAGAAACCTCCATCTGCATAGAAGCTAAGATAAGACAAAATTGTATTACATTTCCTAGATCATGGCTGCTGTAACAAGATTGTTGTAAACAAGAATAAACGGCTCACGTCTGAGACATATGTTACTCGATTGTTTTAAAGAGATTAAGACTATGAGTTATGAAACCCTTTTAAAATGAGAAACTTGAGCATTTGAAATTAGGCAAACTTGAACGTTTGGAAAATAATGTTGTTACTTGATTTTACAAAAGGGAAGTATTTTGGTTTACCTAAACATGTGAGTCACTCTATTTTTATACTACGGGTATCGGGTGACCTTTATGAAAGGAATGGATCTCTTAAAAAAAGGAATTTAACGTACGTAGTACTTTAGGGTTAAAACCCAGACTTTGATACGAAATGGAAGTACCTTGAGTTGTGTGTAACTTGCCTATGCTTGTTGTTGTGTAACTCGCCTGAGCTTGTTGTGATAGCCTTTGTTGTGCAAGTGTTGATATCAGGTGACTTCTTGGGAAGGAGTGGATCTTTTTATAAATGTCTAGAAGTATGGTAATTTGCTTGAGCTTGTTTGTGATAGCCTGGTTGTGCGGTATATTGTTGTTGATGTCACATGGACATGTCTGCCGTCACGAGTGCAGGGCATGTGGTCATGCGGCGGGGTTGATTACGATATATTGTTATTGTGGTTACATGGACATATCTGCCGTCTGAGAATTCGGTGGCGTGTGGCGTGCGGCGGGGTTAATCACGGTATGTTGATAATGTCACTTGGGCGTGTCTACCGTCACGAGTGCAGGGGCATGTGGCCGTGGGGCATTATTATTATTATTGCATCATGGGCATGTCTACACCGATCTGAATTCCGGGGCATGCGGCCGTGATCACGAACACGATTGATGTTGTGGCGTGAGACCCGTAGTTATATTTGAGTGATGACTTGAGGCGTGAGTCCACGGCAGACATATTGCTTTTATGTTGTGAGCGTAGTTTTGTTATCATACATGTCTCTGTTTTTATATATTATTATGATTTCATTCTGATATTTTCTGATTTCGCATACTTGGTACTGTTATCTTGACCTCCTTGAGTGCGTTCATCTGCGGTAGGAGTACATCAGTAGTGGATCTCGCTCATAGGATCACGATTCGGCGTATTAGGAAGCTCCGTTTCTCGGAGGCTTATTCTTTGGTATGTGTTCCACTGAGTTGTAGGTTCTTGCATGCGTTGGGGTATGGCGGGGCCTGTCCGTCATGGTTATTGTAAATCTTAAGTGCATGAAATCTTGTTGTGGCGGGGGTTGTAAAAGGATTAAAGCGTTCGGGTTTATGTATATATCTGAAGGCAAGCTGTTTATTTGCTTTGTTTATGATCATATATCTTGTTTCATGTTTATGTTTTATTTTCATTGGTTTTCTCGATGTTGTATCACTAGGTGCGGGGTAAGGCACGATCCACGGGCCGGATCGGGTCGTGACAAAAGTGGTATCGAGCGATTAATCCTCGGAAAGTGTCTACGAACCGTGTCTAGTAGAGTCTTGATTATCGATGTGTTGTGCACGTCTATAATCGAGAGGCTGAGACATTTAGGATTAGTTTCCATTCTTCTCATTACGAGATCGTGCCTTAGAAGTTGTGTTGTAAGTTGGACCCCTCAGCGTATCTCGTTTTACGATTATGCCTCGCGCCAGAGCAACGAGCCAGAAGGGCAAGACAGTAGGAGTCTTTGCTAGTGAGATCTGAGAAATGCGAGCGCGGGCCGAGCGATGCACGAGTTGTGCTTGAGCGAGTTTTGCGGCCTTGCCCGGCCAATGAGTTTAGAACGCAGCGATGGCTGCTGAGACCTGATACGAGCCTCGAGTCCGCGGCTGGAGCATATGAGATAAGTACAAGAGATGGCGATTGTTGGCGAGTCGTGGCGGATATGAGGATAGGTTAGATCTGTGATTCCAGTTCGATGGCACGATGGTTCACCGGCGAGATAGTTTGAGGCTACGGGACTTTACGAGTTGTAGCGCGAGTTTTATGGGTCGAGGCACGAGGATGATCGCGAGGAGTTCATCCGGCGATTCTGACGGGTCATGAGTGATCAAGGCCGGAGACCGAGTCGGTGGTCTTAGGTTCGCATCGGTGCGTGATCCGCGATCGGCCCGTTTGGTCGTGGGAGTTGTCGGGAGAGCATGCGCTTCCAGCGGTATGGGGCGAGTTCTCGAGGCATTCCTCGCTCACTTCTTGCCTCCGCGGATGAGGAGAACGCGGGCGGCAGTTTATGATCTTTGAGGCGAGAGAGGCGTGCGGTTGGAGTACAACGTGGAGTTTGACTTCGTTGGCTCGGTATGTCCCGCTTTAGTGGCAACCATGGAGGATAGAGTGCACGCTACGTCAGGGCTTGATGATTACTTGCGAGGCTTGTTCGAGTGTAGCTCTTGTAGGGCATGGACATTGCCGCGTGCGAGCTCATGCACTAGGATGTGAGGCACGGAGAGGTCGGCGGAATGACGAATCGTGAAGAGGCGAGAACAACGAGGTCCTTTGGTGACTTTAGGCGGACGCCTCGGCGACATACTAGTTTTGTACCTCGCGGTCGAGTGGTCCTCCACAACCTTGAGCATCCAGTATTCGGGGCGGTCGGGGCTCGAGGTTGAGTTTCGAGGAAGTAAGGGTGTTGGCGGATCACGGTCACCCTACCTCGGTGTGGTCGATGTAGTAGACCGCATTTGAAGTGTCGTGGTGCCAAGGGAGCTTGTTATTTTTGCGGCAGCGGGGCCATTTTGCGGGCCTTATCCGACCAGGTATACGGATATTCTGACTCGACGCCGAGGATCGATGGTGGTTCATCACGCCGCTAGCTATCGCCTGCAGTAGGTGTGATTAGAAAGCGGTAGAGGTATATCCTTAACCCTCTAGAGTTTTGTATCTTTGATGTGTTTAGTGTTATGTTCGGATAGCTTTGTGCTAAAATGTGATTTAGAAAGTGGTTAGTGTAGAAGGGTAAGCACAGGGCATGGTAAGTGTGAAAATTAGACTATGTGACGATTGAGACATTATACGTAAGGTCGTCTTGAGTAAAAGATTTCTTTCATGTTTGACCATTATCGAGTAAGTGAGTGCGTGGGAATTATTGTGTGATAAGTCCGTGGGTAGTGTGAAATGGAAGTGGTAGCTTCGCGACTTGAATAGGTAAGATTGTTCCGTTCGAGGCAAGTGTCGGCGCGATTGTGGGTCGGGTTGATGGCGCTCGCGGAGTCGACCAGCCGGTTTAGGTGGGGTCAGTTAGGTGGTCACTTGGTGGTAGAGTCACGAGGGTGCTAGGTCCCGGTTTAGTTGACCATCGTATGAGTTCGTGGATGTGTTCGACGAATCGTTCGTGAAGGCGGAGATGGCCTTAGGGGATACGGCTAGTAAGATGACCAAGTTTGGAGGTAGTGACTCGCGGTTTTGAGAAATGAAGCAATGGCGAAGTATGGCACGTCTGAGTAACACTAGAACCTCGCGGCAAAGTGACAAAGTGGTATCGCCACGGCGAGTAAGGAAGGAAGAGAGCGTGTGTTATTTCGTGGCCAAGCGTGGCGTTGGCAACTTGTTAGAGGAACTTTATCGTTATCCGGCTTGAGAAGGAACATTCGGGACGAATGTTTCTAAGGAGGAGAGTGTTATACCGTATTTCGAGTATATACGTGGGGCGTGCGTCGACAATTTGAGACTTAAAGTTTGGCTAATTTCGAAATTTTGTACACAACCCGTATAGAATCGTTTTTGTGAAGCGTTTCTGAGAACTTGCGAAGGAAAATTCCGGCTATGTCGTTTTGTATTTTTGCAGATTTTAGGCGGCGGAACATTTTTGGGCCAACGAGAGGTGACACTTGTCACCCTCGAGTGGCGATGTGGATGGCGGTTGGGTCACGGGTTTGGGGCCAATTGGCTCCTTGTTTTAGCCTTGTTTTGTGGCTTGTTTGGTGCCTTGTTTTGTTCCATGTTTGGTGGAGTAGGGATAGGGTGCACTTGGCGATCAAGGCCTTACACTTGCCTTGCACATGGCTTGATCTTGGCCGTTGGTTGGCTTTTGGTTTTCCTATAAATACCCACTAAGCTTGAAGACTTCATCGTCCAAAATCTTCAAGTCTTGAGTCCTCTCCCTCCTCTTGAGTTGTTCTCGTCCTAAGCCTTCCCTCCCCTTTGAGTGGCCTTGTGGCGAGAGCCTCCCCTCCCCTTGGGTGGCCTTGTGGCGAGCCTCCTCCCCTTAGTAGTGTTGGTAGAAATTTTACCACAGCCTAGTTGTTTCGTATAATACACCCCCTTGGTAGAAAGTATTCTCAGTATTGTTATAATGCCCAAAATACCTTAGCCTTTACCTTGTAGTATTCCAAAGTTACCTCTGTCGTAGAGCCGGAAATACTACCTTTTGTCCTTTAGTCTCAGCCGAAACCTAAGGAAATCTTCATAGTTGGTTGAAGTATTTAAGTAGAAGTTGGTTAGAACTTCTAAGGGTTGTTTGGAGGCGGATTGGGCGCCGGAGTAGGAGCTAAACCTTGCTCGAGGATCGACTTTTATCTCGGATAATTTTGGGCTTATCGAGGTAAATATTCTTGTCCCTTGTTGTAATTGTAATTGGGAATTACGTGTGGTAGGATTATATAGTTGAAGTATACTATATATAGATGCGAACATAGCTTTGCGGCAATGTCTTTTGACTTAAGCTGAATTTAAAGAAGAAGCGACTGTAATTACATAGGTTTGTATTGAGTAGACTTGTGTATTCTTGTATAGTAGAATTGTATCGTCCGGTTGGACGTATAACCCTAGTTGGCTTAGTGGCGGCCTCGATAGAGGAGGAGATTTCTGTTGTTGCGGGGAGATCTTTGCGAATTTTACGTAGAATATGGAACCGTGCGGTTAGATGTTAATAGGCGTTTGTGGCCTTATAGGTGGAAATCTGCGAGTGGCGTATTCTACTTGAAGAGTGGAAGCGGCTAGCGATTCTGATCTTGTGGGCGTTTTGCTTATTATCGATAATCGTCGCGAGGTATGTGAACCTCTTATATCCTTCTAGCATGATGCTTTGTAAACTATGTAGTCTTGTAGACATACGTGTGTTAAATGAGTTGGTTGGTTTAAAACATAGGGTGTTATAATAGCTTTATGGGAAGTTAGTTATAACGACTACATGTAGGTAAAAGATTGGTTTATTGATTGTAGAAGTTAAGAGACTTGATCTTGAAAGATAAGAGACTTAACTTGTTTTACTTGGTTATTAACATTTTGTTAAATGTGTTGCGAAACCTCATTCGCGAATAATGAGTACTTGGTTTTGAAAAGAATAATGTTTCTTGATTTGGAAATGAGAATAAGTGTCGAGCAAACCACGTGGCGCTAATAAAGGAAGGTGTATTGACAATTAACTAATTGTTATTAAAACCGATGAAACCTCCATCTGCGTAGAAGCTAAGATAAGACAAAATTGTATTACATTTCTAGATCATGTTCTGTAACAAGATTGTTGTAAACAAGAATAAACGGCTCACGTCTGAAGACATATGTTACTCAATTGTTTTAAAAGAGATTAAGACTATGAGTTATGAAACCCTTTTAAAATGAGAAACTTGAGCATTTGAAATTAGGCAAACTTGAACGTTTGGAAAATAATGTTGTTACTTGATTTTACAAAAGGGAAGTATTTTGGTTTACCTAAAAATGTGAGTCACTCTATTTTTATACTACGGGTATCGGGTGACCTTTATGAAAGGAATGGATCTCTTAAAAAAAGGAATTTAACGTACGTAGTACTTTAGGGTTAAAACCCAGACTTTGATACGAAATGGAAGTACCTTGAGTTGTGTGTAACTTGCCTATGCTTGTTGTTGTGTAACTCGCCTGAGCTTGTTGTGATAGCCTTTGTTGTGCAAGTGTTGATATCAGGTGACTTCTTTGGAAGGAGTGGATCTTTTTATAAATGTCTAGAAGTATGGTAATTTGCTTGAGCTTGTTTGTGATAGCCTGGTTGTGCGGTATATTGTTGTTGATGTCACATGGACATGTCTACACGATCACGAATTCGGGGGCATGTGGTCATGCGGCGGGGTTGATTACGATATATTGTTATTGTGGTTACATGGACATGTCTACACCGTCTGGTCGGGGCGTGTGGCGTGCGGCGGGGTTAATCACGGTATGTGTTGATAATGTCACTTGGGCGTGTCTACCGTCACGAAATTCGGGGCATGTGGCCGTGGGGCATTGTTATTATTATTGCATCATGGGCATGTCTACACGATCAGAATTCGGGGCATGCGGCCGTGATGCGAACACGATTGATGTTGTGGGCGTGAGACCCGTAGTTATATTTGAGTGATGACTTGAGGCGTGAGTCCACACGGCTACATGGCTGCTTTTATGTTGTGAGCGTAGTTTTGTTATCATACATGTCTCTGTTTTTATATGGTATTATGATTTCATTCTGATATTTTCTGATTTCACATACTTGGTACTGTTATCTTGACCTCGCCGAGGGCTGCGTTCATCTGCATGAGTTGGAGTACATCGGTAGTGGATCCTCGCTCATAGGATCACGATTCGGCGTATTAGGAAGCTCCGTTTCTCGGAGGCTTATTCTTTGGTATGTGTTCCACTGAGTTGTAGGTTCTCATGCGTTCGGGGTATGGCGGGGCCACTGTCCGTCATGGTTGTTGTAAATCTTAAGTGCAGAATCTTTGTTGTGGGCGGGGTTGTAAAAGGATTAAGCATTCGGGTTTTATGTATATATCTGAGAAACTATTATTTTTGGTTGGCATGTTTATGATCGTATATCTTGTTTCATGTTTATGTTTTATTTTCATTTAGTTTTCTCGATGTTGTATCACTAGGGTGGCGGGGTAAGGCACGATCACGGGCGGGATCGGTCGTGGCGGTATCATCTACGTCTCTGTTTTGTTTAGGCTGTTATGATTTCATTCTGATACTGCTATTCACATGCCAAATCATTCTTACGTCTTGACCTCCTTGAGCTGCGTTAAATCTGCATGAGTTTAGAGTCTTGATTTGGTGATCGGCGAGTGTAGGACCTGCTCGAGTTTTGGATAGCTCCTTCGTTGGAGTTTATCTTTTTGGTATAAGTTCTTTGATGCAGGCTTTATCTGATTATAGATGCGGCGGGGCCTTGTCGTCATGTTTTATAAACTCTTAGAGTGCATGTATTCATATGTGAGATTGGACTCGTATGCGGTGTAGTGTCTTTTGTTTATGTATATTATATGGCGGCCTTATCGGCTTTGCCTTACCGCGTCACGTTGGTTTTAAAAAAAAATGAGGCGTTATTTAATTTCCGCAGTTTACTTAGTTGTTAAGGTAGATGGGTGCCCAGGTAGGGCACCAGTCACGGGCCCGGGGTTCGGGTTGTGACACAAGTACCGCTTCAGCGTACACAGTAGCGGATGGATTATTTCAGATTTGATATTGCCGAAGACAAGGTTAAGGTTATTAGTAAAGAACCATGCGCCATTATCTGACCTTGCACTCTTGCCAAGGATATCCTAGCGCTTACTTTGACACTCAGGAAATAAGTGTTGTCTCCCTTTGGGTAAGATTGCCATCTCTCCCTCTTGAACTTTGGAATCCATCGGCTTTAAGCAGAATTCTATCACGGGTTGGGAAGCCTGTTGCCACTGATCTTCTTACCCGTAAGAGAAACCAATTCTCTTATGCTCGTTCTCTAGTCGAAGTGGACATCTCCAAAGACCCTATCCATGAATTAAGGCTCGATATTGGCATGGAAGAGCCCATTGTGCAAAAAAATCTTTTATGAAAAGTTCCCCAGCTTCTGCACGAAATGTAGATGGGTGGGGCATTCAGATACTGATTGTGAGAGGTATTTCGCGTCCACTAAAAGAAGGATTGATGGTAAGGGCCCTGCTACAGACAATGGAGATGCGAGGAACAATACGAGAGGTTCGGCGGTCCACTTTTACACAGCCACTCCCCTCACTCTCACCGAATGGCGGCAGTCGATAAGGAGACAACGTGTCACGACCCGACCAGACGCGGCGGTGCCACTACACAGGCACCGCTTCTAAACATACAACATAATAAACTGCGGAAGATAAATAACCCTCTTTTTTTTTTTAAACCAAGGCCACGCCGATAAGGCTGCCATAACATAAAAATTACCCGGAAGGATCTACACTGTTTAACAATGTAAAAACAACTCAGTGATCCGGCCACAGATGAATACGGACCTCAAGATTTGAACAAATACAATGACGGGACAAGGCCCCGTACCACGAATATACGTAGCCATGACAACTCGGAACATTGGAGCCATCTCAAAATCTTGAACCGGGATCCTAAGCTCGCGGATCCTGGCGTAATACCTAAACTGCGGACATGAGCGGCCCGAAGAAATTCGGCTAACAGTGCAGAATATGGAGCGGAAAAATAAGTCTGATAAACAAATCATAGCGTACAAAAGAATGGCGAGGCAAGTATAAAAGGGTACATACGAATCCTAGTGTCATTACCATCTCGTGAACTTAATCGTACCTTATTATCTTTTTCCATTTTTACATAAAAGTTATAGTCACATTCTTACGTACATGCTTAGGAAAAACCGTCAAGTTCATTACCATATAACGTACTTACCTTACATAACATAATCCGGCCCTTTATGGAGGGGCCTATCTATCTGCCGGCCCGATGCGGGGCGCGATAAAATCACGTAGTCGCCCATAAAGGTATCTTGCCGACCCATTCACGGGGCGATAAGGTCACATAGTGCGCCCATAAAGGTATCTTGCCCGACCCGTTTACGGGCGCGATAATGACATATAGTACGCCCGTAAAGGTATCTTGCCGGCCCGTTTGGGGCGCGTAATGTCATATAGTTCGCCCGTAAAGGTATCTGCCGGCCTTTATTTACGGGGCGCGATAATGTCATATAGTGCGCCCGTAAAGGTATCTTGCGGCCCATTTTGGGATGCGATAATGTCATATAGTCTACCCATAATGATATCTTGCCGACCCATTTACGGGGCGCGATAATGTCATATAGTACGCCCGTAAAGGTATCTTGCGGCCCGTTCACGGGGCGATAATGTCATATAGTCCGCCCATAAGGTATCTTGCCGCCCATTTACGGGCGCGATAATGTCATATAGTCTGCCCGTAAAGGTATCGCCCAACCCGTTTACGGGGCGCGATAAGGTCACATGAAATCCGAGAATTTAACCCAACGTACTACGTACTTCTACTCCTTTTAAAAATGACTCTTTTTCAAATAAAACTTCAAAGATACTAACAACCGTAGTATCAAGTCATATCTACTTTTCAAGACAAGTCACAATATCTTTTAGAAATACATTTACCGGCTTCTAAATCAAGTGACTTCTTTCTTTAAAACCTTAAGCAATTGGTACCATTAAAACAATTTGCCCTTCTTTATTTCAAATCATTTCTTTGCTTACATTACTGAAGAAAACCATTCTTTTAATCTTCCATAAAGTTGTTATAACCAACTTCCCATAAAGCCGTTATAACTCTTTATGTCTTAGACAAATTCATTCCTTTTATAACCAAGAGACTTATACTTTCAAATCAAATCACATAGCTTTCAAAATACTTTAAGTCTCTTAACTTTTAAGAAAACAAGTTTCTTAACGTTAGAATGGCAAGAAATCAATACTTTCCAAATCAAGTATTCTATACTTTTAAATCAATTCATTTATTCCTTTAAGAATCAAGTCCCATAACTTGAAAAATAAAGTCCCTTAACCTTTTAAAAATTTGAGGTTCATAGTCTTAAAACTTCATACGTAAATTCTTATAAATTAAGTAACATATACTTTTGGGCGTTGTGAATAAGTTATACTTATTTATAACGATCTTAATCAAGTAGCCATGATCTTGAAAATGTAATACAATTTTGTCTTATCTTAGCTTCTATGCGGATGGAGAATTCTACTCATTTTAACTTAATTGATTGTCATTACATTTTCCTTTATTAACTATTCAGATGGCTTGTTCGATACTTATTCTCATTTGTGCGTAACTTAGCCAAGTCAACAGCTCCAAATATCTCTAACGACTCTTACCAACATCCCCATAAGACTTGGTAAGAACTTAGGATAACTTAGACATAACCTTTCGTAGAGTAAATCAACATACATACCTCTTAACTTCTAAGAGTAGAAGGAATCATGAAATAGTACTACATGTATATTCCATACATAGAATCATGTCAAAAGAAGGAAGAGGTTCACATACCTCGCGACGATTATCGACAATTAGCAAAATGCTCCGAAGTACTTCAACTTTGATAGCTATTCCATCCTTCAAGTAGACTCTGCTATACTTAGTACTTGACCTAAAATGGCCATAATATCGTCCATTAACCTCAAGCTTCGAACGTAGAATATTCTAAGTGCAAAGTCACTAAATTCTACGGAATATCGGACAACACTTCCTTTGTTTCTACATACTTTGCCACCTTTTTCAAGGCCGAATTCAATAACCAAACACGCAACATTTAAGGCCCAATAATTCAGCTAACCAAAGGGGATTACACGCCTTAACAGGACGTGTAAAATTCTTCCCCACAAATTAATACCAACCAAGTCCTTAATCAAGGTCATTCTCGGCTAACTTATTCAATAACACAATGTTCTTTCAAATTCTTTTTCAAACCAACTTCTTAGGTCTAACATGTTATATAGTCATAAACAACTTAGCAATTATAACCACCTTAATCAACTCTTTAGATAACATGCGACGACTAAACTAGTAACTAAATTGAATTACAAACTTAAAGGCTAAATCATGCAAATTTCGGATTTCATCCAAATATTCCATAACACATATCATTCTTCATAATATAATCCATGTGATCATTTCTAACTACTACAACAAGAAATCTTGAATTATAATAGCAAGACGGAGATTATTACCTCCTTAAGCTCAACATGATCCAAAACCCTAAGTCGATCCTTAGCAACTCCGACTCCTTTTCTTGACGTTCCAATCCGCTATTTGCAACCCTTAGAAGCTTGTGAAAAACTCCTCTTCTATTTCCAACTTCAAAGTTGAAGAACACCTTGGGTTTCCGCCTTGCGACTAACGTAAAAATGCGGTTTTTCTGGGATCTTTCTATTGAGATATCCTTACAATACTCTTAGGGACCTTGGGTTAAAGTCTTGTGAATAATGGATCAAAACTACAAAATTTCTTGTTCTCCATTTCTCAAAGCCGAGAGCTTTAATGTGTCAAGACAAGGTCTTGAAAATTATTCTAAGTGTTGGAAGACTAATCTTGCACTAGTTGTGTATATATAATACAATGAAGGGTCTAGATCATAACACTTGTTAGGGTTGGATGGAAGAGATCAATCCAAGTGGCCCTTGGACTTAGTCAACAATGTCAAGCTCTCTAATTAGCAAGACTTGGTCATCTAAACTTTGGTCAAATGACCATTATACCCTTGCATTTATTCGACCAAGCCATGTGGGGGGGTGCCACATGTCTCCCTCTCATTCGTCCATAAAATTCCGTAACCTTCGTGGGCCCCACAAAACGTAAAATTCCTCGGGTGGGCCCAGCGTAAATCAGTAAAATAAATTTCCATAATGATAATAAGTTCCATACTCTTCAAATAATGCATTTTGAGAATCCAATTCTCCTCAGCGAACATTTTCCTTTCCGAGGCGTTCGGAAGATTTTCGTCGGAAAAACAATTCTTCCTTTCGTACCAATTTCAAGTCTTGAGTTCCTTACGTACATTCTCTTAAACATGTCCTGGACTTACGGGGTGTAACATTCTTCCCCCCTTAGAAACATTCATCCCCGAATGTTCTTTCAGTCGATCTAATTAGATAGCGACATAGTCTCCTTTTACTACACCCTTCATACAACATATGCCACCCATGGCCACATAATAATACTTATGCTAAGATGTCAACCTTGGCACTCACGAAGCCAACTAGTCCATACTCATAATGACCTCAAAGTCTGTCGTAATCATCTCTACTAGGTCTACTAGGGTCTGACGACTGAATCATCACCGGACAAATCTGTCACGACCTGACCCCGGGGACGCGACTGGTGCCCTACCTGGGCACCCATTTCGGTATACATCAGAGAATAGCAGCGTAA
The DNA here is from genome assembly GCA_029844215.1 of Przewalskia tangutica. NCBI lineage: Eukaryota > Viridiplantae > Streptophyta > Magnoliopsida > Solanales > Solanaceae > Przewalskia > Przewalskia tangutica. The sequence goes on from CM056737.1 coordinate 12,635,078, forward strand.
CATACACAACTTATAAAATGCTTAAACATAAAATAACAACAGGCTAGCCGATAAGGCCACCTTCCGTAAACTATACATAATAAAACAGTACATTTTTCTTTTTTCTTTACAACCCAATCCACAATGTGACTACAGACCTCTAAGAATAACAACTGTGACGGGACATCACGCCCGAACGGGCGTGGCGGTGCCCTACTGGGCACCATACCTTAACAACTAAATAAAGCTGCGGAAATTAAATAACACCTCATTTTTAAAACCAGCGTCGTGCGAGCCAAAGCCGACAAGTGCCATATAATATACATAAACAAAAGACCTTTACCGCATGAGTCCAATCCCACATATGAATACGGACTCTAAGAGTTATCTTGAACTATGACGGGACAAGGCCCGCCGTACCCATGCGTACAAAAGCACATCTTGAAAGAACTTATACCAAAAAGATAAACTCGAGCGGAAGGAGCTATCCAAAAATTACGGCGGTCCTACACTGCCGATCACCAAAGCTGCGTACCTAAACTGCGGCATGACGCGGCCCGAAGGAGGTCGATCACGAAGAATGTACCAAGTATGTGAAGCGATGAAATCGTAATGAAATCATAACAGTCTAAACAAAACAGGAGACATGTATGATAGCCAACCTACAATACACAATACATAAGCAGTCATATCAAGTCAGGGACGCATGCCCTCAAAGTCACTACTCAAATATAACTATGGGTCTCACGCCCACAATATCAATCATGTCCAAGGAGTATTCCTCGTGGTCGCATGCCCCGGAATCCCACATCGTATAAGCATGACCATGGGGTAATACAAACAAATCCGGGAAGCCCACCCGACTCCTGGTCACATGCCCCGTAATCCCACATCGTATAAGCATGTCCAAAGAGTATCCCTCGTGGTCGCATGCCCCGGCATCCCACATCGTATAAGCATGACCATAGGGTATCCCTCGCGGTCGCATGCCCCGGCATCCCACATCGTATAAGCATGACCGTAGGGTGGCACAAACAAATCCGGGAATCTAACCCGACTCCTGGTCACATGCCCCGGAATCCCACATCGTATAAGCATGTCGAGTATCCTCGTGGTCGAATGCCGGAATCCACATCGTATAAGCGTGACCATAGGGTATCCTCGGTCGCATGCCCGACATCCCACATCGTATAAGCATGGCCGTAGGGTAACACAAATAATGGAAGCATACGTGGAATCCGCGTCACGTCGATGCGTCGAGTAAACTTACAATGAGGCGGTACCACTCCAACCGGTAGTCGCGGCAACAATAAAACACAATACTTGCACTCAAAGGCTATCACGGACACATAGGCTAAGTCTCAATTAACCAAGCCAAAGTACTTATCAAGGCACACAGAGAATACTTCTCAATTAACATGCCAAAGTACTTATCAAGGCACAATTAGAATAATTCTCAATTAACAAGCCAAAGTACTTATCAAGGCACAATTAGAATAATTCTCATTTAACAAGCCAAAGTACTTATCAAGGCACAAATAGAATAATTCTCATTTAACAAACAAAGTACTTATCAAGGCACAAATAGAATAATTCTCATTTAACAAGCCAAATGTCACGACCGTTCGGGGTATTTGGTAGTGCCTTACAGGGCACCCAGTAGTCATACATCCAGTAATCAGGAAATATAAAGCAAGACATGAAACAGTTTATAAAATAAGACACAGTTTATGTGAGAAAACATCGCCTTTCGGCATATATATATAAACATGGTTTAGCAGTTACATCAGACACTGTACAACATGACTACAGACCTCTAAGGAAATATACAACTATGGCGGGACAGGGCCCCGCCATACCACCTTTATACAAAACTATCTACAACGGGAGATCATACCCAAAAGTAGAGCCTCGGAAAAGATGGAGCTCACACCAACGTAGAGATCCTAAGAATGGTCTAGCACTGCTTGCCCTTACTGCATGAACGCGGCCCAGAAGGAGGTCGATCTAACAGTACTAAGTATATGAAAGCGTAAAATACTTAAATGAAACATATCATTTTAAAAGCAGTTTTGCAAGTATGTATCAAACAACGAGGAAACCGCATAGTGCCACATCACAAACAAGAGGCGTGATAGGTAAAGCGTAGCAGTCTTTTCTAGGTGCGAATGATCGGCTATCACGACCGAACGGGCGTGGGTGCCTACCGGGCACCCTAGTGATACATCATCGAGAGAAAATCGCGGAAATAAAAAAACATGAACATGAATTAAGAGACATGATAAATAAGCAGGCCAACCAGCGGTTGCGCCCGGTATATATACATAACTACGAACAGTTATCTTTTTACGGACTGCACAAGCGGTACTCTGGACCTCTAAGTGACAACAACTATGACGGACGGGGCCCGCCATACCCACGAATGTACAGAACCTACAGACTCGGGGTAACATACCAAAGATAAGCCTCGGAAGGCGGAGCTTCCAACACGCGAATGTGATCCTATAAGCGGGGATCGGCGGATCGATGTACCTTTACTGCGGCATGAACGCGGCCACGAAGGAGTCGATAACGGTACCAAGTATGTGAAAGCGTAAAATATCGTAAATGAAATCATAATAGTCTATATAAAGCGGAGACATGTATGATAACCAAACTACGATTCGCAACATAAAAGCGATCATGTCAAGTCGTGGTCTCACGCCTCAAAGTCATCCTCATGCGTGGAACTCCTTCTCCTCACGGCGATCTAGGTACAAATCATGTGATACGTATAACGAGTCTCGGCCCATCTTATGGACCGATATAGAAAAGTGTGGAATCATTCCGGTTCGTCCCGTGAGCCGTAGTCGAAAATGGAATACATTCGGATGAGCCGTAGTCAAGTGAAATACATTCGGATGAACCGGTCATCAAGTGAAATACATTCGGATGAACCGGTAATCAAGTGAAATACATTCGGATGAGCCGGTAATCAAGTGAAATACATTCGGATGAGCCGTAATCAGTGAAATACATTCGGATGAGCGGTGGTCGAGTGAAATACATTCGGATGAACGGTAATCAAGTAGAACACGATACTTGCACAAAGGCTATCACACGTAACATGGTCAAGTTTCATAACAACAAGCATAAGCAAGTTACACACAACTCTCAATGTACTTTCATTTTATGTCAAAGTCGGATTTTAACCTAAAGTACTACGTCGTAAATTCCTTTTAAGAGATTCATTCCTTTTCTAAAAGTCACCCGATAACCGTAGTATAAAAAAATGTGTGACTTATATCTTTTAAGTAAACCAAAACAACTTTCATACTTTCCTTTTTAAGACCAAATTAAGGCAATACCATGCCTCCCTTTGGACCAAAATACTTCTCTTTTAAAAGTCAAGTTACGCATTAAAACAAATGATAAAACCCTTCTTTTGTTTTCATAAAGTCGTTATAACCAACTTCCCATAAAGTCATATAACACTTTATGTTTTAAACCATTTTAAGACAACACAATGCCTTTCTTTTCCCTAAGAGTTCGGTTTGCCTAATTTCAATTACGCAAGTCTCTTTTTAGAAAAGTTTCATATTTAAATGTCTTAACCTCTTTTTAAAACAATAGAGTAACATAAGCCATAGGTGAGTAGGTTAATCTTGTTCATAATCAATCTTATTAAGCATCCATGATCTAGAAAATGTAATATCATTTTGTCTCATCTTAGCTTCATGCGGATGGAGGTTTCTCTTGGTTTTAATAATACTTAGTTATTCAATACATTTTCCTTTATTAACGCTGCGATGGTTTATTGATACACATTCTGATTTCCATAATCAGTAAAACGTTATTCCTTTTTAAAAACAAAGTACTCATTACTCACGAATGAGGTTTCACACAAAATCCATATTAATTCATTTAAGTTAAGTCTCTTATCTTATAAGATCAAATCTCTTAACTTATGAAATTAATAAACCATTCATTTTACAACCCTTAAGACGATATACCTAACTCCACAAAAAGCTAGTATAACACTGATGTTTTAAAACAACCAAATCTGATTAACACGTATGCGTCTACCGTGCTACATAGCTCACATATCATGCTAGAAAAGATAGGAAGAGGTTCACATACCTCGCGACGATTATCGACTAATAGCAAAACGCTCAAGTACCTCAAACCGTCGGCTACACTCTCGATCAGCGTATCCACACGTAGTACTACAACCTATAGAGGCCCTGGCGCCTATTAATATCTTTAGATCCCGTCGTAGAATATCCTACGAGAAAATTCGCGCCTCCCCAGCAAATGCGTAAATCTCCTCCTTATCGAGGCGGCTACCAAGCCAACGAGGGGGTTAACACGTCTAACGGACGTGTACAATTCTACTACACGATGCTACACAAGTCTCTGTAATACCTATGTAATTCTGATTGATTCGATTCTTAAAATCGGGCTTAAGTCGCAAGACATTCCGTAAGTATTATTCAGCTTAAGTCAAAAGACATTGCGCACAATTATAATGTTGATTCTATATATAGTATACTTGACTATATATTCCACAACATGTAATTTCCAATTACAATAGAAGGTCGAGTGTTTACCTCGATAAGCCCAAAATTATCCGAGTTTATATGTCGATCTGAGCAAGGTTTAGCTCACTCTCGTGCGCTCCAACCCGCTCCAAACAACCCTTAGAAGTTCTAACCAACTTCTACTCAAATACTTCAACTATCAATGAAGATTTCCTTGGGGTTTCGTTTAGTATTGAGGAAGTATAATGGTATTTTCTGGGCTTGTATAATTTTAACCTTGGGAATACTACACGGTATTTGGACATTATAACAATACTAGGAGAGTATTTATCTCCCACAACAAGGGGTATTTATATGAGCCAACTAGGCTGGGGTACCCTCGGCAGGAGCACCACAAAGGGGAAGGGAAGCTCTCGACGATAGGGCCTCGAGGGGATGGGGGTGTGGTGGGCGAGAGAACAGAGGGAGGAGTGTTTGAGACTTAGGTAGATTGCTCAGTGAGGATGAAGAAAGTCTTCAACTTAGAGGTGTATTTATAGGTCAAGTGAAGGCCAACCAATGGCCAAGATGAAGACAAGTTCCATGCAAGTGTAGGGTAAAGATTAAGCCATGTGTTTGTGGGTCCCACTTTCTCATCTTCCACACAAAATATCCTACCAACTCCTTGACTAAGGAAGGCACAAAAACGTGCCAACTATGCCCATTTCGTCCGTCCACTTCCAATTAGAGGGTGACAAGTGTCGCCTCTCGTTGGTCCAAAATGTTTGTCTCGGAAAAATCCGCAAAAATTATTAATGACATAGCGGAATTTTCCTACGAAATCGTGGAAGCGTTTAGTCAAAAGCGACTCATTTAGGTAGTTATGCACAAATTGAAACTTGCCTAACTTTAAGGCTCAAATTATAATACGTGCAGCTCACGTACATACTGGAAATACGGGTATAACATTCTCCCTCTTAGAAACATTCGTCGAATGTTCCTTCTCAGCGGATAACGATAAAGTTCTTCTAACAAGTTGCCAACGCCACAATTGGCCACGAAATAACACATGCACGCAAAATACTTATATCCAGTCCACGAGAAACACCTCTAATATCACAAACTTTTGTCACTTTGCGCGAGGTTCTAGTGTCACTCGGCGACCCAACATATGGTGCCGGATGCGATCCACGAGGTCAAAAATATACATCCTTCGCACCTTCTCCCTTTACAAGAAATGATCACACACGTTCACTTCTCCTATCACGTTGTACCGCACTTCTCGAACACTCGAACTCTTTCTAGTATCCGTACCATACTTAGTCAGCGTTTCGTTTTCCGGCCCTTGAAGTCACCACCTCAACTTGGTTATCTTACTAGCCTCGATCTTCCCAGGCCATTCCGGCCTTCACGATCTATACGGTCGAACACACCCACGAACTCATACGATGGTCAACTAAACTTGGGCCTAGCACCCTCGTGACCTACCACCGGCGGGACCACCCAGTGACCCCACGAAGCAGTGCGGGTTGGCCCGCAACACGGCCCCAACCCGACCATCTGTCGCGACTCTTGCTCGCCGACGCGGAACAATCTTGCTAAATCACATCATGAAAGATACCACTTTCATTTACCCAACCTGAGGACTTATCACACAATACATTCTAGGCATAAAATGCACTCGACAAGGATCACTCGCAAAATCTTGTACTCAAGCGGCCTTACATCTAAGGTCTCATTGTAATATTCTAAGGTTCATCATTTTCTCACCCTGTGCTTACCCTTTTCCCCAACCAGGCTCCTAAATCACATTTTAGCACAAAGCTATCCGAACATAACACTTAACACATTAACATAACATCAAAACATACAAGCCTCTAGAGGGTTAAGGATATACCTGAAGCTACCGCCCTACTCTAATCATATGTCTGCCCTGCAGGGCGCATAACTGTAGAAGGTGATGAACACGCGACCGTCCGTGAAGTGCGCTTGCAGAGTACCTCTCCTATAAGCCTGAGTCTCTTGTCACATGTGTTATACCGTATTTCAGTATATGCGTGGCGTCACGTATTATAATTTGAGCCTTAAAGTTGGCTAGTTTCGAAATTTGTACACAACACCGATTAAGTCGTTTTTAAAGCGTTTCCACTTTCGTAGGGAAAATTCGGCTATGTCATTTATAATTTTGCGGATTTTTCGAGAGGCGAAACATTTTGGACCAACGAGAGGCGACACTTGTCACCCTACAATTGGAAGAGTGGACGGACGAAATGGGAGAGTTGGCACGTTTTTTTGTGCATTGTTTTTGGTCAAGGAGTTGGTAGGATATTTTGGGTAGATGGATAAGGTTGCACATGGCTTAATCTTGACCTTACACTTGCCTAACACTTGGATGGATCTTGGCCATTGGTTGGCCTTCACTTGACCTATAAATACCCCTACAGTTGAAGACTTTCTTCATCAAAACTTGAGCAATCTAACTAAGTCTCAAAATACTCCCTCTCCTTGAGCTTTCGTCCACCACACCTCCCCCTTTGAGAGCCCTTGGCGAGCCACCTCCCTCCGCTTTGTGGTGTTTTGTCGTGGTACCCCTAGCCTAGTTGTCTCGTATAAATACCCCTTTTTGTGGTATAGAAATACTCCCCAAGTATTGGTATAATGCCCAAATACCTTGGCCCAAATACCTTGTAGTATTCCCAGGTTACACTTTACAAAAGCCAGAAAATACTATTATACTTCCTCGGTCCAAAAGCGAAACCCTAAGTAAATCTTCACCCGTAGTTGAAGTCATAAGTAGAAGTTGGTTAGAACTTCTAAGGGTTGGTTGGAGCAGTTGGGCGCCGGAGTAGGAGCTAAGCGTTGTTCGGGATCGACATATAAACTCGGATAATTTTGGGCTTATCGAGGTAAACATTCTTGACCTTACATTGTAATTGGAAATTACATGTTGTAGGAGTATATAGTTAAGTATACTATATATAGAACTGAACATAGTTGTGCGGCAATGTCTTTTGACTTAAGCACGAATAATACTTACGGCAATGTCTTGCGACTTAAGCTGAATTTAAAGAAAGCTGAACTGTAATTACATGGGGCGTATTACGATAGACTTGTGTAACATTCTTGTGTAGTAGAATTGTACACGTCGGTTAGGCGTGTTAACCCCCATGGTTGTCTTGGTAGCGGCCTCGATAGAGAGGAGATTTCTGTTGTTGCGGGGAGAAGTCTTCGAATTTTACGTAGAATATTCTACGTCGGGATCTAAAGATATTAATAGGCGACTTTGTGGCCTCTATAGGTTGTAGTACTACGTGTGGGTGATCTTGGTGAGAGTGTAGACGGTTTGAGGTACTTGAGCGTTTTGCTATTAGTCGATAATCGTCGCGAGGTATGCGAACCTCTTCCTATCTGTTCTAGCATGATATGTGTATAACTATGTAGTGGTGAGCGTCATATGTTTAATGTATTTGATTGGTTTGAAACATAAAGTGTTATAACGGCTTTATGGAAATTGGTTATATGACTTTATGTAGGTAAGAAAGTACTTGTGGTTTTTAAGAGGTAAGCGATTTGAACTATAAGCTGGTGGCTATGTGATAATAAAGAACTTGAAGTATTTCAAAATATTTTTGAATCATTTTGAGAGAAGAAGTAATACTTGGTTTTGGAAACTTAAGAGTTATACTAGCTTTATGGGAAGTTAGGTATAACGGCTTAAAAATGTTTCTTGATTTGGAAATCGAGAATGTGTATCGACAAACCATCTGCGGCGTTAATAAAGGAAATGTTTTGGACAGATTTAGTATTATTAAAACCAGAGAAACTTCCATCTGCATAGAAGCTAAGATGAGACAAAATGACATTTCCTAGATCATGGTCGCTTAATAAGATTGATTATAAACAAGAATAACCTACTCACTTATAAGACATAGGTTTCTCAAGCGTTTAAAGGAGAATTATGTTTTAAAGGATTTAAAACTATGAACTACGAAACCTTTTTCTAAAATGAGAAACTTGAGCATTGAAATTAGGCAAACTTGAGCGTTTGGAAAATAAGGTTGTTACTTGATTTTACAAAGGAAAGCATTTTGGTTTACTTAACAATGTTAGTCATTCAAATTTTATACTACGGTATCGGGTGACCTTTGTAAAAGAAATGGATCTTAAAAGGAATTTATGGACGTAGTACTTTAAGGTTAAAATCGGACTTTGACATAAAATGAAAGTACCTTGAGTCGTGTGTAACTTGCTTATGCTTGTTGTTATGAAACTTGACCATGTTACGTGTGATAGCCTTGTTGTGCAAGTATTGTGTTCTACTCGACTCTGGTTCATCAGGAATGTATTTCACTTGATTCTGGGTCATCAGGGAATGTATTTCACTTGATTCTGGGTCATCAGGAATGTATTTCACTTGATTACGGTTCATCAGAATGTATTTCACTTGATTCTTGGTTCATCCGGAATGTATTTCACTCGACTCTGGTTCATCCAGGAATGTATATCACTTGACTCTGGTTCATCCGGAATGTATTTCATCGACTCTGGTTCATCAGGAATGTATTCCACGTTTCTATATTGGGTCCATAAGATGGGCGAGACACGTTATACGTATCACATGATTTGTACCTAGGCTGGCGGTGAGGAAGAAGTTCCACGGGCATGAGGTGACTTTGAGGCGTGAGTCACGACTTGACATAGCTTCTATGTTGTGAGCGTAGTTTGGTTATCATACATGTCTCTGCTTTATATAGACTATTATGATTTCATTCTGATATTTCTGATTTCACATACTTGGTACTGTTGTCTCGACCTCGCCGGAAGTGCGTTCATCCGCAGTAAAGTACATCGGTTGTCGATCCGCTTTTAGGATCACCTTCGTATTGGGAAGCTCCGTTCCTTGGAGGCTTATCTTTTGGTATGTTACCACGAGTGCATGAGATTCTTATACATTCGGGGTATGGCGGGGCCACTGTCCGTCATGCATTTATTGTAAAAATCTTAAGTGCATGCTTTGTTGTGGCGAGGTTTGTAAAAAGGATAATGTTCGGGTATTTATGTATATATGATGAAGACAATTTGTTTTGGTTGGCTGTTTATTTATCTTTTCTCTTAATTCATGTTCATGCTTTTATTTCCTGATTTTCTCGATGTTGTATCACTAGGGTGCGGGGTAGGCACGATCCACGGGCGAGTTCGGTCGTGACAAAAGTGGTATCGAAGCGATTAGTCCTCGGAAAGTGTCTACAGACCGTGTCTAGTAGAGTCTTGATTATTGGTGTGTTATGCACCACATCTATGTCGAGGAGGTTGCGAGACATTTAGGATTGGTTTCCATTCTTCTCGTTACGAGATCGTGCCTTAGAAATGTGATAAATTGGACCCCTCGGCGTATTCTTTCCTTTACGATTATGCCTCCGCATAAAACCTTGAGCCCAGATGGGCAAAGCGATCGAGGAGTATTAGTGAGATCTGAGAAATGCGAGGCGCGAGCCGGTCGATACACAGGCGATGCCAAGCCAGCGGGTTTAACGCGGCGCCCGGCAAGTTTAGGCGCGGCGGTGCGTGCTGAGACTCTGATACACGAGCCTCGATCCACGGCTGGGCCGATGAGATGGGTACAGAGATGGCGATTCTGCGGCGGTCGTGGCGAATATGAGATAGGTGAATCAGCGATTCCGGCCCAGCGGCGCCCGTGGTTACCGGCGAGCGGTTTGAGGCTGCAGGACTTCACGAGGTGTAGCCCTCGGTGTTACATGGATCGAGAGTTGAGGGCGACCCTCGGGGAGTTTATCAAGCGACTCTGACGGATCATGAGTGATCGAGCCTCGAGCAGTCGGTGGTATTAGGTTCGCATCATTTGCGTGATCTGCGATTGGTAGTTTGGTCGTGAGGCTGTCGGGAAGAGCATGCACTTCCAGTGATTTGGGGCGAGTTCTCGAGGCATTTCTTGCACATTTCTTGCCTCGCGAAGAGAGGCTCGGTAAATGATTTTTAGCGTTGGCGGGGCGGGCGGGCGGTTAGAAATACAATGTGGAGTTCGACTCATTAGCTTCGGTATGTTCTGCTGTAGTAGCGGATATGGAGGGCGAGTACAGCTACGTCAGGGCTGGGCGATTACTTGGCGAGCTTATGCGGGTGTAGCTCTTCAAGGGCATGGACATTGCCGCGTCAAGCTTCATGCACTAGGATGTGAGGCACGGAGAGGTCGGCGGAATGGCGAGATCAGCGAAGAGGCGAGCAGCGGTGTCGCTGGTAACTTTCGAGGCGGGCCGCCTCGGCCCGATCTAGTTATGTACCTCGCGATCTGGTGGTCCTCGCGTCTTGGTCGTTCGGGTATTGGGGGCGGTCGAGCTCGGGCTGGTTCCGCGAGTTTACGTGAGTGCTAGCGGCGAGATTCATGTCCCACCGGTGTGCGCGATGTGGCAAACATCATCGGAAATGTCGTCTTTTTGGTGCTTGTTTCACTGCGCGTCGAGGCCGTGTGATCAGGCGTGCTTATAGGAGAGTGCCGCGGCAGCGCGACTCTGCGGATCGATGGCGAGTTCGCGCCCCTACGATTATCGCCTGCGAGTGGACTTATGATTAGAGTGGGCGGTAGCCGGTATATCATAACCATCTAGAGGCTTGTATGTTTTGATGTTATGTTAATGTGTTAAGTGTTATGTTCGATAGCTTTGTGCTAAAATGTGATTTAGGAACTGGTTGGGGAAAAAGGGTAAGCACAGGGTGAGAAAATGATGAACCTTAGAATATTACGGTTGAGACCTTAGATGTAAGGCCGTCTTGAGTACAAGATTTTGCAGTGATCCTTGTCGAGTGCATTTTATGCCTAGAATATATTGTGTGATAAGTCTGGTTGGGTAAATGAAAGTGGTATCTTTCGTGATGTGATTTAGCAAGGTTGTTCGGATCGAAGCTTGAGAGTCGGCGTGTGAGCTCGGGTTGAGGGCGTGTTGCGTGTCAACCGTGGCCGGAATGAGGTGGGGTCAGCTGGGTGGTCAGCCAGTGGTAGGTCACGAGGTGCTAGGCCCAGTTTAGATGACCATCGATGAGTTCGTGGATATGTTCGACTGAAGTGGATCGTGAAGGCGGAAGTGGCCTTATGGAAGATTGAGGCTAGTAAGATAACCAAGTTGGGGGTGGTGACTCCAAGGTTTGGAAGCTGACGATGGCCCGAAGTGTAATGCGATATCTTGGAAGAGTTCAGAGTTCGAGAAAATCTGACGAGTAAGGGTAGAGGCGAGCATGTATTGCGAGCATAGATATGATCATTTCTTGTAAAGGGAGAAGGTCTGAAGGATGTATATTTTAGACCTCGGGAATAGCATGCGGCCGGTACCATTTGTTGGAGTGGAGTGACACTAGAACCTCGCGGCAAAGTGACAAAAGTTTGTGATGTTAGAGTGTTTCCTCGTGGACTTGGATATAAGTATTTGCGTGCATGTGTTGTTTCGTGGCGGTTGTGGCGTTGGCAACTTATTAGAAGAACTTTATCGTTATCAGTCTTGAGAAGGAACATTCGGGACGAATGTTTCTAAGGAGAGAGAATGTTATACCCGTATTTCCAGTATATGCGTGGCGCGTGCGTATTATAATTGAGCCTTAAAGTTGGCTAGTTTGAAATTTGTACACAACACCCGATTAGAGTCGTTTTTCGTGACGTTTCCACGACTTTCGTAGGAAAATTCCGGCTATGTCATTTATAATTTTGCGGATTTTTAGAGACAAAACATTTTGGACCAACGAGAGGCGACACTTGTCACCCTCTAATTGGAAGAGTGGGGACGAAATGGGAGAGTTACGTTTTTGTGCATTATTTTTGGTCAAGGAGTTGGTAGGATATTTTGGGTAGATGGATAAGGTTGCATGGCTTAATCTTGACCTTACACTTGCCTAACACTTGGATGGATCTTGGCCATTGGTTGGCCTTCACTTGACCTATAAATACCCTATAGTTGAAGACTTTCTTCATCAAAAACTTGAGCAATCTAACTAAGTCTCAAAATACTCCTCTCCTTGAGCTTTCGTCCACCACCCCTCCCTTTGAGAGCCCTTGGCGAGAGCCACCTCCTCCCTTTGTGGTGTTTCAGTGGGTACCCCTAGCCTAGTTGTCTCGTATAAATACCCTTTTGTGGTATAGAAATACTCTCCAAGTATTGTTATAATGCCCAAATACCTTAGCCCAAATACCTTGTAGTATTCCCGAGTTACACTTTTACAAAAGCCAGAAAATACTATTATACTTCCTCGGTCCACAAAAATGAAACCCTAAGTAAATCTTCACCCGTAGTTGAAGTCATAAGTAGAAGTTGGTTAGAACTTCTGAGGGTTGGTTGGAGCAGTTGGGCGCCGGAGTAGGAGCTAAGCGTTGTTCGGGATCGACATATAAACTCGGATAATTTTGGGCTTATCGAGGTAAACATTCTTGACCTACATTGTAATTGGAAATTACATGTTGTAGAGTATATAGTTAAGTATACTATATAGAACTGAACATAGTTGTGCGGCAATGTCTTTTGACTTAAGCTTTGAATAATACTACGTGATGTCTTGCGACTTAAGCTGAATTTAAAGAAGAAGCTGACTGTAATTACATGGGGCGTATTCTGATGAACTTGTGTAACATTCTTGTGTAGTAGAATTGTACACGTCAGGTTAGGCGTGTTAACCCACGGTTGGCTTGGTAGCCGGCCTCGATAGAGGAGAGATTTCTGATTGCGGGAGGAGGTCTTCTTGAATTTTACGTAGAATATTCTACGTCGGGATCTAAAGATATTAATAGGCGCTTTGTGGCCTCATAGGTTGTAGTACTACGTGTGGAGTGATACGCTTGGTGAGAAGTGTGGCCAGCGGTTGAGTACTTGGGCGTTTGCTATTAGTCGATAATCGTCGCGGTATGTGAACCTCTTCCCATCTGTTCTAGCATGATATGTGTATAACTATGTAATGCAGTGAGCATACATATGTTTAATGTATTTGATTGGTTTGAAACATAAAGTGTTATAACGGCTTTATGGGAAGTGGTTATATGACTTTATGTAGGTAAGAAAGTACTTGTGGTTTTAAGAATGGCCGATTTGAACTATAAGCTGGTGGCTATGTGATAATAAAGAACTTGAAGTATTTCAAAATATTTTGAATCATTTTGAGAAGAAGTAATACTTGGTTTTGGAAACTTAAGAGTTATACTAGCTTTATGGGAAGTTAGGTATAACGGCTTAAATGTTTCTTGATTTGAATCGGAATGTGTATCGACAAACCAACTGCGGCGTTAATAAAGGAAATGTTTTGGACAGATTTAGTATTATTAAAACCGGTAGAAACTTCCATCTGCGTAGAAGCTAAGATAAGACAAAATGACATTTCCTAGATCATGGTGCTTAATAAGATTGATTATAAACAAGAATAACCTACTCACTTATAAGACATAGGTTTCTCAAGCGTTTAAGGAGAATTATGTTTTAAAGGATTTAAAACTATGAACTCTGAAACCTTTTTCTAAAATGAGAAACTTGAGCATTGAAATTAGGCAAACTTGAGCGTTTGGAAAATAAGGTTGTTACTTGATTTTACAAAGGAAAGCATTTTGGTTTACTTAACAATGTTAGTCACTCAATTTTATACTACGGTATCGGGTGACCTTTGTAAAAGAAATGGATCTTAAAAGGAATTTAACGGACGTAGTACTTTAAGGTTAAAATCGGACTTTGACATAAAATGAAAGTACCTTGAGTCGTGTGTAACTTGCTTATGCTTGTTGTTATGAAACTTGACCATATTACGTGTGATAGCCTTGTTGTGCAAATCTTGTTCTACTCGACTATAGGTCATCAGGGAATGTATTTCACTTGATTCTGGTTAAATCAGGAATGTATTTCATGATTACGGGTCATCGGAATGTATTTCACGATTACCGGTCGTCGGAATGTATTTCACTTGATTGTTCATCGGGAATGTATTTACTTGATTCTGGTTCATCAGGAATGTATTTCACTCGACTCTGGATTCATCAGAATGTATATCACTGACTCTGGTTCATCAGGAATGTATTTCGGACTCTGGTTCATCAGAATGTATTCTGCGTTTCTATATTGGGTCCGTAAGATGGTAGAGACACATTATCGTATCACATGATTTGTACCTAGGCCAGTGTGGCGGTGAGGAAGAAGTTCCACGAGCGTGAGGATGACTTTGAGGCGTGAGTCACGACTTGACATATTTGCTTCTATGTTGTGTGACGTAGTTTGGTTATCATACATGTCTCTGCTTTATATAGACTATTATGATTTCATTCTGATATTTCTGATTTCACATACTTAGTACTGTTATCTTGACCTCGCTTGAAGTGCGTTCATCTGCAGTAAAATACATCGGTATCGATCCGCTTTTAGGATCACTTTGGCGTATTGGGAAGCTCAGTTCGCCGGAGGCTTATCTTTTGGTATGTTACCACAGGTGCATGGGTTCTTATACATTCGGGGTATGGCGGGAGCCTGTCCGTCATAAATTATTTGTAAAAATCTTAAGTGCATGCGCATTTGTTGTGGCGGGGGTTTGTAAAAGGATAGCTGTTGGGTATTTATGTATATATGATGAAAAGCTTGTTTTGGTTGCTTTGTTTATTTATCTTTTCTCTTAATTCGTATTCGTGCTTTTATTTAGCTGATTTTCTCGATGTTGTATCACTAGGGTGCGGGGTAAGGCACGATCCACGGGCGGGTTGGTCGTGACTAACGTGAGTATCGAGCGATTAGTCCTCGGAAAGTGTCTCTAACCGTGTCTGTAAGTCTTGATTATCGGTGTGTTGTGCGCCACATCTATAATGGGAGAAATTTAGACATTTAGGATTAGTTTCCATCCTTCTCGTTACGAGATCGTGCCTTAGAGCGATGTGTGATAAATTGGACCCATGCGTATTCCTTTCCTTTACCCAGTTATGCCTCGTAAAACAGCAAGCCCAGATGGGCAGCGATCGAGGATCGTAGTGAGATCTGAGAGATGCGGCGAGGCGGTGATTACGCAATCTTGGCCTGCGGGTTTCGCGACGCCGCCCGGCGCTGTGAGTTTAAGCGCGGCGATGGCTGCTGAGACTCTGATACTGAGCCTCGATCCACGGCTGGAGCCCGATGAGATAAGTACAAGGAGATGGCCCGATTGCGGCGAAGTCGTGGCAGAATGAGGATAGAGGCTGGATCACCTGTGATTCGGCCCAGCACCGTGAAAAGCGCGGCGGTGTTTGAAGGCTACGTGACTTCGAGTTGTAGCCTCGATGTTCTATGGATCGAGGCGAGGCGACCTCGAGGAGTTTATCAACCTTCTGGATCATAAGTGATCGAGCCTCGGAGCATGGTGGTATTGGGTTACTTGTCAGTTGCGTGATCTGATTACGATTGGAGTTTGGTCGTAGGGAGGCATCCCGGGAAGAGCATGCACTTCGGCAGTTTGGGGCGAGTTCTCGAGGGCATTTCTTGCACATTTCTTGCCTCCGAGATGAGGAGGGCTCGGTAAACGGATTTTTGGCGTTGAGCGGGGCGGCGGGCGGTTAGAAATGTACAATGTGGAGTTCGACTCGTGCTCGGTATGTTCGGCGTAGTAGCGCGGATATGGACGAGTACACGGCTACGTCAGGGTGGATGATTACTTAGCGGAAGCTTATGCAGGTGTAGCTCTTCGGTGGGCATGGACATTACCGCATGCAAGCTTCGTACGCTAGGATGTGAAGCACGCGGAAGGTCAGCGGAATGGCCGAGATCGGCGAAGAGGGCGACAGCGAGGTCGCTTTGGTAACTTTACCGGGCGCCTCGGCGGCGATCTAGTTATGTACCTCCACCGGTGCAGTGGTCCTCCTCGATCCGGGGCGTTCGAGGTATTGGGGGCTGAGTGAGCTCGGGGCTTAGTTCACGAGTATCGTGAGTGCTTGGGCCGAGATTCATGTCCCCATGGTGTGCGCGATCACGAAACATCGTCCAAATGTCGTCTTTCTGGTGCTTGTTTCACTGCGGCCGTCGAGGGCCATTGACGAAGATGCTTATAGGAGAAGTGTATCGCGACCTAGGATCGATGGCGGGTTCGTAGCGCCCTACGGTTATGCGCCTGCGGCGGACTTATGATTAGAGTGGAGGCGGTAGCCAGTATATCATAACCATCTAGAGGCTTGTATGTTTTGATGTTATGTTAATGTGTTAAGTGTTATGTTCGGATAAGCTTTGTGCTAAAATGTGATTTAGAAGACTTTAGTTTGGAAAAGATGGCAGGGGTGAGAAAATGATGAACCTTAGAATATTACGATTTGAGACCTTAGATGTACCGTCTTGAGTACAAGATTTGTGAGTGATCTTGTCTAGTGCATTTTATGCACAGAAATATTGTGTGATAAGTCCGAGGTTGGGTAAATGGAAGTGGTATCTTTAAGCGGTGTATTTAGCAAGATTGTTAGCGAAGCGGGTCGGGTTGAGGGCGTGTTGCGTGTCAACCCGTAGCCCGAATGAGGTAAATTCGATCACGGGTGGTCCGCCCAGATGGTAGGATCACGGGTGCTAGGCCCGGTTTAGATGACCGTCGTATGAGTTCTGGATATATTCGACCAGTCGTGAAGGCGAAATAGCCTTAAGGAAGATCGAGGCTAGTAAGATGACCAAGTTGGAGTAGTGACTCAAGTTTGGAGCGAGCTTTTGACATTATCTTTGAAGAAGTTGAAGTTGAGGAAAATCTGACAGTAAGGGTAGAGCGAGCGTGTATTGCGAGCATGATATGATCATTTCTTGTGAAGGGAGAAGGTGCAAGGATGTATATTTTAGACCTCGGGGGATCGCATGCGATCAGGTACCATTTGTTAGATTTAGCCGGGTAGACTAGAACCTCAATGTGAGCAAATAGTTTGTGATGTTAGAGGTGTTTTCGTGGACTTGGATGTAAGTATTTGCGTGCGTGTGTTGTTTAAGTGGCGATTGTGGCGTTGGAACTTATTGAAGAACTTTAGTTTGTCTTGAGAAGGAACATTCGGGGCGAATGTTTCTAAGGAAGGAGAATGTTATACCCGTATTTGTATGCGTGAGGGCGTGCGTATTATAAGTTAGGCAAGTTTGAAATTTGTACAACACCCGATTAAGTCGTTTTAAAAAGCGTTTCCACGACTTTTGTAGGAAAATTCGGCTATGTCATTTTTATAATTTTTGCGGATTTTAGAGGCGAAACATTTTGGACCAGCGGGAGGGAGTGTGTCATAACAGGCGATTGAATGAAAATGAAAAAGGTAGCGCGTTTTTGTGCTTGAAAAGTCAAGGGTTAGGTAGGATATTTTGTGTAGATGGATAAATCAAAGTAATCTTGGCACTTTGGCCTTACACTTGCTGATTGTCTTAATCTTGGCCATTGGTTGGCCGTTGACCTATAAATACCCCATTAGTTGATGAATTCTTTCGTCAAAATTGAGCAATCTAAGTCTTGAAAATGCTCCTCTCCTCACTTACTTTAAATCCGACCACCCCCACTGTAGAAACCGAAGCCTTGGTGAGTGATCTACCACACTAGACCTAGTTGTTTACGTATAAATACCCCGCTTTTGTGGTATGAAATACTCTCACAGTATTGTTGTTATAATGCCCAAATACCTTGTACTTTCCAAAGTTACACTTATAAAGCCAGAAAATACTATTATACTTTCCTTTCACAAAAGCGAGCCACTAAAATCTTCAGCGTAGTTGAAGTATAAGTAGAAGTTGGTTAGAACTTCTAAGGGGTTGTTTTGGAAGCGGGTTAGGCGCTAATTGGAGCTAAACCTTATGCTCGGGATCGGCGTATAAACTCGGATAATTTTGGGCTTATCGGGGTAAACATTCTTGACCTTACATTTGTAATTGGAAATTACATGTTGTAGGAAGTATATAGTTAAGTATACTATATATAGAGTGAACATAGTTGTGCGGCAATGTTTTGACTTACGAATAATACTTACGATGTCTTGCGACTTAAGCTGAATTTAAATGAGAAGTGTAATTACATGGAATTGTATTCTGATGGACACGTATATTCTTGTGTAGTAGAAGCGTCAGGTTAGGCGTGTTAACTTACTGGTTGGCTTGGTGGCGGCCTCGATAGAGGAGAGATTTCTGTTGTTCTTGGGGAGAGTCTTTGCCAGATTTTACGTAGAATATTCGTCGGGATCTAAAGGATATTAATGGCGCTTTGTGGCCTCATAGGTTGTAGTACTACGTGTGGAGTGATGCAGAGGCAGGAGTATGGGCGGTTTGGTACTTGGAGCGTTTTGCTATTAATCGATGTCGTCGTCGAGGTATGTGAACCTCTTCCTATCTCTTCTAGCATGATATGTATGAACTAGTAGTGCAGTAGGCGTCATGTGCTAAATGTATTTGATTGGTTTTAAAACATAAAGTGTTATAGGCTTTATGGGAAGTTGGTTATGACTTTATGTGGATAATTCTTTGTAGTTTTTAAGAGTAGCCGGATTTGAATAATAAGCGGCTTGATATGTGTTAATAAAGAACTTGAAGTATTTCAAAAGATTTATGAATCGTTTGAAAGAATGAAGTATACTTGGTTTTGAAAGCTTAAGAGTTATACTAGCTTTATGGGAAGTTAGGTATAGCGGCAGAATGTTTCTTGATTTGAAATCGAATGTGTATCGACAAACCGCTGACGTTAATAAAGAAAATGTATTGGACTAATGTATTATTAAAACCGGTAGAAACCTCATGCATAGAAGCTAAGATGAGACAAAATGATATTACATTTCCTAGATCATGGTACTTAATAAGATTGATTATAAACAAGAATAACCTACTCACTTATAAGACATAGGTTTCTCAAAAGCGTTTAAGGAGAATTATGTTTTAAAGGATTTAAAACTATGAACTCTGAAACCTTTTTCTAAAATAGAAACTTGAGCATTGAAATTAGGCAAACATGAGCGTTTGGAAAATAAGGTTGTACTTGATTTTACAAAGGAAAGCATTTTGGTTTTACTTAACAATGTTAGTCACTGAAATTTTATACTCACGAATGTCGGGTGACCTTTGTAAAAAGAAATGGATCTTAAAAGGAATTTAGCGGACGTAGTACTTTAAGGTTAAAAATCGGACTTTGACATAAAATGAAAGTACCTTGAGTCGTGTGTAACTTGCTTATGCTTGTTGTTATGAAACTTGACCGTATTCTGTGATAGCCTTGTTGTGTAATCTTTACTTGTTCTACTATCGACTCTAGGTCATCAGGGAATGTATATCACTTGACTAAGGGTGTAGGAATGTATTTCAACTCTGAAGGTTAAATAGGAATGTATTTCACTTGATTCTGGGTTAAATGAGAATGTATTTCACGACTGCAGTTCATCAGGGAATGTACACTTGAGGCCAGGTCATCCGGGAATGTATTTCACTTGATTGGTTAAAGAAGTATATCCTTGAGAGGCATCAGGAATGTATTTTAGCGTGAAATCATTATCAATCTTAAGTGGTTATACTTAACTTCCCATAAAGCTAGTATAACTCTTAAGCACATTTAAAAACCAATTAGTTCTCTTACATTAAAAATGATTGATATTCTTTTGAAATGCTTTCGGATCTTTATTATTGGACTTAAGCGTGAGGCATTCTTAGTAAGTGTTGTCGGGCTTAAGTCAAAGACATTGCCGTAGTTATTATTCGGTTAACACGTATCGTCTAGTACTATATATATTGTAAAATATCATGCTTTAGGAAGAATCACATACATACCAGTGAAAACCACTGCGAGTTGAATATGTCGCTGAGAGTGACTATAATAGTCACAGACATCTATCGAAGACTACTCAGAAGGTCATTCTAAGCGGAGGGTTCACGATTCTATGGAAAGTTGGGCAGCACTTCCCTGCCGGTGAGCTATATAAGTCTCTGTGAAAGCGATCATATGTAAGTCAGTTTGATTATTCTTCTTTAAACCCTTCTGCTGTAGTAGCAGTTCAATTCTAATACGTGATATTCTTACAAGTATTTAATACTTATTCTAATATTACTACGTATGTATTCTCTAATTCAAAGAGGGTTAGGATTAGTTACCTCGATAAGTGATAATATCCTAGAAAAGTCGCCTTTGAGCGAGGTTTTGCTCTAAGTTGTATGCTCGAGAAACCTTAGAAGTTCTTACAACTACTAAGTACTAAGGTATTTGGGCTAGGGTATTTTGGGCATTATAACAATACAAGAGGCAACTTTTCTACCAAGGGAGGGGAGTAGATTTTGGCTAGGCTAGGGGTATTCGGCCAAGGGCCTTCACAAGGGAGGAGGGTTTGGGCGAAAAGGCTACAAAGGGAGAGGAGAGGATTTTCAAGACTTGGAAAGATTTGTGGATGAAGAACTCTTCATCTTTAAGGGGTATTTATAGGTCAAGAGTGGCCAACCAATGGCGAAGATTAAGACAAGTGCAAGGCAAGTGTGGGGTGAAGATTTACTCCACACAAATATCCTGCCAACTCCTTGACTTGTGCCTGAGGCACAAAAACGTGCCAATGCTCTCCAATTTCGTCAATGGGCGATTGAGTCCACCAATTGGAGGGTGCCAAGTGTAAGCCCTCCGTTGGTCCAAAATGTTTAAATCTCTCGAAAAATCCGCAAAAATTAGAAATGGCATAGCGGAATTTACCTACGAAGTGTGGAAGCGTTTGCGTCGGAAAGCGATTCTTTTAGTGAGTTGTGCACAAATAAAAATGTCGAGGCTTATCTTTAAGGCTAGACTTTTATGCGTATTCCCTTACGTACATACTGCAAATACGAGGTATAACATTCTCCCGCTTAGAAACATTCGTCGAATATTCCTTCCCAAAACGATTAACGATAAGATTCTTTATAACTTAAGCGATTTGCAAATGCCACGCACGGCCACGGAACAACACTTGGCGAAGCGATAGCGAAAATTTACAAGTAGGAAAATGAATTACTTGGAGGTGTAGAATAGGTGAGGATACTTCGCCTCATGTCCTCGCCGGCTTCGCGTCATCTCCTCACGAGCTCGTTCCGCCACAAGACTTTGTGGAAGCCACGTCCTTGGTCATGACGCCTAACTTTGACGATCGTATCGTATGGGAATCTCACCATCGATAACCTCGGTCACTGGACATCGTCAATCGGGTGTACCACTAGATGGATCCGATACATCTCCTCGGCATAGATGCGTGAAAAGCGGATGCGCGCCTCGGATCGGACGGCAGATCACTCATCGACAACCTTGCCTACCTGCGGACAATGCGAAGCGGCCCGATGTACCTTGGGCTGGTTTCCCTTCTTCGAATCTCATCACGCCGCCATGGGTGGCGCTAGGAAAACCCAATCATGAACCTCGAACTCGAGATCTGACGGCGATGATCTGCGTCTGATTTTACGCCGACTACGAGCGTCGATAGCCGCTCTCGGATAAGCTTCGCCTTATCCGCTGCTTTGTACCAAATCTGGTCCCATTGCGCCTCGCCCACGTCGAACCAACTTTATGGCGATCGCACTTCGCCATACAAGGCCTCGTAGGCGTCATCGAATCTTTGGAGTGGTAGCTATTATTATCTGAGAACTCAACTAGAGGCAAATGATCCTCCCGACTACGAAGTCAATAACCGGGCTCGCGGCATATCCTCGAAGTGCGGATAGTGCGCTCTGCTGTCCGTGCATGCGTGGATGAAATCGATGCTCGGGCTCGCTGCGTCCTAAACCCCTCTGGAAGGACCTCAGGAAGTTAGCGTGGCTGGGCTCCTGCATGCGATATGATCAGTAGGGACTCCATATGATCGGCGATCTCTCGGATGTAAAGTGCGGCATAATCCTCAGTGAAAAAGTCGTCGGCGGGAAGAAAGTGGGCTGATTTCGTCGACTGTCGGCGATAACCCGTATAGAATCATGTCTCCTGCGAGTGCGAGGTAATCCTGTGATGAATTCCATGTTGATTACCTCCCACTTCGGTCGGGATCTCAATCGCTTTGTAACAAACCACGGGGCCTGCGGTGCTCACCTTCACTGCGACAACACGGGCGAGCTACGAACTCGCAGCGTCCTCTTCAGCCGTCCCACCAATACGGATCTAAGGTCGTGGTACATCTTAGTCGACCGGATGGATAAATGGCAGCTGTGTGCTTCCCCAGAACACATTGCAGAAGTCTGAAACATCTGGAACACACAATCGCCCTCAAACCTTAGCACCCCGTAGTACTACCTCAAAGGACCGCTTGCCCTGCGAAGAGGCGTATCGCGATATCGAATCAAGGCTGGATCCTCGGCTGTTGCCTCTTGCCTCCTCAGCGATGGAAGACTCGGCAACCTCGCGAACTCTAACCGCTATCGGAATCAATCAAGCGGACACCAGGCTGCTAAGCGATGCAAATCACGAACCGTGTCCCTCCTCTGCTGCCGCGTCGATAGGCTCCCGTCGACCTGCGACTAAGCATACGCCTGACATTGGCCTTCCGGGTGATACGGGATATCAACATCGTAATCCTTAAGCAACTCTAACCACCGTCTGCGCCGTAAGTTCGGCTCCTCTGTTGAAGATATCTTGGAGGCTCTTGTGGTGCAGCAAAAATATCCACGTGAACCCGTACAAATAGTGCCTCGGATCTTGGCGTAAATCACGGCCCGACTCAGTCATGGGTGGGTAGTTTCCTCGTGTTTCTTGGTGTCGGGATCGTATGCTATAACCACTGCCATCTGCGTCAACACATCCCAACCCGATGCTGGCCAGTCACAATACGACATAACCATCGGACCTGCGGAAGAGTAAGAGCGAGGCGATCGTCGGTCTCTCTTCGGCCAGCTGGAAACCACGCTCGCGGCATCCGTCCACTGAAACTTGCATTGCGCCACGAGTCGATCTAGTCAATGGTGCGAGAGATAGAAGCAAACTTCTCACGAACGCCCGATAATATCTGCGAGGCCCGAGCTGCGAACCTGCAGCCGGATGGTAGGTCTAGGCCAAGTCATTGCCTCGATCTTGGCGTATCCTCGAATGCCATCGGCCCGACAATATGCCCGAAGCGCCACTGAAGTCAGCAAAACTCACATTTGGAAAACTTGGCGTGCTATTCTTTAGTCTGGAGAAGCTATCGGCCGCGATCCTCAAATGCTCGCGTACTCTGCTCTGGCGAGAATAAACCAAGATATCATCAATGAACACTATCGCAAGCGTGTCCAAAAATGGTTTGAACACTCGGTTCATCAAATCCATGAATCTGCGGAGCATTGGTCAACCAAAGACATGACCACGAACTCATAATGCGTCACGGGTCACGAATGCGATCTAGGGACATCCACCTCTCGACTACTTTGATGATAGCCGATCGCGGATCAATCTTGGAGAAACATCTACGCACACTGTTAGTCGAACAAATCATCAATCACAGGAAGGGGGTATACATTCTTAATGGTCACCTTGTTCATTGCTTGTAATCAACACATGCGCGGCGTCCGTCCTTCTTCTTCTGAACAATCTGGCGCTCCCGGGGAGAAACACTAGGCACGATGAAGCCGCTTCTCGGCCAAATCCCTCGGTGGTCCTTGACTCTCTCAACTCGGCGGGTGCCGTTACGTATGGCGGAATGGAAATAGGCCGAGTATCATGCTCTGTCTATACAAAACTCGATCTCCTCTCGGGAGGATACGGGAGGTCTGCAGGCTCACGTGCGGGAACTCGTGACTCTGGGCGGCGAAAATCTGGTACCGCGACTTGATTATCAAACACGACGAGATGGTAGATATACCGCTTATGCACGTCTTCCTGGCCGAGGTAGGAAATAAACCTACCTCGGCGTCTGAGTGCTCCTCCTCAGCTGGACAACTCGCCCAGGAAGCTGGAACCGTGCTACTCTCTCTGCGATCTACATTAGGCGTAGCAAGAAGCTAGCCAATCCGTCCCCATGATCACGTGAAGTCAATCATCTTGACTCTATCAAGTCGGCTGGGTCAAGCGGTGTAAATAGTCACGGGACAAGCTCACATATACGTAGAGCTACCAGATCACCATTTGGCGTAGCTACCTCGAAAGGGTCTATGGACTCGGGCTCACATCTATCCTACTAGCAACAAGGGAGATATATGGGGCGAGTAGAACCGGATCTATCAAAGCATACATCAAACCCGAGCCCGATAAAGTACTGTGGCGACATCGGTGAGGCCTCACGATCTGTCGGTGGACAAAGCATAAATGCGGTTACGAGGACCGCTAGAGCTGGACGAGCCACGACCTCTGCCGCGACCTGCTTGACCCATGGTACCACGCCCTCGGGCGAGTAGCTGTAGGAGATGAAGGCCGGCGAAAGAACATGGTGACCCTACCATCAGCCTTGCCCTTTGGTCGGACGGTTCCTCGCGTAGTGACCTGCGGCCTGGCTGAAACAAACTCCGTACCACAACTCGAAGTGGGATCTACCGCGTCGGCCACTGGCTGAGGTGGTCGTCGGCGAACCTCTGCGCTCACGGATGTGCGAAGTCTGGGCCGCAGTGCGCCTCGAATATCCTGGTTGTGCGGAGGCCGGTGCGAGTGCTCTGGAGCGTGGTGCAAATCTAGGCTGCTCTTGAGGCCGCCCACTCGATAGCCACAAGCGACCTGCCGTCTGGTCTTAACCTGCTGCTGCACTGTCGACGGCGATCTCTACGCTCGCCATCGAGCATGAGCTGCGTGCGGGTAATGTCCATACGGTGAAAACACCACGCGCATGACTTCGGCCATATAGTCATCTAGCGGTGGCGTGGCGGTGCACCTATCCTCCATGCGCTGCAATCTTTGGGACATGCTCGAGCGATGAATCAAACTCGACATTGTAATCACGGCGGTCGTCCTCCTGCCTCGGCGGTAAAAATCTATCGGCCGCGCCCTCGCCATCTGTGGAGGCAGAAGTGGTGAGAAAGCCTCGAGAACTCATCCCAGTAGGCGGGGGCGCGTGCTCTCCGGGATAACTCCGTGAATCAAACCAATCATTGCGGTATCACGCGGCCGTCGAACCGAAGTCACGGACTCATCTCGAGGCCTTGATCACCTCGTGATCCTCATGTAGGCGCGGATGAACTCCTGCGGATCATCCTCGGCCTCGACCGTAAAACTCTGGCGGGCTCTGACTCGAAATCTCATAGTCTCAAACTATACGCCTCGGGTGCACCGCGGGTCTGTTGGGCTGGGCTGGGCCAGGCCGCGTCGACCTCTCGCCGTGTCGGGCCTGACTTTGCCAATATTTGGGCCGTCTCCTTGTACCTAACTCCTCGCCCGGTGTGGGAGCGGGAGGTGTGGATGCGTGGTCTCTTTGGGGTGGCGGCGTCATAGAACTCGCCGTCTACGGTATATTTGGGCACGAGCCCTCGTGACTCTGGGTGTCTGCTAGCGACTCCGCCGGCTGCCTTGCCACGGGCGGGTTGCCTTACGTGGAGGCATAAGCATTACGGGGAAAGGAATACGTTAGAGGTCCAACCTATAACCGGCTCTAAGCACGATCTCGGAATGAGAAGAATGGAAACCAATCCTAAATATCTATAGCCTCACGATTATTGGTGTGGTGCGCGACAACCGATAATCAGACTACTAGATACGGTCTGTAGACACTTTCAGGATTAAGCGCTCACGATGCCACTTTTGTCACGGCCGATTCGGGGCAGTGTTGTGCCTAAGGGGCACCCAGTAGTCATACATCAGATTAATCAGCGGAAATATAAAGAAAGACATGAAACAGTTTATAAAATAAGACCACGGTTTATGTGAGAAAGCATCGCCTTCGGCATATATATATAAACATGGTTTAGCGATTACATCAGACCTTTGTACAACATGACTCTGAGACCTCTGAAATATACAACTATGGCGGGACGGGGCCCGCCATACCACTGTACAAAACTATCTACAACGGGAGATCGTACCCAAAGTAGAGCCTCGGAAAGATGGAGCTCAGGCACCAGCGTAGAGATCCTAAGAATGTGGATCTAGCACTGCTTGCCACCTGCGGCATGAGCGGCCCCGAAGGTCGGTTATAACGGTACTAAGTATATGAAGCGTAAAATACTTAAATGAAACATATCATTTTAAAAGCGGTTTTGCAAGTATGTATCAAACAACGAGAAGCGCACAGTGCCGCATCACAAACAAGAGCGTGATAGGTAAGCTGTGAGTCTTTTCTAGGCTGCGAATGATCGAGCGAGGCCAATTGCGTAGTATCACCATCTGCAAGCCTAATCACGGACTCCGTAGTCCGCGTAGGCCAATCCATAGGTCGCGTAGGGTATATAACCCGCGTCGAGGTAGCTACTCCTCGGCGTCGTCTGGACTCGTAGTCGCGTAGCCATGGACGCGTGAGGTATAACCCGCGCTAACACGGAACTCTCGTAGCTCCGCATAGGTACCTTGGACCCGCATGAGGTATTATCTAATCATGGTCCCAGACCGCCTGAGTCTAACCCGAATAGGAGGTCAGCTTAACACACGGTAATATGTCAAGATGTGAGTCAAGTTACACTAACCTAACAGCTTATAGATAAACAACATAAGCACAACAAGAATACTATATTACACAAGCGTTACAAGACACTAACACACATAGCATCATATCATGTCTGCTTATCAAACCATCTTATTATTCTTTTCACGATTGATATAAGTGCATTATAAACACATAGACAATGTTTCTTTTATCAATCTTAAGTGGTTATACTTAACTTCCCATAAAGCTAGTATAACTCTTAAGCACATTTAAAAACCAATTAGTTCTCTTACATTAAAAATGATTCGGTATTCTTTTGAAATGCTTTGGATCTTTATTATTGGGCTTAAGCGTGAGGCATTCTGCGTAAGTGTTATTCGAGCTTAAGTCAAAGACATTGCCGTAGTTATTATTCGATTAACACATATCGTCTAGTACTATATATATTGTAAAATATCATGCTTTAGGAAGAATCACATACCTTCTCGTGAAAACCACACTGAAGTTGAATATGTCGCGAGAGTCGACTATAATAGTCACAGACATACATCAAAGACTACTCGAAGGTCATTCTAAGCGGAGGTTCACGATTCTATGGAAAGTTGGGCGACACTTCCCTACGGTGAGCTATATAAGTCACGTGAAAAGCAGTCTATGTAATCTGATTTGATTATTCTTCTTTTAAACCGCCTACTTTGTGGTAGCATTCAATTCTATTCTGTGATATTCTTCTAAGTATTTAATACTTATTCTAATATTACTACGATGTATTCTCTAATTCAAAGAGGGTTAGGATTAGTTACCTCGGTAAGCCCAATAATATCCTAGAAAAGTCGCTGAGCAAGGTTTTGCTCTAAGTTGTATGCTCGAGAGCCTTAGAAGTTCTTCACAACTTCACTAAGTACTAAGGTATTGGGGCTAGGGTATTTTGGGCATTATAACACTACCAGCAGGCAAGTTTTCTACCAAGGGAGGGGGAGTAGATTTGGGCTAGGCTAGGGGGGGTATTCGGCCAAGGGCCTTCACAAGGGGAGGAGGTTTGAGCAGAAAGGCTACAAAGGGAGAGGAGAGGATTTTCAAGACTTGGAAAGATTTGTGGATGAAGAACTCTTAATCTTTAAGGGGTATTTATAGGTCAAGAAGTGGCCAACCAATGGCGAAGATTAAGACAAGTGCAAGGCAAGTGTAGGGTGAAGATTTACTCCACAAATATCCTACCAACTCGCGACTTGTGCACGAGGCACAAAAAGCGTGCGATGCTCTCAATTTCGTCGATGGGCGATTGAAGTCCACGATTGGAGGTGCCAAGTGTCGCCCTCGTTGGTCCAAAATGTTTCGTCTCTCGAAAAAATCCGCAAAAATTAGAAATGGCATGGCCGGAATTTACCTACGAAAGTGGAAGCGTTTGTCGGAAAGCGATTCTTTTAGTGAGTTGTGCACAAATAAAAATGTCGAGGCTTATCTTTAAGGCTAGACTTTTATGCGTATTCACTACGTACATACTGCGGAAATACGAGGTATAACATTCTCCCCCTTAGAAACATTCGTCCGAATGTTCCTTCCAAAGCGATTAACGATAAGATTCTTCATAACTTAGCGATTGCAAATACCACGCACGGCCACGAGAACTTTGGCGAAAGCGATAGCGAAAATTTACAAGTAGGAAAATGAATTACTTGGAGGTGTGGGGAATAGGTGAGGATACTTCTGCCTCATGTCCTCGCCGGCTTCCGTCATCTCCTCACACGAGCTCGTTCGCCACAAGACTTTGTGGGCCACGTCCGGTCGCGAGCGCTAACGGCGATCGACTATCATTATGGGAATCTCCTCATACGATAACCCGCCGATCACTGGACATCGTCAATCGGGTGTACCCTAGATGGATCCCGATACATCTCCTCGGCATAGATCGTGAAAAACCGGATGCCTTTGCCTCCGGATCGGACGGCGGATCCAACTCATAGGCAACCTTGCACCTGCGGACAATGCGAAGCGGCCGATGTACCTTGGGCTAAGTTTCCCTTCTTCCAGATCTCATCACACCGCCATGGGTGACACCTTAGGAAAACCCAATCATGAACCTCGAACTCAAGATCACGAAGCGGCGATGATCTGCGTCTGATTTCGCATGCGACTACGGTGTCGATAGCGCTCGGATAAGCTTCGCCTTATCCACTTTCTTGTACCAAATCTGGTCCCACTAGCCGCCTCGCCACATCGAACCAACCTATAGGCGATCGCACTTCCTCCCATACAAGGCCTCATGGCGTCATCGAATCTTTGGAGTGGTAGCTATTATTATCGAGAACTCAACTAGAGGCAAATGATCCTCCCAACTACCGCTGAAGTCAATAACGGGCTCGCGGCATATCGCCGAAGAGTCCGGATAGTGCGCTCTGCTGTCCGATGCATGCGTGGATGAAATACGATTACTCGGGCTCACTGCGTCCCTAAACCCTCTGGAAGGACCTCAGGAAGTTAGCGTGGCCCAGGC
Source organism: Przewalskia tangutica (assembly GCA_029844215.1). Lineage (NCBI taxonomy): Eukaryota > Viridiplantae > Streptophyta > Magnoliopsida > Solanales > Solanaceae > Przewalskia > Przewalskia tangutica. The sequence continues at coordinate 12,664,482 of CM056737.1, forward strand.
TCCTGCATGCGATATGATGAAGTAGGGACTCCATGTAGTCGGCGATCTCGGATGTAAGTCTGGCGTAATCCTCGGTAGAAAAAGTCGATCTGACGGGAAGAAAGTGGGCTGATTTAGTCGACTGTCGGCGATAACCCATATAGAATCATGTCTCCTACGAGTGCGAGGTAATCACGTGATGAATTCCATGTTGATTACCTCCACTTCCGGTCGGGATCTCAATCGCTGTAACGAACCACGGGCCTGCGGTGCTCTGCCTTCGCTGCGACAACACGGGCGGAGCTACGAACTGCCAGCGTCCTCTTGAAGCCATCCCACCAATACACGGATCTAAGGTCGTGGTACATCTTGGTCGACCGGATGGATGAAATGCTTGTGTGTGCTTCCCGAGAACACTTGCGAAGTCACGAAACATCGGAACACACAATCTGCCCTCCACCCTTAGCACCCCAGCCGGTGCTACCTCAAAAGGACCCTTGCCCTCGCGAAGAGCTGTATCACGATATCGAATCAAAGCTGGATCCTCGAACTGTTGCCTCTTCACCTCCTCAACGATGGAAGACTCGGCAACCTCGCGAACTCTAACCACTGCTATCGAATCAATCAGCGGACACGAAGGCTCGCTAACTGATGCAAATCACGAACCATGTCCCTCCTCTCTGTGCACATCGATAGGCTCCCCATCGACTACGACTAAGGCATACGCCACAACATTGGCCTTCCCGGGTGGTACGGGATATCAACATCGTAATCCTTAGCAACTCTAACCACCGTCTGCAGCCGTAAGTTCGACTCCTCCGGGCGAAGATATCTTTGGAGGCTCTTTGTGGTGCAGTAAAATATCCACGTGAACCCCATACAAATAGTGCCTCGAGATCTTGGCGTAAATCACGCCAACTCCAAGTCATGGGTGGGTAGTTCCTCTCGTGTTTCTTGGTGTCGGGATGCATATGCTATAACCACGCCATCTGCGTCAACACATCCCAACCCGATGCACGCGTCACAATACACGACATAACCATTGGACCTGCGGAAGTAAGAACGGGGCGGTCGTCGGTCTCTCTTTCAACAATGGAAACCACGCTCACAAGCATCCGTCCGCTGAAACTTGGCTGCCCGAGTCGGTCTAGTCAATGGTGCGGAGATAGAAGCAAACTTCTCCACGAACGCGATAATATCCTCGCAAGGCCCGAGCTGCGAACCTCAGCCGGAGTAGTAGGTCCAAGCCAAGTCGGCGCCTCGATCTTGGCGTATCCACTCGAATGCCATCGGCCACAATATGCCCAAGAAACGCCATGAAGTCAGCCAAAACTCACATTTGGAAAACTTGGCGTACAAGCTGCTGAATCTGGAAGCGCCATCGGCCTGATCGCAAAATGCTCGCGTGCTCCACGCTACGGCGAGAATAAACCAAGATATCATCAATGAACACTATCACAAGCGTGTCCAAAAATGGTTTGAACACTCGGTTCATCAAATCCATGAATCTGGCGGAGCATTGAGTCAACCCAAAGACATGACCCCGAACTCATAATGCGTCTGGGTCTGAATGCGATCTAGGGACATCCACCTCGACTACTTTGATGATAGCGATCGCAGATCAATCTTGAGAAACATCTCACACCACCGGTCGAACAAATCATCAATCACGGAAGGGTATCATTCTTAATGGTCACCTTGTTCGTTGCTGTAATCAACACATGCGTGCGGCGTCCGTCCTTCTTCTTCTGAACAATCTGGCGCTCCCGGGAGAAACACTAGGCTGATGAAGCCGCTTCTCCGGCCAAATCCCTCGGTGGTCCTTGACTCTCTCAACTTCGGCGGTGCCATTACGTATGGCGGAATGGAAATAGGCCGAGTATCACAACTGTCTATACAAAACTCGATCTCTCTCGGGAGGATGCGGGAGAGTCATGCGGAAACACGTCCGGGAACTCGTGACTCTTCGAGCTGAAAATCTGGTACCGACTTGATATCAAACACCCGAGCGAGATGGTAGATATACCCCATGCACCGTCTTCCTCAGCGAGGTAGGAAATAAACCTACCTCTCGGCGATACTGTGCTCCTCCCACTCAACAACCAATGGCTCGCAGGAAGCTGGAACCGTACTACTCTCTCTCTGCGTCTACATTAGCGTAGCAAGCTAGCCAATCCATCCCCATGATCACGTCGAAGTCAATCATCTTCAACTCTATCAAGTCGGCTGGGTCCGACGGCGTAAATAGTCACGGGACAAGCTCTATATACGCCAGAGCTACCACCGAATCACTGGCTGGCGTAGCTACCTCGAAAGGTCTATGGACTCGGGCTCTATCCCTATCCTACTAGCAACAAGGGAGATATATGGGGCAGTAGAACCGGATCTATCAAAGCATACACATCAAACCCGGCCCGATAAAGTACCGTGGCGACATCGGTGAGGCCTCACGATCTGTCGGTGGACAAAGCATAAATGCGGTTACGAGGACCGCTAGGCCCAGGACCGAGCCACGACCTCTGCGCGACCTGCGACCCATGAGTACCACGCCCTCGGGCGAGTAAGCGTAGGAGATGAAGACCGTGAAAAGAACACATGGTGACCCTACCATCGGATTGCCTTTGGTGGACGGTTCCTCGCATAGTGACCGCCCGCTGGCCTGGCGAAACAAACTCCGTACCACAACTCGAAGTGGGATCTACTGCGTCGGCCAGCGAGGGGTGGTCGATCGGCGAACCTCTGCCGCTCTGGATGTAAAGTCCAGGGCCGCAGTGCGCCTCGAATATCTGGTTGTCTTGAGGGCGGTGCGGGAGTGCTCTGGTGGGCGTGGTGCAAATCTAGGCTCTGAGGCCGCCCACGATAGCCACCAAACGACCTGCCGTCCGGTGCTTCTTCTGTGCACTGTCGACCGGCGATCTCTACGCTCGCCATCGAAGAGCATGAGCTGCGTGCGGGTAATGTCCATACGGTGAAGAAACACCCGCGCATGACTCGGCCATATAGTCATCTGGCGGTGGCGTGGCGGTGCACCCTATCCTCATGCGCTACCAATCTTTGGGACATATCGAGCCAATGAATCAAACTCGACATTGTAATCACGACGGTCGTCCTCTGCGCCTCGGCGGATAAAAATCTATCGGCGCGCGCCTCGCCATCTGTGGAGGCAGAAGTGGTGAGAAAGCCTCGAGAACTCATCCCAGTAGGCTGGGGCGCGTGCTCTCCGGGATAACTCGTGAATCAAACCAATCATTGCGGTATCACGCGGCCGATCACGAACAAGTCCAGACTCTGTCTCGAGGCCTTGATCACCTCGTGATCTGCATGGTAGCGGATGAACTCCTGCGGATCATCCTCGGCCTCGACCGTAAAACTCTGGCGGGCTACAACTCAAGAAATCTCATAGTCTCAAACTATCTGCCCTCGGGTGCACCACGGGTGCGACCGACGCTGGAGCCAGGCTGAACCGCGTCAACCTCTCGCCGTGTCGGGCCTGACTTTAGCCAATATTTGGGCCATCTCCTTGTACCTAACTCCTCCGCCTTTGGTGTGGGGACGAGGTGTGGGTGCGTGGTCTCTTTGGTGGCGGCGTCATAGAACTCGCCGTCTACGGTATGGGCGGGCACGAGCCCTGCGTGACTCTGGGTGTCTGCTGGCGACTCCTAAATTGCCTTGCCGCCGGGCGGGTTGCCTTACGTGGAGGCATAAGCATTACGGGAAAGGAATCGTTAGAGGTCGACCTATAACACGACTCTAAAGCACGATCTCGGAATGAGAAGAATGAAACCAATCCTAAATATCCTATAGCCTCACGATTATTGGTGTGGTGCAACACACGATAATCAAACTCTACTAGATACGGTCTGTAGACACTTTCCGAGGATTAAGCGCTCGATACCACTTTTGTCACGACGTTCGGGGCAGTGGTAGTGCCTCAGGGCACCCAGTAGTCATACATCGAGTGTCGGCGGAAATATAAAGAAAGACATGAAACAGTTTATAAAATAAGACACGGTTTATGTGAGAAAGCATCGCCTTCGGCATATATATATAAACATGGTTTAGCGATTTACATCCAAACCTCACAACATGACTCTGAGACCTCTGAAATATACAACTATGGCGGGACGGGGCCGCCATACCACTGTATACAAAACTATCTACAACGGGAGATCATACCCAAAAGTAGAGCCTCGGAAAAGATGGAGCTCAGGCACCAACGTAGAGATCCTAAGAATGTGGATCTAGCACTGCTTGCCCTTACCTGCGGCATGAGCGGCCCCAGAAGAGTCGGTATAACGGTACTAAGTATATGAAGCGTAAAATACTTAAATGAAACATATCATTTTAAAAAGCAGTTTTGCAAGTATGTATCAAACAACGAGAAGCGCGCATAGTGCCACATCACAAACAAGAGCGTGATAGGTAAGCGTAGCAGTCTTTTCTAGGTGCGAATGATCAGCGAGACCAATTGCGTAGTATCACCATGCAAGCCTAATCACGGACTCCGTAGTCGCGTAGGCCAATCACGTAGGTCGCATAGGGTATATAACCACGCGTCGAGTGTAGCTACTCCTCGGCATGCGTCCCGGACTCGTAGTCGCGGCCACATGGACGCGTGAGGTATAACCCGCACACTAACACGGAACTCCGTAGCTCGCATAGGTCCCTTGGACCGCGTAGGTATTCTCGAATCATGGTCCCAGACGCTTTGAGTCTACCGCGTCGGAGGCGACAACCCCATTAATATGTCAAGAGGTGAGTGATGTTACACTAACCTAACGACTTATCGTTAAACAACATAAGCACAAGAATACTCTTTTACACAAAGCGTTACAAGACACTAACACACGTAGCATCATATCATGTCTACTTATCAAACCATCTTATTATTCTTTTCACAATTGATATAAGTCATTATAAACACATGGAAACTGTTTCTTTTATCAATCTTAAGTGGTTATACTTAACTTCCGTAAAGCTAGTATAACTCTTAAGCTTCATTTAAAAAACCAATTAGTTCTCTTACATTAAAAATGATTCGATTCTTTTGAAATGCTTTGGATCTTTATTATTCGGGCTTAAGCGTGAGGCATTCTGTAAGTGTTATTCGGGCTTAAGTCAAAGACATTGCCGTAGTTATTATTCGGTTAACACGTATGCGTCACGTACTATATATATTGTAAAATATCATGCTTTAGGAAGAATCACATACATACCGTGAAAACCACCGCGAGTTGAATATGTCGCTTGAGAGTCGACTATAATAATCACAGACATCTATCAAAGACTACTCTGAAGGTCATTTTAAGCAGAGGGTTCACGATTCTATGGAAAGTTGGGCAGCACTTCCCTACGGTGAGCTATATAAGTCTCTTTGTGAAACGGTCTATGTAAATCTGATTTGATTATTCTTCTTTTAAACCCTTCTACGTAGTATGATTCAATTCTGATACGTGATATTCTTCTAAGTATTTAATACTTATTCTAATACTACTACGGTATGCATTCTCTAATTCAAAGAGGGTTAGGATTAGTTACCTCGGTAAGCGATAATATCCTAGAAAAGTCGCGCTGAGCGAGGTTTTGCTCTTAAGTTGTATGCTCGAGAAACCTTAGAAGTTCTTCGCAACTTCTACTAAGTAGTAAGGTATTTGGGCTGGGTATTTTGGGCATTATAACAATACAAGAAGACAACTTTTCTACCAAGGGAGGGAGTAGATTTTGGCTAGGCTAGGGGTATTCGGCGAGGCCTTGAGGAGGGGAGGTTTGGACGAAAAGGCTACAAAGGGAGAGGAGAGGATTTTCAAGACTTGGAAAGATTTGTGGATGAAGAACTCTTCATCTCTAAGGGGGTATTTATAGGTCAAGAAGTGGCCAACCAATGGCCAAGATTAAGACAAGTGCAAGGCAAGTGTAGGGTGAAGATTTACTCCACACAAATATCCTACCAACTCCTTGACTTGTGCACAAGGCACAAAAAACGTGCCAATGCTCTCCAATTTCGTCGATGGGCGATTCATCCACGATTGGAGGTGCCAAGTGTCGCCTCCCGTTGGTCCAAAATGTTCGTCTCTCGGAAAAATCCGCAAAAATTAGAAATGGCATGGCGGAATTTACCTACATTTGTGGAAACGTTTCGTCGGAAAACGATTCTTTTAGTGAGTTGTGCACAAATAAAAAACGTCCAAGGCTTATCTTTAAGGCTAGACTTTTGTACGTATTCCCTTACGTACATACTCAGGAAATACGGGGTATAACACCAAAGTACTTATCAAGGCACAAATAGAATAATTCTCATTTAACAAGCCAAAGTACTTATCAAGGCACAAATAGAATAATTCTCATTTAACAAGCCAAAGTACTTATCAAGGCACAAATAGAATAATTCTCATTTAACAAGCCAAAGTACTTATCAAGGCACAAATAGAATAATTCTCAATTAACAAGTCAAAGTACTTATCAAGGCACAAATAGAATAATTCTCATTTAACAAGCCAAAGTACTACGTACGTACATTCTTTTCAAAAGACTCATTTTCATGTACAATCCCAAGATACTAGCACCCGTAGTATCACGGTGTGTCTATTTTTCAAAGTAAGTTGCTACACTTTTAGAAAACTCATTTCAAAGCTTGAAATCAAGTAACTTCAAATTTTCACAATCTAGGCAACTTATGCCCATTAATCAAAATAGACAACTTCCTTAACCATTCATAAAGCCGCTATAACCAACTTCCCATAAAGCCGTTATAACCCTTTATGGTTTTAGACATATTCATTCCTTTTTATAACCAAGAGACTTATACTAATTAAAACCAAGTATCACAAACTTTCAAATCAAGTTTCTTAACTTTCAAAATACTTCAAGTCTCTAAATCTTTAGAAAACAAGTTTCTTCTACTTTTAAACCTCAAGTAACTCACACCTTTAAAACAAGTTACTTCTCTTAAATCATGTCATTTCTCCTCTCTTAAAATAATTAAGTAAATCACTCCTTTAACTCCCCTAAAGTCATTCTGACAACCCTTAGGTTTTGGAACTAAGGCACTAGCCAAAAGGTTTGGAAACCACTTCCTTTTCAAGACTATGTACTTTAAGCAAAATACTTTCACTTTTAAGAATCCAAACTTCACTAAGGAAATGGACTATACAACTTACAATTTAAACATCAAAGTACAATCAAGGAAGTACATAGAACAAATTCTACTTTAGGCAATCCAAATACAACCAAGGAATGGATCAATTGAGGAGTAGAACATACTTTCTTTATCTTAAGGAATCATGCTAGAAGAGGAGATAGTTCACATACCTTTTCGGCTAAATCCACAAGCTAAGCCGAATACGCCGTACGTAGAAGTGTCAACCTATAATGGTCACAACAAGACTATCAACTTCTAGTCTCTAACGTAGAATAATACTAAGTATACGGTCTCTAATTCTACGGAAAATCGGGCAGCACCTCCTTTGTTTCTACTCACTTTGCCACCTTTTTCAAGGCCGAATACAATAACCAACACGCCACATTTAAGGCCCCAAACAATCAACCAAACAAAGGGGATTACACGCCTTACAATACGTGTAAAATTCCGCCCCACAATTCATACCAAGTAATTTAATACTCAATAGCCATTCTCGGCCAACAATAACTCAACACAAGTCCTTCCCAATTCTTTTTCCAATTCCAAGTTCTGAGGTCTAACATGTTATATAGTTATAAACAACTTCAACAACTACAATTTCCTCCTTACACAACATGCGACGAGTTAAACGAATAATCAACTTGAATTCCAATCTTAAGGCTAAACATGCTAGTTTTCGGATTAGGGTTCCAATAGCCAATACACTAATCCAACTACATAATATATAACTCATGCTTGCTAATATCCATAGCTACAATCAATAAGTAAACTTAATTGCTAAAATGACAAAATTTATACCTTTCCAAGCCCTTAAAATTTCCAAGATTCAAAGTCGCGCCTTAGCAATTCTTAGCTCCTTTCCTTAAGTTCCAATCCGCTCCAAGCACTCCTTAGAGGCCTATGAAGAACCCATCTTCAAGTTCCCACTTCAAAGTTGAAGAACTTCTTAAGTTTCCGCCTTGCGACTAATACGAAAACGTCATTTTTCCGAAATCTTTCTATTGAGATATCCTTACAACACTCTTAGGAACCTTGGGTTTAAGTCTTGTGGCTAATGGATCAAAACTACATAATTTTGTCTTCCTAGATGGCCTGGCCAGAGCAACATGCTAGCACACAGCTTTCTCTAAAATTTTCTAAGTGTAAAATGCCAAGTCTTGCTACTAGTTGGGTATATAAAACACATTGGAGGGTCTAGACTTAAACAAATGTGAGGCTAGGATGAATTTCACTTGGATTAAGCCTATGTGGACAAGTTGACAAGTCAACAATATCATCTTAAGAAGACTTATCTTCAAGATGGTCAATGACCATTTTACCCTTACACCTTTCGACCAAGACCAAGTGTGGGGGTGCCGTGTCGCCTCTCGTTCGTCCATAAAATTAGTAACCCTCGTGAGCCACAAAGCGTAAAATTCCTCGGGTGGGCCCAGCATGACCAAAATAAAAAAAATCAATTTCCATAATATTAATAAGTTCCATATTCTTCAAATAACGCATTTTGAGAATCCAATTCTCAACAACGAACATTTTCCTTTAGACGTTGGAAGATTTTCCGTCGGAAAAACAATTCTTCCTTTCGCACTAATTTCCAAGTCTTGATTCCTTATGTACATTCTCTTATACAAGTCTTGGACTTACGGGGTGTAACATTCTTCCCCCCTTAGAAACATTCTTCCCCGAATGTTCTTAGTCGGTTGCCAAGCTATACAAACTCAGCATAAACTACATCTTATGCTGCTCAATCAAAACATGCACAAGACCAATGATGCCACACATGGCCACCACAACATACGTGAACATAATAATGGACCTTCATGCATGGTCCCTTCTCACAAAACTCGAAGGTTCTGATCTTCCCAAACACGGGATCCTTGGGGTTCCTTTCTTTCCTTACTTGTCATACTTTCGTCTTTCAAACTCATCTAGTACACGTACAAAATATCAAATTTTGTTTCTCTTCTCCAATCCTTGGGTTACTATCCAAACTTGGCCATATTGTTACTTACATTCCCGTTAAGGCTCTTACCGGTCCTTACGACCTAATTCGGTGGAGCATCCACGAACTCGTACAGCGATTAACTAAACTTGGGCTGGCATCCTTGGGACCTATCTCATGCGGGACCATTTCTAGCGACATCACCCCATTCCACACTCGCGGTGACCCGAAATGAGTCCATAACCCGACTCATCGTCACACTTAACTTCTCATTCTTAGTCTGAAATAAATCTCTCTCTTATCTCAAGGTACTTCTTACCCTATCCCCCTATTCACTAGAGGTTGGTCACATAGGCCAAAGTATTTCTACGTACATTCTTCCCTGTCGATTACGACCATTGTATGGGCAATTACTACTTGTGAGCTCTACACAACTATAGTCTCGGTTCACTTACCATTCTTGTCAACATTCTTAACTTCTCACTTTACTAATAAAAGTATCCACCTGCAGGGTATTATCACTTTACAACTCTAGCAATAAAGGGAAAACATATACGCTAGGGTAAAATCTGAATCTAACAATGCACGTATGATTCAAAGGAATCGAAATATACCTGTAACCCCGTGCGATGTCGCCTCCTGATCCTGCCCCGTAGTCACGTCATCTCTACGGTTCGAAGGACCACCAGAACTATAAACTACACCCTGACCTCTACCACGGCTGGCTGACATTTGAACACCCTGCCCTGGGGGACGCACATCTGTGGGGGAAAGGGAACCAACCATCGGCCTCATAGGCTGAGCCACCTCACCGCTCTTTCTAAAAGGACATACCCTCCGAATATGGCCCGGACGGCCACAATAATAACAACCATCGTGTCATGCGGCACTTCCCGAATGGCGCTTACCACATCGATACGAGGAATAGGTGGCCTCGGCCAGAAAGTCCTCTGCTCTACGAGAACCTCGACCCCTGCAGCTTGGACCGGCTCCTAAATACCTCGTGGGGTCCAATCTCCCACCTGTGCTCTGCGGGGGTATGTACTGGGTAGGCTGGGATGAATATCTCACTCGCTGCTGAGGCAGCTCGTCCAAAAACTCACCGGGATAACCAACCGGTCTAGACCTCTTACGCTGATCTCCGCGTTGGCCCTCTACCGTCTGTACACCTGTCTGTACTGGCCGAATAACCTCCTGGCGATGAAGCGTAGCACCACTATCTTGGTCAATAACATAAGCGCTTCCTCACGACCTATAGTCTCCTCCTGGCCCGGAGGCTGCAGTGCTGGGGCCTCAAACTGGCGCGAGAAAAACTTCGACCGTGAACAACATTCGGTATACCACAGGCATAAGCCCTCTCAACTCGGCCCAGTCGACTAGTAGCTCCTTTACTCCTTTGCCCTTACAGTGTTGTTGCCCTCCTTGGAGGCATAAGCGTAACACAAAATTACGTCGAGAGGAATTATCTTACTAACACGCTACATGCACGATCTTGAGTGAGAAGAATAGAAACCAACTCCTAAATGTCTGTAGCCTCTGTTTATGGGTGTGGCACGCAACACACGATAATCAAGACTCTACTAGACACGGTGCGTAGACATTTCGAGGATAGCTCGCTCGATACCACTCTGTCACGCCCCGAACCGGGCGTGGTGGTGCCCTACACAGGCACCCTTCTACCTTAACAACTAAGTAAAGCTGCGGAAATTAAATAACACCTCATTTTTTTAAAACCAGCGTCGTGCAAGGCAAAGCCGACAAAGTGCCATATAATATACATAAACAAAAGACACTACACCGCATGAGTCCAATCCACATATGAATACAGGACCTCAAGAGTTATCTTGAACTATGGCGGACAAGGCCGCCGTACCATGCGTACAAAAGCACATCTTGAAAGAACTTATACCAAAAGATAAACTCCCAAACGAAGGAGCTATCCAAAAACTACGGCGGTCTACACTGCCGATCACCAAGCTAGCGTACCTAAACTGCGGCATGAGCGGCCCGAAAGGAGGTCGATGCGAAGAATGTACCAAGTATGTGAAACGATGAAATCGTAATGAAATCATAACGATCTAAATAAAGCAGGAGACATGTATGATAGCCAACCTACAATACCTGATACATAGCGGTCATATCAAGTCGGGGGCGCATGCCCTCAAAGTCACTACTCAAATATAACTATGGGTCTCACGCCTACAATATCAATCATGTCCAAGGAGTATTCCTCGTGGTCGCATGCCCCGGAATCCCACATCGTATAAGCATGACCATGGGGTAATACAAACAAATCCGGGAAGCCCACCCGACTCCTGGTCACATGCCCCGGAATCCCACATCGTATAAGCATATCCAAAGAGTATCCCTCGTGGTCGCGTGCCGGCATCCATCGTATAAGCATGACCATATGGTATCCTCGCGATCGCGTGCCCCGACATCCCACATCGTATAAGCATGGTGCGGGGTGGCACAAACAAATCAGGAATCTAACGAGCTCACGGTCACGTGCCGGAATCGCGTCGTATAAGCATGTCAAAGGTATCCTCGTGGTCGCGTGCCGGAATCCCACATCGTATAAGCGCTGACCATAGGGTATCCCTCGCGGTCGCGTGCGGCATCCGTGATCGTATAAGCATGACCGTAGGGTAACACAAATAATGGAAGCATGCGGTGGAATCCACATCAGCGTCGATGCGTCGAGTAAACTTCTGACAAGGCGGTAGACCACTCCAATCGAGTCGCGGCAACTTAATAAAACACAATACTTGCACTCAAAGGCTATCACCAGCACACATAGGCTAATTCTCAATTAACCAAGCCAAAATACTTATCAAGGCACACATAGAATAATTCTCAATTAACAAGCCAAAGTACTTATCAAGGCCTGATTAGAATAATTCTCATTTAACAAGCCAAAGTACTTATCAAGGCACAATTAGAATAATTCTCATTTAACAAGTCAAAGTACTTATCAAGGCACAAATAGAATAATTCTCATTTAACAAGCCAAAGTACTTATCAAGGCACAAATAGAATAATTCTCATTTAACAAGCCAAAGTACTTATCAAGGCACAAATAGAATAATTCTCATTTAACAAGCCAAAGTACTTATCAAGGCACAAATAGAATAATTCTCATTTAACAAGCCAAAGTACTTATCAAGGCACAAATAGAATAATTCTCATTTAACAAGCCAAAGTACTTATCAAGGCACAAATAGAATAATTCTCAATTAACAAGCCAAAGTACTTATCAAGGCACAAATAGAATAATTCTCATTTAACAAGCCAAAGTACTACGTACGTACATTCTTTTCAAAAGACTCATTTTCATGTAAAATCCCAAGATACTAGCACCCGTAGTATCACGGTGTGTCTATTTTTCAAAGTAAGTTACTACACTTTTAGAAAACTCATTTCAAAGCTTGAAATCAAGTAACTTCAAATTTTCACAATCTAGGCAACTTATGCCCATTAATCAAAATAGACAACTTCCTTAACCTTCCATAAAGCCGCTATAACCAACTTCCCATAAAGCCGTTATAACCCTTTATGGTTTTAGACATATTCATTCCTTTTTATAACCAAGAGACTTATACTAATTAAAACCAAGTATCACAAACTTTCAAATCAAGTTTCCTAACTTTCAAAATACTTCAAGTCTCTAAATCTTTAGAAAACAAGTTTCTTCTACTTTTAAACCTCAAGTAACTCACACCTTTAAAACAAGTTACTTCTCTTAAATCATGTCATTTATCCTCTCTTAAAACAATTAAGTAAATCACTCCTTTAACTCCCCTAAAGTCATTACAACAACCCTTAGGTTTTGGAACTAAGGCACTAGCCAAAAGGTTTGGAAACCACTTCCTTTTCAAGACTATGTACTTTAAGCAAAATACTTTCACTTTTAAGAATCCAAACTTCACTAAGGAAATGGACTATACAACTTACAATTTAAACATCAAAGTACAATCAAGGAAGTACATAGAACAAATTCTACTTTAGGCAATCCAAATACAACCAAGGAATGGATCATTTTGAGGAGTAGAACATACTTTCTTTATCTTAAGGAATCATGCTAGAAGAGGAGATAGTTCACATACCTTTTCGGCTAAATCCACAAGCTAAGCCGAATACGCCGTATGTAGAAGTGTCAACCTATAATGGTCACAACAAGACTATCAACTTCTAGTCTCTAACGTAGAATAATACTAAGTATACAGTCTCTAATTCTACGGAAAATCGGGCAGCACCTCCTTTGTTTCTACTCACTTTGCCACCTTTTTCAAGGCCGAATACAATAACCAACACGCCACATTTAAGGCTCCAAACAATCAACCAAACAAAGGGGATTACACGCCTACAATGTAAAATTCCGCCCACAATTCATACCAAGTAATTTAATACTCAATAGCCATTCTCGGCCAACAATAACTCAACACAAGTCCTTCCCAATTCTTTTTCCAATTCCAAGTTCTAAGTTCTAACATGTTATATAGTTATAAACAACTTCAACAACTACAATTTCCTCCTTACACAACATGTGACGACTTAAGCGAATAATCAACAGAATTCCAATCTTAAGGCTAAACATGCTAGTTTTCGGATTAGGGTTCCGATAGCGATACACTAATCCAACTACATACTATATAACTCATGCTTGCTAATATCCATAGCTACAATCAATAAGTAAACTTAATTGCTAAAATGACAAAATTTATACCTTTCCAAGCCCTTAAAATTTCCAAGATCGCGCCTTAGCAATTCTTAGCTCATTTCCTTAAGTTCCAATCCGCTCCAAGCACTCCTTAGAGGCCTATGAAGAACCCATCTTCAAGTTCCAACTTCAAAGTTGAAGAACTTCTTAAGTTTCCGCCTTGCGACTAATACGAAAACGTCGTTTTTCCGAAATCTTTCTATTGAGATATCCTTACAACACTCTTAGGAACCTTGGGTTTAAGTCTTGTGGCTAATGGATCAAAACTACAAAATTTTGTCTTCCTAGATGGCCTGGCACAGAGAAAGCGACATGCTAGCACAAAGCTTTCTCTAAAATTTTCTAAGTGTAAAATGCCAAGTCTTGCTACTAGTTGGGTATATAAAACACATTGGAGGGTCTAGACTTAAACAAATGTGAGGCTAGGATGAATTTCACTTGGATTAAGCCTATGTGGACAAGTTGACAAGTCAACAATATCATGCTAGCAAGACTTATCTTCCAAGATGGTCAATGACCATTTACCCTACACCTTCGACCAAGACCAAGTGTGGGGTGCGCGTGTCGCCCTCTCATTCGTCCATAAAATTCCGTAACCTCGTGGGGCCAGCGTAAAATTCCTCGGGTGGGCCCCACATGACCAAATCCGTAAAAATCAATTTCCATACTATTAATAAGTTCCATACTCTGCAAACAATGTATTTTGAGAATCCAATGCTCAACAACGAACATTTTTCCTTTCCGACGTTCGGAAGATTTTCCGTCGGAAAAACAATTCTTCCTTTCGCACTCAGTTCCAAGTCTTGATTCCGTATGTCCATTCTATTCTACAAGTCTTGGACTTACGAGTGTAACAAAGGGCCCGCCATACCACGAATATACAACAACCAACCATACCGAGGATAGGCCTCGAGTAATGGAGATTCCCAGCATTTGAGCGGTGATCACAGAGTGAGGATCGTGACTTTGTATACTCTACTGCGGCATGAGCGCAGCCCGAAGGAGTCGATTACAACATGTACCAAATATGTGAAACTTGAAGTACTGTAGTGAAATCATAAGTCTAAAATAAAACCGGAGACATGTATGATTACTCATATAACAGTACACTGTGCCTTAATAACAATGAGAGTAAATAAGAGTATACTTACAACATAAAAATAGGAAGCTCACGATCAGCGGGACCACCCACCGCGGTATCATTAAGCAATCCTACTCACGGGACTATTTCACCCGCATAGGTCGTGTGGACCGCGTGAGGTATTCCTCGCATGGGACTATTTCGCGCGTAGGTCGTGTAGACGCGTGAGGTATTCCTCTCATAGTTGTATCATCGCGTGGGACTATTTCACCCGCATAAGCCCTTACGGACTCGCGTGAGGTATTCCTCGCATCGTGGGTAGCAAATCCGAGAATATGCAAATGCCACAAAGGGAATGACCCGTAATGAATAACATACTACTAGCACAAAGCTATCACACATAACATAAGCACTCACACATCATACATAACATAAGAACTCGAGGCATCATACCATATATAAGCAAGTTAAGAAATCCCCTAACTTCTTATTAGTCTTATACATGTACACTCTCATTTTTAGTTTACTTAAGGCACTAACATGTCATTATAAAAATCCGGGAATTTAACCCAAAGTACTACTCTTTTAAAATGACTCTTTTCATACAAAACTTCCAAGATACTAATAACCATAGTATCAAGTCATAACTACTTTTCAAGACAAGTCACAATACCTTTTTAGAAAAAATACATTTTCGGGCTTCTAAATCAAGTGACTTCTTTCTTTTAAAACCTTAGCAATTGATACCTTTAAATCAATTTATCTTTCGTTATTTCAAGTCATTTAACATACTTAAATTACTTAGAGTAAACCACTCTTTTTAACTTTCCATAAAGTTATTATAACCAACTTCCCATAAAGCCGTTATACTAGCTTTATACTTTGGAAACTTACATACTTCTTTATAACCAAGAGACTTAAACTTTCCAACAAAACAAGTATCAACAATACTTTCAACATACTTAAAGTCTCTTAACTTTGAAAACCAAGATATCCTTAATATTTAAACAAGTGAGTTAATTCCCTAACTCAACCAACTTGGACATTCTTAAAATAAGCCAAGGATATCAAATATACTAGATTGTCAAAATCTTGTACGTCTACCATACTATACATTTACAACTTATTCATGCTCAAGAGATAAGAAAATTCCACATACCTTTTCGGTTTAATCCACTTGCTAAGTACAATTCGCCGTACGTAGTATGTCAACCTATAATGACCATAATACGTCTATTAACTTCTTACTTCAAACGTAGAATATTCTAAGTGCAAAGTCACTAAATTCTACGAAAAATCGGACAACACTTCCTTTGTTTCTACATACTTTGCCACCTTTTTCAAGGCCGAATTCAATAGCCAAACACGTCACATTTAAGGCTCAACAAAGTAGTTAACAATAGGGGATTGCACGCTTAATCAAGACGTGTAAAATTCCGCCCCACAATTGACATTAAACTAGTCCAAAATACAATGTCCATTCGGCAATTAGCAACAACAATACCAATTCTTTTCCAATTTCTATTCAATCCAAATCGTTTAGTATAACATGTTATAAAGTCGCAATTGATTATAACAACTACAATCCTCAAGTAGGTAAACATGCGACAATTCTAATTATCGACCAAATTGTATTTCAATTTCAAATGGCTTAACATGTCATTTTCGGATTTGAGCTTCCAAATTTCCACAACACTTATCAATCTTCATAACACATATCACATGATCATTTCTAACTTATAATAATATGGAATCTTCAATTACAAAAGTAAGACGAAGATTATACCTTATTTAGCCCAAATATGATCCATGATTACAAGTCGATCCTTAGAAACTTTAGCTCCTCCTTTCGACATTCCAATCCACTCCAAGCAACCTTTAGAAGCCTATGAAGAACTCCATTTCAAGTTCCATCTTCAAAGTTGAATAACTCCTTAGGTTTTTGCCTTGCGACTAATACGAAAACGCCATTTTTCTGGGATCTTTCTATTGAGATACACTTACAATACCCTTAGGTACCTTGGTTTAAAGTGGGGAGATTATTGGACAACAATTGAAAATTTTCTCTTGAGCCACAGCTAAAGAGAGCCTCGCATTGTTTTTCTCTCAATTCTTGAAAAACTTTCTAAGTATGGAGACTAGTCTTGCACTAGTAGTAGTATATATAAATAAAACAAGGTCTAGGATTCATCCAAATGGAAGGTCAAGATGTGGTCAATTATCTCAAGCTATTGACTTTTTGACTTAGTCAAACTTATCAAGCCAAAGTCTTTGCAAGACTTGATCATCTCATTAGTGGTCAAATGACCATTATATCCATGCCCGGTCGTCCAAGGCCAATAAGGGTGACACGTGTCGCCCTCCCATTCGTCGCAATATTTCGTTTTCCGACAATTCCATAATTCCGATAAATTTTTACTCGTCTCAAATCGTAACATTTTTGAGTTCTTACGTACGTTCTTATAAACATATCCTGGAATTTCCGGGGTGTAACATTCTTCCCCCCTTAGAAACATTCGTCCCCAAATGTTCTTTTGGGAGTCAAACTTAAAGATAGCCACATAGTCTCCTTACAACCCCTACATACCAATAATTCCACACGTGGCCACATAACAATGCTCATACAAAAAATGTCAACCTGAACCCCCATGTGTCAACGTCGGTTATCTGCATAAAGCCTGGCGACTCTGAGCTTACTAGTAATCTTTCCTGGATAAGCTTCGCCTTATCCACAGCCCGCTGAATCAAGTCTGGACCAAATAACTGAACCTTGCCTACGTCGAACCACCCAACCGATGATCTACACCTCCTTACATACAAGACCTCATACAGGGCCATCTGAATACTGAAGGGTATCTGTTATCGTACGTAACTCAACAAGAGGCAAATAATCCTTCCGGTAACTCGAAATCAATAACATCGACCCGACCTATCCTCAAGTGCACGGATAATGCGCTGCTGTCGTCGATGCGAGGGTATAATGCAAAGCGAGACTCACTGTGTTCCTAATCCGCCACGAAGAACCTCGAAGTTATCGTAGAAGAGCTCATCACATGCGACATCATAACGTAGGAACCTCGTGCAGTCTCACAATCTCCCTACTATATAAGCTAGCATAAACCTCATCTGAGCAAGTGGTCCTAACCGGAAGAACACAGTTTGTTTCGCCAGCCTATTTACCATGACCCCGAGTCGCGCCGTCGAAATGCGATGCCACCTGTAACAAGATCCATATTAATTACCTCCCATATCTAAGTCGGGATCTAAATCGCCTGTAATAGCCCACTGGCTCCTGGTGTTCAACCTTGACCTGCTACCAATTCAGACATTAAGCAACAACTGCGCTCGTCCCCCGGGCCATCTTACCAATACCAGCGTCGAGGTCACGACCACAACCGACCCGAGCGGTTGGAGCAATAAGCGCTGCGTGCCTCCCTAAGACCTGTGACTTGTTCTGCGATCAGTACACGCAATCTATCCTCGTCTCCACGGACCTCATCGGTGCTACTCAGCGAGCTCTTCTCTTCTCGAAGAGCCGTATCTCGACACCGTATCATAACTAGATCCTCATATTGTCGCCTCTTTACCTCCTCAACGACGGAAGGCTCGGCAACCTCTCGGATCTAAACTTCATTAACCTTGGAAACAAATTACACGAACCCCTCGGCTCGGTAGTTGATGAATCTCACGGACCACGTCCTGTCTATCTGGCTGCCCATCGGACATACTACCCTTAGATCCACGACTAAGAGTATCTTTAACTGTCTTGGCTTTCCCTGGGTGGTATAGGATATCGATATCACAATCCTTGAATAACTCTAACCACCGTCGCTATCGCAAATTCTACTACCTCTGTCTGAAGGTATACCGGAGGCTTTTGTGGTCTGCACAAATATCCACATGAAGTCTATATATACGTCATGCCTCCAAATATTCAAGGCATGATTTAACTGCCGCCAGCTCTAAATCGTGAGTGGCGTAATTTCCTTTCCTGCTTCCTAACTCAGGAAAACATAGGCTCTATCCTTATCGGGTTGCGTCGGACACAACCTATTGACACCAGCGTGTTATCATAATAACCTAACCCTCTTGTTATACCCCGTATTTCTGGAGTATGTACGTGAGGACGTACGTACATTTGTACAAACCCTAATTAGGTTAAGAATGGTATTGTAAGCTTTCGACGGAAAAGATTTCGAACCTTGTGAAGGAAATTCCACGTTTTTAATATTTTAACCGATTACGGATTTTTACGAAAGACGAATATTTTGAACCAATGGGAGGGCGACATGTGTCACCCTTAGTTGGCATGTGTTGGACGAAAATGTGGCCAAGTGGGCAAGTCAATTGGTCAAGTCTTGCAAGTTGATTTTGTGTGAGTGGGAGTAGGTAGAGGGTGGACGTTTTTTTGTGAGTTAGTGGAGTCCACATGGCTCATTGTTGTGGTGGGCATGTGTTCCATTATTGTGGTGGACATATGTCCAAATGTTGTGGGAGAAACTTGGTTGGAAGACCTCATCTTTCACTCGGATAATAATCCCAACCCTCCACTTGTTTTAATCTTGTCCCTTGAGTGTTCTATTAATACCCCCGAGTGAAGACTTCTTCATCCACTCCTTTCTCCAAGTCTCAAAACTCCCTCTCCTAGTAGTGTTCTCGTCAAAGTCCTCTTCCCCTCTTCCTAGTTGCTCACCGAAAGCCCCCTTGGTAGAAAATATTCTCCAGTGTTGTTACTATCTCCAAAATACCTAGCCCAAATCCACATGGTATTTAGGTAGAAGTTGTGTAGAACTTCTAAGGTTTTCTTGGAGCTATCGGAGCGTGCAAATTAGGAGCTAAATGTTATACCCCGCATTTCCAGAGTATGTACGTGTGGACGTACGTACGAATTTTGAGCCTTAAGTTAGGCATGTTTCGAAATTTTGGGCACAGTCTGGATTAAGTCGTTTTTACGGCGGAGCGTTTCCACTGCTTTAGAGAAAATTCCGGCTATGTCATTTATAATTTTTGCGGATTTTTCCGAGAGACGAAACATTTTGGACCAGCGGGAGGTGACATGTGTCACCGCATCGTAGCAAGTGGAGGACTTGGGCGATTGGGCGTCAGAGGATCGGTTGGCCTTGGCCGATTGGTCCTTGAATTGTGCCTTGTTTTGGCCTTGTTTTGTGGAGTGTTTTGTGGAGTGTTTTGTGGAGTAGGGTTAGGGTGCACTTGGCTTGATCTTGGCCTTACACTTGCCTTGCACATGGCTTGATCTTGGCCGTTGGTTGGCTTTTGGTTTTGCTATAAATACCACAAGTGTGAAGACTTCATCCATTCCAAAAACTTCCAAGTCTTGAAACCCTCTCCTCCCTTCTTGTTGTGCTAGCCGAGAGCTTCCCCTCCCTCCCCCGGTTCGTGCGGCCTTGTGGCCGAGCGCACCCTCCCTTTGTGGTACCTTGGCAGGGTACCCCTAGCCTAGTTGTCTTCGTATAATACCCTTGTTGTGGTATAGAAATACTCTCTAATATTGTTATAATGTCCAAATACCTTGGCCCCAAATACCTTGTAGTATTCCCAAGGTTACACTTATACAAAGCCAGAAAATATGATTATACTTCCTTAGCCGCAAAAGCGAACCCCTAAGGAAATCTTCACCCGTTGTTGAAGTTGTAAGTAGAAGTTGGTTAGAACTTCTAAGGGTTGTTTGGAGCGCTCGGAGTAGGAGCTAAGCGTTGCTCAGGATCGACTTTATACTTGGATAATTTTGGGCTTATCGAGGTAAACACTACTGTCCTTCTATTGTAATTGGAAATTACATGTTTGAATATATAGTCGAAGTATACTATATATAGAACTATACTTAGTACTGTGGCAATGTCTTTTGACTTAAGCCTGAAGAATTAATTAGGACTGTATTACAGGTAGACTTGTGTAGTATTACTGTGTAGTAGATTTGTACACGTCCGGTTAGGCGTGTAAAACCCCCCCCCCTGGTTGGCTTGGTAGCCGGCCTCGATAGAGACGGAGATTTCTTGTTGTGTGAGGAGAGTCTTCGAATTTTACGTAGATTATGGAGCGTTGAGATCTAGATGTTAATAAGCGCGCGTGGCCTTATAGGTTGAAGTACTACGTGTGGAGTGATCCACTTGGCAGCAGGAGTAGCGGCGGTTTGAGGTACTTGGGCGTTTTGCTATTAGTCGACAATCGTCGCGAGGTATGTGAACCTCTTCCTATCTCTTACAGCATGATATGTGTGAACTATGTAAATGCGGTGAGCGTACATGTGTTAAGCGTGTTTGATTGTTCTTAACACGTAAAGTGTTATAACGGCTTTATGGGAAGTTGGTTATAACAACTTTATGTAGGTAAGAAAATACTTTGTGGTTTTAAAAAAGGTAACTGATGTGAACTATAACTGGCTAGTTATAATAAAGAACTTGATGTATTTCAAAAGATTTATAAATCGAGAGTAACACTTGGTTTTAAAGGATTTAAAAAGAGTTATACTAGCTTTATGGGGAGTTAGGTATAATGTCTTAAGAGAAGTAAAGAAAATGGTTTAATGATGTTAGAAGTTAAGAGACTTGATCTTATAAGATAAGAGACTTAACTTATTTGTTTTAATGTGGATGTTTGTGTGAAACCTCATTCGTGAGTAATGAGTACTTGGTTTTATTTAAAGGGATAATGTTTCTTGATTTGGAAATCAGAATGTGTATCGACAGGACCAACTGCGGCGTTAATAAAGGAAAATGTATTGAATAATGATGTATCGTATTAAAACGGTAGAAACCTCATCTGCATAGAAACTAAGATGAGACAAAATGATATTACATTTTCTAGATCATGCTTCTTTGTAATAAGAATGTTGTAAACAAGAATAACCTACTCTCGCGTGAGACATATATTACTCAATTGTTCTAAAAGGAATCAGTGATTAAGTTTATGAACTATGAAACCATTTGAAAATGAGAAACTTGAGTAATTGAAACTAGGCAAGCGGAACTTAGGAAAAGAATGTTGTTACTTGATTTTGAAAAGGAATGTGGGTTGGTCATTCTAATACTACAGTGTCGGGTGACTTTTATAAAAGTAATGGATCTCTTTTAAAGAACTTAACGTATGTAGTACTTTGGGGTTACAAACCCGGACTTTGGCATAAAATGAAAGTACTTTGAGTTGTGTGAGACTTGCCTATGCTTGTTGTTGTGAAACTTGCCTATGCTTGTTGTTGTGAAACTTGCCTATGCTTGTGATGATAGCCTTGGTTGTGCAAGTGTGGTATTTACGTATTCTGCGTCTCGGTAGAGGCGGTTGACTTATTGAGAACTTACTTGGAGCGTCTTTGGCGGTGATGGAGAATTCCACGGGTATGTTTCCATTTTGATTCTTGTCTTGTTGTTGATGTCACATGGACATGTCTGCCGTCACGATATTAGGGCATGCGGCCATGCGGCGGGTTGATTACCGATATATGGTTATCTTGCAACATGGGCGTGTCTACCGTCTGCGATATTCGGGCATGTGGCCGTGCGGCGGGGTTGACCACGATATATTGTTATTGAGGTTACATGGGCATGTCTACCGTCACGATGTCCGGGGCATGTGGCCGTGCGGCCTTGTTGTGTGTTGCATCATGGACATGTCTACACCCGTCGATGTCCAGGGGCATGTGGCGTGATGCGAACATGATGGATGTGGTGGGCGTGAGACCCATAGTTATATTTAGTGGTGACTTTGAGGCGTGAGTCACGACTTATGCTTTTATGTTGCGTCTTGTATTTTGGTTATCATACATGTCTCTCTGCTTTATATATTTGTTATGATTTAAGCTGCGATATTCTGATTTCACATACTTGGTACTGTTGTCGACCTCGCCCGGGGCTGCGTTAAATCGCGGTAGAGGTACATCGATCGTGGATCCCGCTCTTAGGATCTCACTTGCGTGTCGGAAAGCTCAGTTCCTTGGAGGCTTATCTTTGGTATGTTTCCACTGAGTTGTAGGTTCTTGTACATTCGGGGTATGGCGAAGCCTGTCCGTCATAGTTGTTAATATATCTTAAGTGCAGCAAATCTTGTTGTGGCGGGGTTGTAAAAGATTAAAGCTGTTCGAGTTTTATGTATATCTTGAAGGCAGCTATTTTGGTTGCTTTGTTTATTTACTATATCTCTTGTTTAGTGACTCATGTTTTATGTTCGCTGATTTTCTACGATGTATGTATCACTAGGGTGCGGGGTAAGGCACGATGTGGGCCGAGTTTGGGCGTTACAAAGTGGTATCGAGCGATTAGTCCTCGGAAAGTGTCTGAACCGTGTCTAGTAGAGTCTTGATTGCTCGGTGTGTTGTGCCACATCTATGTCAGGAGGCTATAGGACATTTAGGATTGGTTTCCATTCTTCTCATTACGAATCGTGCCTTAGAGGCGTGTTGTAAGTTGGACCCCTCGGCGTGTTTCGTTTTTACGATTATGCCTGCGAAAGGCAACGAGGCGAAGGGCAAGGCGGCGAGGCTGCTAGTGTGATTCGAGAAATGCGAGCGCGAGCGGTCGATGCACGAGCAGTGCTTCCGGCAGCGGGTTTCGCGGCCGCCCGGCCTGCGAGTTTAGGCGCGGCGATGGCTGCTGAGACTCTGATACACGAGCCTCGGTCCGATGCAGAGGCGAGAAGTTGGAGTTACAAGGAGATGGCCCGATTCTGGCGAAGTCGTGGCGATATGAGATAGGTTGGATCGCGGCGATTCCGGCCCGATGCACCGTAGTTCACCAGGCGAGCGGTTTGAGGCTACAGGACTTTACGAGATGTAGCCCGCGAGTTCTGGTCGAGGCACGAGATGATCCGCGAGTTCATCAAGCGATTCTGACGGATCGTAAGTGATCGAGCCGGAGACGAGTCGGTGGTCTAAGTTCGCATCGGTGCGTGATACATGATCGGCCCGGTTTGATCGTGGGAGCTGTCGGGAGAATGCACTTCCAGCCGTTTGGGGCGAGTTTTGGGGCCTTCTGGCACATTTCTTGCCTCGCGGATGAGAGGCTCGGTAAGCAATTTTTGATGTTGGCGAGCAGGCGTCTGATTGGGAGTACAATGTGGAGTTCGACTCATTGGCGGTATGTTCCGCATTAGTAGCTAGTATGGAGGATCGAGTGCGGATATATTCTGAGGCTCGATGATTACCTAGCGAAGAGTTGTTGGTGTTTCTCTTGGGGCATGGGCGTTGCCGCGTGCGAGCTCGTACGCGCAGGTGCGAGGCGCGAAGATCGGCAGGTGGACGGCTTTCGTGAGAAGAAGGCCAAGCGGCCGGATATTTTAGCGACTTCGAGGCGGACCGCCTCAATGACGGAACTAGTTATGTACCTCCGCCATTGCGAGTGGTCTCCGCGACGCCGGGACCGCCAGGATATTGAGGCGGTCGGGGCTCCCGGGTTTGAATGTTCGAGTAGGGGTTTTGGCGGATCGGTCACCCTGCCTCGGTGTGGTCGATGTGGTAGACCGCATTTGAGAAGTGTCGTAGTACGAGGAGCTTGTTATTCTTGCGGCCCAGCGGGGCCATATGACGAGGCTGTCCAGGCGAGGTAGCTGGTAGGATAGCACAGACTACTAGGCGATTTGCGGGCCACGGTAAGTCGCGGTGGAAGTTCAGTTTTAGCGGTCCTTGAACCGCCTAGTTTGAGTATATCCTTAACCTACAGAGTTTTGTGTGTATTGATGTTGTTGATGTGTTTAATGATATGTTTGGATAGCTTTGTGCTAAAATGTGATTTAGAAACACAGTTAGTGAAAGGGTAAGTCACAGGTAGTGTGAAATGGAAGTGGTAGCTTCGCGACTGTAGAAATAAGATTGTTCGGATCAAGAAACTAGAGAGTTGGCGCTACGATGGGTCGGGTTGGGGCCATGTTGCGGGCCAACGCGTCCGTTTTGAGGAAGGGTCAGCTCTGGTGGTCGCGGTGGCGAGTCACGAGGTGCTAGGCCAGTTTAGATGACCATCGTATGAGTTCATGGATCGTTCGACGAGAATCAGTTCGTGAAGGCGGGAATGGCCTTAGGAAATCGAGGTTAGTGAGATGACGAAGTTTGGAGGTAGTGACTCGAGGGTTGGGAAACGAGCGTTGGCGGAAGTGTGAATGCGGACACTAGAGCGAGTTCGAGTGTTCGTGGCAATCTGCGAGAAAGGGGAGAAGTGGCGTGTGTTTTGTGACGGTGTGGCATGATTGTTTTAAATGCGTATAGCGGTGAAGACTATCTTGGCGCTTTGTTGTTTTGAGACCTTGAAGGAACATTCGGGGCGAATGTTTCTAAGGAAGAATGTTATACGCATTTCGGAGTAATATGCGTGTGGGCGTGCGTGCAATTTTGAGCCTTAAGTTAGGCATGTTTCGAAATTTTGGGCACAAGTGCGATTAAGTCGTTTTTACGGCGGAGCGTTTCCACGGCTTTCGTAGAAAATTCGGCTATGTCATTTATAATTTTTGCGGATTTTTAGAGAGGCGAAACATTTTGGACCAGCGGGAGGGTGGCATGTCACCCGCATTATTAGCAAGTGGAGGACTTGGGCGATTGGGCGTCAGAGGATCAGTTGGCCTTGGCGATTGGTCCCTTGAATTGTGCCTTGTTTTGGCCTTGTTTTGTGGAGTGTTTTGTGGAGTGTTTTGTGGAGTAGGGTTAGGGTGCACTTGGCTTGATCTTGGCCTTACACTTGCCTTGCACATGGCTTGATCTTGGCCGTTGGTTGGCTTTTGGTTTTGCTATAAATACCCCAAGTGTGAAGACTTCATCCATTCAAAAACTTCCAAGTCTTGAAACCCTCTCCTCCCTTCTTGTTGTGCTGGAGAGCTTCCCCTCCTCCCTTTTAGTGAGGCCTTGTGGCGAGCACGCCCTCACTTTGTGGTACCTTGGCCGTGGGGTACCCACTAGCCTAGTTGTCTTCGTATAATACCCTTGTTGTGGTATAGAAATACTCTCTAATATTGTTATAATGTCCAAATACCTTAGCCCAAATACCTTGTAGTATTCCCGAGTTACACTTATCTAAAGCCGGAAAATATGATTATACTTCCTTTAGCGCAAAAGCGAAACCCTAAGGAAATCTTCACAGTTGTTGAAGTTGTAAGTAGAAGTTGGTTAGAACTTCTAAGGGTTGTTTGGGCGCTCGGAGTAGGAGCTAAGCGTTGCTCGGGATCGACTTTATACTTGGATAATTTTGGGCTTATCGAGGTAAACACTCTTTGTCCTTCTATTGTAATTGGAAATTACATGTTTGAATATATAGTCGAAGTATACTATATATAGAACTATACTTAATCTTGTGTGATGTCTTTTGACTTAAGCTGAAGAATTAAATGATGACTGTAATTACATAGGGTGTATTACGGTGGACTTGTGTAGTATTCTTGTGTAGTAGATTTGTACCGCGTCCAGGTTAGGCGTGTAAAACCCCCCAGTTGGCTTGGCAGTGGCGGCCTCGATAGAGAAGGAGATTTCTTGTGGCGGGAGAGTCTTTGAATTTTACGTAGATTATGGAGCGTTGAGATCTAGATGTTAATAAGCGCCTTGTGGCCTTATGGGTTGAAGTACTACGTGTGGAGTGATCACTTGGCTTAAGGAGTAGCGGCGGTTTGAGAATTACTTGGGCGTTTTGCTATTAGTCGACAATCGTCGCGGTATGTGAACCTCTTCTATCTCTTCTAGCATGATATGTGTGAACTATGTAAATG
The DNA here is from genome assembly GCA_029844215.1 of Przewalskia tangutica. NCBI lineage: Eukaryota > Viridiplantae > Streptophyta > Magnoliopsida > Solanales > Solanaceae > Przewalskia > Przewalskia tangutica. Next base: position 12,691,030 of record CM056737.1, read on the forward strand.
CGGTGAGCGTGCATGTGTTAGCGTGTTTGATTGTTCTTAACACGTAAAGTGTTATAACGGCTTTATGGGAAGTTGGTTATATGACTTTATGTAGGTATGAAAATACTTTGTGGTTTTAAAAAGGTAAGCGATGTGAACTATAAGCGGCTAGTTATAATAAAGAACTTGATGTATTTCAAAAGATTTATAAATCGAGAAGTAACACTTGGTTTTAAAGGATTTAAAAGAGTTATACTAGCTTTATGGGGAGTTAGGTATAATGTCTTAAGAGAAGTAAAGAAAATGGTTTAATGATGTTAGAAGTTAAGAGACTTGATCTTATAAGATAAGAGACTTAACTTATTTGTTTTAATGTGGATGTTTGTGTGAAACCTCATTCGTGAGTAATGAGTACTTGGTTTTATTTAAAGGGATAATGTTTCTTGATTTGGAAATCAGAATGTGTATCGACAGGACGGCTGCGGCGTTAATAAAGGAAAGCGTATTGAATAATGATGTATCGTATTAAAACCGGTAGAAACCTCCATCTGCATAGAAACTAAGATGAGACAAAATGATATTACATTTTCTAGATCATGATTCTTTGTAATAAGAATGTTGTAAACAAGAATAACCTACTCTCGCGTGAGACATATATTACTCGATTGTTCTAAAAGGAATCAGTGATTAAGTTTATGAACTATGAAACCATTTGAAAATGAGAAACTTGAGTAATTGAAACTAGGCAAGCTGGAACTTAGGAAAAGAATGTTGTTACTTGATTTTGAAAAGGAATGTGGGTTGGTCATTCTAATACTACGGTATCGGGTGACTTTTATAAAAGTAATGGATCTCTTTTAAAAGAACTTAACGTATGTAGTACTTTGGGGTTACAAACCGGACTTTGGCGTAAAATGAAAGTACTTTGAGTTGTGTGAGACTTGCCTATGCTTGTTGTTGTGAAACTTGCCTATGCTTGTTGTTGTGAAACTTGCCTATGCTTGTGATGATAGCCTTGGTTGTGCAAGTGTGGTATTTACGTATTCTGGCGTCTCTCGGTAGAGCGGGTTGACTTATTGAGAACTTACTTGGGCGTCTTTGGCGGTGATGGAGAATTCCACGGGTATGTTTCCATTTTGATTCTTGTCTTGTTGTTGATGTCACATGGACATGTCTACCGTCACGATTAGGGGCATGCGGCCGTGCGGCGGGTTGATTACCGATATATGGTTATGCGCAACATGGGCGTGTCTGCCGTCACGATGTCCGGGGCGTGTGGCGTGCGGCGGGGTTGACCACCGGTATATTGTTATTGAGGTTACATGGGCATGTCTACCGTCTGATGTCCGGGGCATGTGGCCATGCGGCCTTGTTATGTGTTGCATCATGGACATGTCTGCCGTCTGATGTCCGAGGCATGTGGCGTGATCGAACATGATGGATGTGGTGGGCGTGAGACCCGTAGTTATATTTGAGTGGTGACTTTGAGGCGTGAGTCACGACTTGGCTTGCTTTTATGTTGCGTCTTTGTATTTTGGTTATCATCATGTCTCACCTTTATATGGTATTATGATTTAAGCTGCGATATTCTGATTTCACATACTTGGTACTGTTGTCTTGACCTCGCCCTTGAGGTGCGTTCATCTGCGGTAGAGTACGTCGATCGTGGATCCGCTCTTAGGATCTCACTTGGCGTGTCGGAAAGCTCCGTTCCTTCGGAGGCTTATCTTTGGTATGTTTCCACTGAGTTGTAGGTTCTTGTACATTCGGGGTATGGCGAGAGCCTGTCGTCATAGTTGTTGTATATCTTAGAGTGCAGTAATGCTTGTTGTGGGCGGGGTTGTAAAAGTTAAAGCATTCGAGGTTTATGTATATCTTGAAACAAGCTGTTTTGGTTGCTTTGTTTATTTACTATATCTCTTGTTTAGTGACTCATGTTTTATGTTCCGCTGATTTTCTACGATGTATGTATCACTAGGGTGCCGGGTAAGGCACGATGTGAACCGAGTTTGGGCGTTACTAAACCTTGCTCGGGATCGACATTTAACTTGGATAATTTTGGGCTTATCGAGTAAATACTCTTGTCCTTATTGTAATTGGAGATTACATATAAGAATAGTTAAGAGTTGAGTATAAGATATAGAAGGATATTAAAGAATAAAATTGAATTGTAATCACGGTGAAGGGTATAAAGAAAGAGAATTGATTGTACTTACATGGGTTTGTATTCTGATGAACTTGAGTAGGTTTGGGTGGGAAATGCTGCCCAATTTTAGTAGAATAGAGAACCCTCGCTTAGAATATTCTGAGTATAGTCTAGGCGTTGATAGGCGTATTTGGTATTATGAGTCGATACTCTGCGCGTGACATATTCGACTTGGCGGTGGTTTTCGGAGGAGGTATGTGATTCTTCCTATCCTCTTGAGCATGATATTTTAAATATATATATAAATGCGGTGAGCGTCGTGTGTTAGCGAACATGGTTTTACTTGGCGTCTTTTCGACTTGAGTCTAAATAATAAGAACGCTTGAAGTATTTCAAAAGAATTATGAATCATTTTTAAAGAAGAGTAATACTTGATTTTTAAACAGAATGCTTAAGAGTTATACTAGTTTTATGGGAAGTTAGGTATAACGACTTAAGAAAGATAAAATGAACGGTTTTACTTATTGTTTATGAAAATCTTGTATTGATTTACGCAAAGTGTAGTAAGATGGTTTGATAGGAGAACATGTTATGATGCTACGTGTGTTAGTGCCTTGTGATGTTGTGTAAAGGGTCGTTCTTGTTGTGCTACGTTGTTAAGCGTTAAGACCGTTATCTTGTTATTATATCACATACCAGCGACTTGTTATCACAGGGCTTGCCACCGCGATGCGGGTCTATCGGCTTTATGCGATGCGTGTGACTATGCGAGCTGCGGGAGTTCGAGTTGATCATTAAGTGTTTTATCCGTCACGGGGATGCCTATGCGATGCAATGTGACTATGCGGTCTATGAGACTATGCGGTGCGGGAGTCTAGGAGAATGCAGGGGTTAGCTACCGTCGAGAAATACCTCGTGCGGGTTTGTGTGTGACTATGCGGTGCGGGAAGTCGAGGATTAGGCACGCATAATGATACTATGGGCGATTGGCCTTGCCCGATCATTCGCGGCCTAGAAAAGACCGATTACACTATATCTATTTTGCTCTTGTTTATGTTGTGGCACTATATGCGATTATTAGTTGTATTTGCAAATGGTTTTAAATACTTTGATTTTACTTGATACTTCTGATTTCACATACTTGGTACTGTTATGACCTCGCCGAAGTGCGTTAATACGCGAGTAAGGAAGCGGTGCTAGATCCACATCCTTGGATCTACTGCTTTGGTGTCGAGCCAATCTTCTAGGAGCTCGACTTTTGGTATGGTTCTCACGATGTTGTAGACATATGTACATTCGGGGTATGGCGGGGCCACTGTCCGCCATAGTTGTTCTTGCCCAGAAGTGCAGTAGTCTATTGTAAAGTTGGGATGTAGCGCCAAACTTGATGTTTATATATATATGCGAAAAGCGCACTTTTCTCGAGATAAAGCGTGTCTCATGTTACATTGTTTCATGTCTTGTTTTTATATTCCAGCTGGTTACTCGATGTATGACTACTTAGGTGCGGGTAAGGCACGATCCACGGGCCGGGCAGTCGTGACAAAAGTGGTATCGAGGCGATTAATCCTCGAGAAAGTGTCTGAGACCGTATCTAGTAAGTCTTGATTATCGGTGTGTTGTGCACCACGCAATGTCGAGAGGCTATAGGATATTTAGGATTGGTTTCCATTCTTCTCACTCGAGATCGTGCCTTAGAGGTGTTATAAGTTGAACCCCACAACGTATTTCCTTTCTTTATGATTATGCCTCCACGTAAGGCAGCAGAGCGAGAAGGGCAAAGCGGTAGGAGGCTGCTAGTAGGACAGAGAGTCACGAGGGCAGCCCGATTCTTACAGGCGATACCTCGGGCGGCGAGTTCCGTAGCGCCGCGGCCCAGCGAGACCACGATACCGCGCCTCCGGTCCACGGCACAGGCGAGAGAGTTAAGTACAGAGATCTTGATTCTTGGCGGGATCGTGGCGAACATGAGATAAATTTGGATCTGGCGATTCGATTCAGCCCGATACACGTAGTTCACGAGATCGAGATAGTTTGAGGCTACGAGATTTTACGAGTTGTAGCCCGCGATTCTCTGGTCGAGGCACGAGGATGACCGCGAGGAGTTCATCCGTCGATTCTGAAGGATCGTCACGGGTGATCAAGGCTTGAGAGACCAGTCGTGATCTTCGGTTCGCATTGCGTGATACCGCGATCGGTTTTGACTTCGTGGGAGCTTTCCGGGAGAGCATGCTCACTCCAGTGGTATGGGACGAGTTTTGGAGGCTTTATCACTCACTTCTTGCCTCCGCGGATGAGGAGAACGCGGGTCGACAAGTTTTGTTCTTTGAGGCAGAGAGGCGCCTGATTAGGAGTACAACGTCGAGTTCGATTCTTTGGCTCGATATGTCTGCGCTAATGCGAATATGGAGGGCCGAGTGCGGCTTCGTCGCGCTAGATGATTATATGGCGAGTCGTGCGGCTGGTGTAGCTCTTGGCCGGGCATGGATATTGCGCGCATGCGAGCTCATGCACTTGGATGCGAGGCGTAGAGGCCGAAGCGGGTCGGCGGATATCGGCAGTCGTTATGCGAGCTGTCAGGCGGCGGCGTGATGGTAGGGTCAGCCTCGTAGTGCATTCTTGGTCTTCATCTCCTGATTACTCGCCCGGGCGGTACTCGTGGACCAGAGGTCGCGAGGTCGTGGCGCGGGTCGATTTTAGCGGTCCTCGAACGCGTTTATGCCTGTCCGGTAGCGAGGACGGGGCGTCGCTGGCGTAAATCCGCAGTACTTTATCGGTTCGGTTGTGATGTGTATGCCTTGATAGATCCGGGTTCTACTACGTCTATATATCTCCCTTTATTGCTAGTAGGATAGGGATGAGCACGAGTCCATAGACCGCTTTTGAGGTAGCTACGCGATGGGTGATTCGATGTGCTTCGGCGGATATATAGGGCTTGCCCGATGACTTTATGCGATCGTCGGACCTAGCGACTTGATAGAGTTGGACATGGTGATTCGATGTGATCATGGGCATGGATTGGTTAGCTTCGCTACGCCGGTGTAAGCTGCGAGGATAAGTGAGTACGATTCGGTTTCTGAGGCGGTTATTGAGTGGGAGGAACCTTTGTATCGCCAGGGGTAGGTTTATTTCCTACCTCGAGGCTAGGAAGATGGTGCGAGAAGGGTACATCTACCATCGTTCGGGTATTCGATATTGAAATTGCGGTACCAGATTTTGATCGATTCGGTAGTCGAGAGAGTTCGGATGTGTTTCAGACGACCTCCGGGTATCCTCACGAGAGGAGATAGAGTTTGTATCGATGTCTTTGCGGACAATCGTCCTATTTCCATTCGCCATACGAATGGCACTGCCGAGTTGAGAGAGTTGAAGGACGGTGAGAGATTTCTTTGGAAAAGGGCTTCATCAGGCTAGTATTTCTCCACAGGAGGCGCTGTATTGTTCGTGAAGAAGAAGGATGGGGCAGCTGCGCATGTGTGTTGATTAGGCGGTGAGCAAGGTAACCATTAAACGAATACCCTTCCGGGATTGATGATTTGTTCGACCAGATTTGCGAGTGCGAGATGTTTCTCGAGATTGATCTGCGATCGGGCTATCATCAGTGCAGTCGAGAGGCGGATGTCCCTAGGTGCATTCGGACGTGCGAACACTATGAGTTGAGGTTATGTCGTTCGGTTTGACCAATGCTCGTGATTTTATGGATTTGATGAGTGAGTGTTCAAACCATTTTGGATACTTTTGTGATAGTATTCATCGATGACATCTTAGTTTATTCTCGCTCGAGGCGGGAGCATGCGGAGCATTGAGGCTGTGTTGAGAGTTCTCAGGACCGGTGATTGTGCGCCAAGTTTTGAAGTGTGAGTTACGGTTGACTTGGTGGCTTTTCTTGGGCATATAGTCGGGTAGATGGTATTCGGTGGATCGACGAGATCGAAGCGATCGAGAGTTGGCCTAGAACCTCTTACTCCCAGGTGTGTGCGATTTTGGGCCTTGCGAGTTATTATCGGTTCGTGGAAGTTTGCTTCTATCTACGCACCATTGACTAGGTGACTCGAAAGCGGCTAAGTTTGATGGGTGATGTTTGTGGCGGGGTTTCGATTCTTGAAGGAGGCGGCGGCCCCGTTCTTACTCTTCGAGAGGTCGAGCGGCTATATCGTGTATTGTGATCGTCGGGCATCGGGCTGGGATGTGTTGATGCAGCGGGGCAAGGTTATAGCGTCGCATCGGCGGCTTAAGAAGCATGAGGAACTACCCGCCCGTGATTTGGGTTAGCGGCGGTGATTCACGCCTTGAAGATCTGGAGGCACTATTTGTATGGGGTTCGTGGATGTTTATCTGAGACCACAAAGCCTCGATATATCTTGACGGCGGAGGAGTGAACTTACGGCGAGGCGGTGGTTAGAGTTACTCGAGGATTACGATGTCGATATCTGTACCACGGGAAGGCGATGTTGTGGCGGATGCTCTTAGTCGTAGGTCGATGGGAGTCTATCGGATGTGCGGCGGAGAAGGGGCATGGTTCGCGATTTACATCGATTAGCGAGCCTTGGAGTCGATTGATTGATTACGATAGCGGTGGGGTTCGAGTTCGAGAGGTTGCAAGTCTTCCATCGTCGAGAGGTGAAGAGGCAATAGTTTGAGATCCGGTTTTGACGTATGCGGTAATCGGCCGCCGTGAGAAAGGGTCCTTTTGAGTAGCACTTTGATGGGGTGCTAAGGTTGAGGCGAGTTGTGTGTTCCGGATATTGCGGGACTTGGCGGAGTTAGGGAAGCGCCGCGGCGCGTTACTCCATCCGTCGGAAGTCGACCAAGATGTACCACGACCTCGGTCGATGTATTGGTGGGATGGCTTGAAGAGGGCGTTGCGAGTTTGTGGCTCGGTGCGTGTTGTCGGCGGTGAAGGTAGAGCACGAGAGGCACGGTGGTTTATTGCGACGATTGAGATCGACACGGAAGTGGGAGGTGATCAACATGGACTTTATTACGGGTTACCTCGCACTCAGAAACATGATTCTATTTGGGTTATCGTCGGCGGTGAAATCAACCCACTTTCTTCCGTCGGGATGACTTTTGGTGAGGATTATGCGGACATTACATCAGAGATCGTCGGTGCATGGGTCCTATTTCTATCATATCAGACGAGGAGCGATTTACGGCTAACTTACGGAGGTCTTTCGAAGGAGTTTAGGGGCGGTGAGCACAGTCGCATTCCATCCTCGGCAGACGGCAGGCGAGCGCACTATCGAGACTCGAGGATATCTGCGAGCTGTGTTATTGACTTGAGGTAGTGGGAGGATCATTGCCTCTAGTTAAGTTTGCGTATAATAATAGCTACCACTCCGGTATTCGGATGGCGCCTTATGAGGCCTTGTATGGGAGAAGTGCGGTCGCCGATAGGCTGGTTTGATGTAGGCGAGTGCGATTAGTAGGACGGACACAGTTGTGAAGCGATGGATAAGGTGAAGCTTATCTAGGAAGCGGCTATTGATTCGAGTCGGCGAAGTCGTATCTGAGATCATCGTCGTCGGCATGGAGTTTGAGGTTGATGATTGGGTTTTCTGAAGGTGTCACCCATGAAGGGTGTGATGAGATTTGGCGAGAAAGGAAGCTCGGCCCAGGTACATTGGGCCTTATCAGTTGTCGCGAGGTAGGAAAGGTCGCTACGAGTTGGATGCATGCCGTCCGATCCGGAAACGGTGCATCCGGTTTTCCATGTTTCTATCTTTGAGGAGATGTATCGGGGATCCATCTAGAGTACACCCGATTAGCGATGTCGGTGACGAGGGGTTATCGTATGAGGAGATTCCATAGCGATGTCGATCGTCGGAGTTAGGCGTCTGCGGACCAGGGCGTGGCTTCCGTCAAAGTCTTGTGGCGGAGCGAGCTCGGGGAGGAGATGGCGTGGGAAGGCGAGGAGGACGTGAGGCGAGGTACCTCACTTATTCCCCACACCTCCAAGTAACTTACTTTCCTACTTGCTGGTTTTAAATTATCATATTTGCTTAAATGTTGTATTGTGGCCATGTGTGGCATTTGCAAACTATTAAGTTGTGAGGACCTATATCGTTATCTGTCTTGAGAAGGAACATTCGGGACGAATGTTTCTAAGGAGGGGAGAATGTTATACCCCGTATTTCCGTAGTATGTACGTGAGGACGTACGTACATTTGTACAAACCCTAATTAGGTTAAGAATGGTATTGTAAGCTTTCGACGGAAAAGATTTCGAACCTTGTGAAGGAAATTCCACGTTTTTAATATTTTAACCGATTCACAGTTTTTACGAAGAGCGAATATTTTGGACGATGGGAGGCGACATGTGTCACCCTTAGTTGGCGTGTGTTGGGCGAAAATGTGGCCAAGTGGGCAAGTCAATTGGTCAAGTCTTGCAAGTTGATTTTGTGTGAGTGGGAGTAGGGAGAGGGTGGAAGTTTTTTTGTGAGTTAGTGGAGTCCACATGGTTCATTGTTGTGGTGGGCATGTGTTCCATTATTGTGGTGGACATATGTCCAAATGTTGTGGGAGACACTTGGTTGGAAGACCTCATCTTTCACTTGGATCATAATCGACCCTCAGCTTGTTTTAATCTTGTCCCTTGAGTGTTCTATAAATACCCCCCTTGAGTGAAGACTTCTTCATCCACTCCACACTTTCTCCAAGTCTCAAAAACTCCCTCTACCTCGTAGTGTTCTCGTCCCACGTCCTCTTCCCCTTCCTAGTAGCTCGTGAGAGCCCCATGGTAGAAAATATTCTCAAGTGTTGTTACTATCTCCAAAATACCTAGCCCAAATCCCTTATGGTATTTAGGTAGAAGTTGTGTAGAACTTCTAAGGTTTTCTTGGAGCTATCGGGCGTGCAAATTAGGAGCTAAACCTTGCTCAGGATCGACATTTAACTTGGATAATTTTGGGCTTATCGAGGTAAATACTCTTGTCCTTCTATTGTAATTGGAGATTACATATAAGAATAGTTAAGAGTTGAGTATAAGATATAGAAGGATATTAAAGAATAGAATTGAGCGTAATCACGATGAAGGGTATAAAGAAGAGAATTGTACTTACATGGGAATTTGTATTCTGATGAACTTGAGTAGTTTGTGGTAGGAAATCTTTGCCCAATTTTCCGTAGAATAGAGAACCCTCTGCTTAGAATATTCTCTGGTATAGTCTAGGCGTTGATAGGCGTATTTGTTATTATGGAGTCGATACTCTGCGCGACATATTCGACTTGGCGGTGGTTTTCGCGAGGAGGTATGTGATTCTTCCTATCTCTTGAGCATGATATTTTAAATATATATAGTATGGTAGGCGTGCGTGTGTTAGCGAACATGGTTTTACTTGGCGTCTTTCGACTTGAGTCTAAATAATAAGAACGAAGTATTTCAAAAGAATTATGAATCATTTTTAAAGAAGAGTAATACTTGATTTTTAAGCGAAGCTTAAGAGTTATACTAGCTTTATGGGAAGTTAGGTATAACGACTTAAGAAGATAAAAGGAGCGGTTTTACTTATTGTTTATGAAAATCTTGTATTGATTTACGCAAAGTGTAGTAAGATGGTTTGATAGGAGAACATGTTATGATGCTCGTGTGTTAGTGCCTTGTGATGTTGTGTAAGAGGTCATTCTTGTTGTGCTTACGTTGTTAGCGTTAAGACCGTTATCTTGTTATTATATCACATACCCACTTGACTTGTTATACAGGGCTTGCCACCGCGATGCTGGTCTATCGGCCTATGCGATCGTGTGACTATGCGGAGGCTGCGGGAGTTCGAGTTGATCATTAAGTGTTTTATCCCGTCACGGGGATGCCACTATGCGATGCGTGTGACTATGCTATGAGACTATGCGGACTGCGGGAGTCGAGAGAGTGCAGGGTTAGCTACCCCGTCGAGAATACCTCATGCGGATGCGTGTGCGACTATGCGGTGCGGGAAGTCGAGATTAGGCACGCATAATGATACTATGGGCGATTGGCCTTGCCCGATCATTCGCGGCCTAGAAAAGACCGATTTACACTATATCTATTTTGCTCTTGTTTATGTTGTGGCACTATATGCGATTGGCTAGTTATATTTGCAAATGGTTTTAAATACTTTGATTTTACTTGATGCTACGATTTCACATACTTGGTACTGTTATGCTTGACCTCCTTGAAGCTGCGTTCGTCGCGGTAAGAAGCAGTGCTAGATCCACATCCTTAGGATCTACTTTGGTGTCGGAGCCGTCTTATCAGGAGGCTCGACTTTTAGTATGGTTCTCACGATGTTGTAGACATATATGTACATTCGAGGTATGGCGGAGCCTCCCGCCATAGTTTTACTTCCAGAGGTATGTAGTCTATTGTAAAGTTGGGATGTAGCGCCAAACTTGATGTTTATATATATATGCCGAAAGGAGCCCTTTTCTCAGATAAAATGTGTCTAATGTTACATTGTTTCATGTCTTATTTTTATATTCAGCTGTTTACTATGATGAATGACTACTTGGTGCGGGTAAGGTACGATCCACGGGCCGGAATGGGTCGTGACATCTCTAGTCTTCGGGAGGAGTTAGAGCGTAGTCGAGTCAACTTATCTTCCAATATGAAACCTTTCTCATTCTTGCGAAATATTCGGGTGTCCTTAATCTCGATTATAGTTCGTGTTTCCTTTTCTCTGTTGCAACAAACTTGGTCATTATCTTAGATTTGATTCTTTTGCTTGCCTCAGCTAAGACTTCGATCAAATACAATTTAGGGGAGGTTTCCTTGATCTCGTCAGTAGTAACCGATGCTACCACCTTTCCTCGAGGTGTTCTTCCTGCCCATTATTTACTAATGGTCTTACACTGGTCTGAGGTAATCATATCTCGTGCAACTTACATAACTATAGTCGTATTCTCTTTTATCATTACAGTGCATAACCTTACCTTATGCTTATTATTAGCAAAAGTATTTCTATCTTGATTAAGTAATCGTGCGGTTTCATATATGTGTACTACGCATTTTCCTTACGACACTTCCCGACCATTTCATCGTTCTTAATTACTGACCTGATACATTTCCCACGGTTATCTAAAAAGTGTAACCTATGGCGTAGCGATCTGAAGACCTTACGTCTTACATCCTTGCGTCTAACAACGTGGAGTGCATGTAACCCCATATCGTAAAACTATCCTTTACATGGGGAGAACATCTCCTAAATAAACCTTCCTTGAGTCACAACCCTAATCACGAGTCTCTTGCGGTCGATAAATATCTAATCATCACGCGCGCCTTTAAGTTCGTGTAGACTTTCCAACCTACCAAAGATGCCCTCGACTTTCCGGTGACACTCGTACTTATTTTATTCTTGCCTTGCACGTTTTCTGAAATTACGGAAGTTCGTGTACGACCGCTACACCAAACCAACTCGAAGTACCTCGAGGGCTAACATAAATTCCTTCAAATTGATTATTACTTACTTTCTGCGTCAATTTACCTCGAATGAACAAGTCACGGACTTATTAAAAACAATGGCGCCAAAGAAGGAAGGATAATTCGCGGTTACTACCATTTCTCTTCCTTTACCTCCTCAACGGAAGGCTCGGCAACTCTCGGATCTAAACGTTAACCGGAAACAAATTACACGAACCCCGGCTCGGTGGTTGATGAATATCACGGACCGCGTCGCTCTGTCTGCCCATCGACATACTGCCCTTAGATCCACGACTAAGAGTATCTTTAAGTATGGCTTTCACGGGTGGTATAGGATATCGATATCACAATCCTTGAATAACTCACAACCGTCTATCGCCAAATTCTACTACTGCATGCGAAGGTATAGGAGGCTTTTGTGATGCGCACAAATATCCACATGAAGTCTATATATCGTCATGCCTCCAAATATTCAAGGCATGATTTAGCCGCCACTCTAAATCGTGAGTGGCGTAATTTCCTTTCCTTCCGCAACTCTGGAAAACATAGGCTCTATCTTGCTCGGGTTGCGTCGACTACAGCCTATTGACACCCGACGTGTTATCATAATAACCTAACCTCTTGTTATACCGTATTTACGGAGTATGCGTGAGGGCGTCATTTGTACAAACCTAATTAGGTTAAGAATGGTATTGTAAGCTTGCGGCGGAAAGATTCCGAACGCGTGAAGGAAATTCCACGTTTTAATATTTTAACCGATCACAGTTTTTCGAAGCGAATATTTTGAACGATGGGAGGCGACATGTGTCACCCTTAGTTGGCATGTGTTGGGCGAAAATGTGGCCAAGTGGGCAGAGTCAATTGGTCAAGTCTTGCAAGTTGATTTTGTGTGAGTGGGAGTAGGTAGAGGTGGGCGTTTTTGTGAGTTAGTGGAGTCCACATGGCTCATTGTTGTAGTGGGCATGTGTTCCATTATTGTGGTGGACATATGTCCAAATGTTGTGGAGACACTTGGTTGGAAGACCTGCATCTTTCACTTGGATCATAATCGACCCTCCACTTGTTTTAATCTTGTCCCTTGGTGTTCTATAAATACCCCGCGAGTGAAGACTTCTTCGTCCACTCCACACTTTCTCCAGTCTCAAAACTCCCTCTCTAGTAGTGTTCTCGTCGAAGACCTCTTCCCCATTCCTAGTAGCTCGTGAGAGCCACACATGGTAGAAAATATTCTCCAGTGTTGTTACTATCTCCAAATACCTAGCCCAAATCCCTTATGGTATTTAGGTAGAAGTTGTGTAGAACTTCTAAGGTTTTCTTGGAGCTATCGGACGATGCAAATTAGGAGCTAAACCTTGCTCGGATCGACATTTAACTTGGATAATTTTGGGTTTATCGAGTAAATACTCTTGTCCTTCTATTGTAATTGGAATTACATATAAGAATAGTTAAGAGTTGAGTATAAGATATAGAAGGATATTAAAGAATAGAATTGAAGCGTAATCACGATAGAAGGGTATAAAAGAAGAGAATTGAGCTGTACTTACATAGGGTGTATTTCTGATGAACTTGAGTAGTTTGGCGTGTAGGAAATGCTACCCGATTTTCCGTAGAATAGAGAACCCTGCGCTTAGAATATTCTACGGTATAGTCAGGCGTTGATAGGCGTATTGGTATTATAGGTCGATACTCTGCTGCGCGACATATTCGACTTGGCGGTGGTTTCGTATGGAGGTATGTGATTCTTCCTATCCTCTTGAGCATGATATTTTAAATATATATATAGTGCGGTGAAGCGTCGTGTGTTAAGCGAACATGGTTTTACTTGGCGTCTTTCGACTTGAGTCTAAATAATAAGAACATGAAGTATTTCAAAAGAATTATGAATCATTTTTAAAGAAAGAGTAATACTTGATTTTTAAGCGAAGCTTAAGAGTTATACTAGCTTTATGGCAAGTTAGGTATAACGACTTAAGAAAGATAAAAGGAGCGGTTTTACTTATTGTTTATGAAAATCTTGTATTGATTTACGCAAAAGTGTAGTAAGATGGTTTGATAGGAGAACATGTTATGATCTACGTGTGTTAGTGCCTTGTGATGTTGTGTAAGGGTGCGTTCTTGTTGTGCTTACGTTGTTAAGCGTTAACAGATTATCTTGTTATTATATCACATACCGCCGACTTGTTATCACAGGGCTTGCCACCGCGATGCTTGGTCTACCTATGCGATGCGTGACTATGCGGGTGCGGGAGTTCGAGATTGATCATTAAGGGTGTTTTATCCGTCACGGGGATGCCCTATGCGATGCTGTGTGACTATGCGGTCATGAGACTATGCGGTGCGGGAGTCTAGGAGAATGCAGGGGTTAGCTACCCCGTCGCGAGAATACCTCATGCGGGCATGTGTGACCTATGCGGTGCGGAAGTCGAGGATTAGGCACGCATAATGATACTATGGGCGATTGGCCTTGCCGATCATTCGCGGCCTAGAAAAGACCGGTTACACTATATCTATTTTGCTCTTGTTTATGTTGTGGCACTATATGCGATTGAGCTAGTTGTATTTGCAAATGGTTTTAAATACTTTGATTTTACTTGAGTACTTTTGATTTCACATACTTGGTACTGTTATGCGACCTCGCTGAGAGTGCGTTGCACGCGCGGTAAGGAAGCGAGTGCTAGATCCACGTCCTTAGGATCTCTACTTTGGTGTTGAGCCCATCTTCTGGGAGGCTCGACTTTTGGTATGGTTCTCACGATGTTGTAGACATATGTACATTCGGGGTATGTGGGCCCCGTCCCGCCATAGTTGTTTACTTCCAGAGGTTTGTAGTCTGTTGTAAAGTTGAGATGTACTGCCAAACTTGATGTTTATATATATATGCCGAAAGCGCACTTCTCGAATAAAGCGTGTGTCATGTTACATTGTTTCATGTCTTGTTTTTATATTCATTAGTTACTACGATGTATGACTACTTGGGTGCGGGTAAGGCACGATCCGAACGGGCGAGTCGTGACAAAAGTGGTATCGAAGCGATTAATCCTCGAGAAAGTGTCTACAGTATCTAGTAAGTGCGATTATCGGTGTGTTGTGCACCACGCTGATGTCGAGGAGGCTATAGGATATTTAGGATTGGTTTCCATTATTCTCACTCTGAGATCGTGCCTTAGAGGCGTGTTATAAGTTGAACCCTCTAACGTATTTCCTTTCTTTACTGATTATGCCTGCGTAAGGCAACCAAGGCGAGAAGGAAGGCAGGGAGGCTGCTAGTAGGACAAAGAGAGTCACGAGGCACCCGATTCTTACAGGCGATACCTCGGGCGGCGAGTTCCATGGCGCCGTCGGCCAGCGAAGACCACGGTACCCGCGCCTCGGTCCACACGGGCGAGGAGTTAGGTACAAGAGATAGCGATTCTTGGCGAGATCGTGGCGAACATGAGGATAAATTTGGATCTGTGATTCAGTTCAGATGCACACCGTGGTTCACGAGATCGAGATAGTTTGAGGCTACGGATTTTCACGAGTTGTAGCCGCGAGTTCTCGGGTGAGGCACGAGGATGACCAGCGGAGTTCATCCGTCGATTACATAGGATCATGCGGGTGATCAAGGCTTGAAGACCAGTCTGTGATCTTGGTTCGCATCGGTTGCGTGATACATGATCGTGTTTGACTCGTGGGAGCTTTCCCGAGGAGAGCATGCTCCTCCGGTATGAGCGAGTTTTGGAGGCTTTTCTCACTTCTTGCCTCGCGGATGAGGAGAGACGCGGTAAACAAGTTTTGTTCTTTGAGGCAGAAGCGCGCGATTAGGGAGTCTAACGTCGAGTTCGATTCTTTGGCTCGATGTGTCTCTCGCTAGTAGCGTATATGGAGGGCCGAGTGCACGCACGTCACCGGGCTAGATGATTATATGGCGATGCGTGCTGGTGTAGCTCTTGTGCGCATGGATATTGCCGCATTCGAGCTCATGAACTTGGATGCGGGCGTAGAGACGGCGTCGGCGGATATCAGCGAAGTCGTTATCGAGAACTGTCAGAGCCGAGCGTGGCGATGGTAAGTCGGCCTACGTAGTGCATTGCTGCCATCTCCATCTCGATTTACTCGCCGGGCGGTACTCGTGGACCAGCGGTGGCGGTCGTGGCGCGGTCGATTTTAGCGGTCCTCGAACGCATTTATGCCTTGTCGGTGGCGGGACGGGGGCGTCGCTGGCGTCGTCAGTACTTTATCAGTTTGGTTGTGATGTGTATGCCTTGATAGATCGGGTTCTACTGTCCTATATATCTCCCACTTGTGCTAGTAGGATAGGGATAGAGCACAGTCCATGACACTTTTGAGGTAGCTACGCGGTGGTGATTCGGTAGTAGCTCGGCGGATATATAGGGCTTGCCCGGTGACTTTATCGATCGTCGGACCTGGCCGACTTGATAGAGTTGGACATGGCTGATTCGATATGATCGTGGGCATGGATTGGTTACTTGCTACGCGGTGTAGCTGCGAGGATAGAGTGAGTACGATTCGATTTCTGGGGCCGGTTATTGAGTAGGAGAACATTGTATCATTGAGGGTAGGTTTATTTCCTACCTCAGGCTAGGAAAGATGGTGCGAGAAGGGTACATCTACCATCTCATTCGGTATTCGAATTGCGAGATACGAATTTTTGATGGTCAGTTCATTAGTCAGGAAGTTCCCGGATGTGTTTCGAGCGATATAAGGTATCACTGCGAGAATGAAATTTTATGTCGATGTCGGCGCGAACCAATCGGCTTTATTATTTCCACTTGTCTGAATGGCACGCCGAGGATTGAAAGTTCGATGGTCGAAGTTCCCGAGATGTGTTTCAGGAGCGACCTCGGTATCCCTCACGAGAGAGATAAGTTTTATGCTCGATGTCTTGCGAGACAATCGGCCTATTTCATTCCCTTCTCTGATGCTTTGCGAGTTGGAGAGTTGAAGAGACCAGGTGAGAGATTTCTTTGAAAAAAGGCTTCATCGGGCCTAGTGTTTCTCCTGAGAAGCGGTATTGTTCGTGAAGAAAAGGATGGGACCTTTGCGCATGTGTGTTGATTGCGACGGTGAGCAAGGTAACCATTAAAACAGATACCCCGCCGAGATGATGATTTGTTCGACCCGATTACCGTGCGAGATGTTTCTCCAAGATTGATCTGCGATCGGGCTATCATCAGTGCACGAGTCGGAGGCGGATGTCCCAGAATTTTGCATTCGGACGTCTGACGCACTATGAGTTCGAGTTATGTCGTTCGGTTTGACCAATGCTCGTGATTTTATGGATTTGATGGCGAGTGTTCAAACCATTTTTGGATACTTTGTGATAGTATTCATGATGACATCTTGGTTTATTCGCTCGGGCGGGAGCATGCGGAGCATTTGAGGCTGTGTTGAGAGTTCTCGGAGACGGCGGTTTATCGCCAAATTTTGAAGTGTGAGTTACGGTTGACCGGTGGCTTTTCTTGCGCATATAGTCGGGCCGATGGTACCGGTGGATCTGGCCAAGGTCGGCGATCGAGAGTTGGCCTAGACCTACTACTCAAGCCAGGTGTGCGATTTACGGGCCTTGCGAGTTATTATCGGTACATTGCGTGGAGAAGTTTGCTTCTATCTGCACCATTGACTAGGCTGACTCGAGCGGCTAAGTTTGATGGGTGATGCTTGTGGCGAGGTTTCCGATTCACGAAGGAGGCGCGGCCGCCCGTTCTCACTCTTCTAGAGGTCGAGCGGCTATGTCGTGTATTGTGATCGTCGGGCATCGGGTGGGATGTGTGTTGATGCGGGGCAAGGTTATAGCGTGCGTCGGACAACTTAAGAAGCGTGAGAAGAACTACCCACGTGATTTGGAGTTAGCGTGGTGATTCACGCCGAAGATGGAGGCACTATTAGTATGGGAGTTCATGTGGATGTTTATACGGACCACAAAAGCCTCGATATATCTTGACGGAAGGGTGAACTTCGACGAGGCGGTGGTTAGAGTTACTCAGGATTACGATGTCGATATCTGTACCACCGGGAAGGCGATGTTGTGGCGAGATGCTCTTAGTCGTAGGTCGATGGGAGTCTATCGGATGTGCAGCGGAGAAGGGGCATGGTTCGCGATTTACATCGATTACGAGCCTTGGAGTCCGATTGATTGATTACGATAGCGATGGGGTTCGAGTTCGAGAGGTTGCGAGTCTTCCATCGTCGAGGAGGTGAAGAGGCAGCGATTTGAGATCCGATTTTGACATGGTGCGTAATCGACCGCCGTGAGAAAGGGTCTTTGGTAGCACTTGATAAGTGCTAAGGTTCGAGGCGAGTTGTGTGTTCCGGATATTGCGGGACTTGGCGAGTTCTAGGGAAACCTGCGGCGCGCGTTACTCTATCCGTCCGGTCAACCAAGATGTACCACGACCTCGGTCGATGTATTGGTGGGATGGCGAAGAGGGCGTTGCGAGTTTGTGGCTCGGTGCCCGTGTTGTCGGCGGTGAAGGTAGAGCACCGAGGCTGGTGGTTTGTTGCGACGATTGAGATCGAGCACGGAAGTGGGAGGTGATCAACATGGACTTTATCACGGGTTACCTCGCACTCAGAAACATGATTCTATTTGGGTTATCGTCGACGGTGGCGAAATCAACCCACTTTCTTCCGTCGGGGCGACTTTTGGTGAGGATTATGCGGACATTACATCAGAGATCGTGGTGCATGGGGTCCCTATTTCTATCATATCGACAGAGGAGCCCGGTTACGGCTAACAGAGGTCTTTCGGAAAGGGTTTAGGGGCCTTGGTGAGCCCGTCACGCATTCCATCCTCGAGCAGAGCCAGGCGGTCGCACTATCCGGACTCTTGAGGATATCTGCGAGCTGTGTTATTGACTTGAGGTGTGGGAGGATCATTTTCCTCTAGTTAAGTTTGCGTATAATAATAGCTACCACTCCATATTCGAGATGGCGCCTTATGAGGCCTTGTATGGGAGGAAGTGCGGTCGCGATAGGCTGGTTTGATGTAGGCGAGTGCGATTAGTGGGACCGAACACAGTTGTGGCGATGGATAAGGTGAAGCTTATCTAGAGGCGACTATTAATTTCGAGTCGGCGAAGTCGATTGAGATCATCGTCGTCGGCATCAGAGTTTGAGGTTGATGATTGGGTTTTTGAAGTGTCACCATGAAGGGTGTGATGAGATTTGGCGGGAAGGAAGCTCACCCAGGTACATTGGGCCTTATCGATTGTCGCGAGGTAGGAAAGGTCGCTCTGAGTTGGATCTGCCGTCCGATCTGGAGGCAGTGCATCCAGTTTTCCATGTTTCTGTGCTGAGGAGATGTATCGGAGATCCATCAGAGTACACACGATTGGCGATGTCCGGTGTGGGGTTATCGTGTGAGGAGATTCCCATAGCGATAATCGATCGTCGAGTTAGGCGTCTGCGGACGAGGGCGTGGCAGTCGAAGTCTTGTGGCGAACGAGCTCGGGAGGAGATGGCGTGGGAAGGCGAGGAGGACATGAGGCGAGTACCTGCTTATTCCCACACCTCCAAGTAACTTACTTTTCTACTTGCTGGTTTTAAATTATCATATTTGCTTAAATGTTGTATTGTGGCCATGTGTGGCATTTGCAAACTGTTAAGTTGTGAGGACTTATATCGTTATCTGTCTTGAGAAGGAACATTCGGGACGAATGTTTCTAAGGAGGGGAGAATGTTATACCCCGTATTTCCGTAGTATGTACGTGAGGACGTACATACATTTGTACAAACCCTAATTAGGTTTAGAATGGTATTGTAAGCTTTCGACGGAAAAGATTTCGAACCTTGTGAAGGAAATTCCACGTTTTTAATATTTTAACCGATTACAGATTTTTACGAAAGATGAATATTTTGGACCAATGGGAGGGCGACATGTGTCACCCTTAGTTGGCATGTGTTGGACGAAAATGTGGCCAAGTGGGCAAGTCAATTGGTCAAGTCTTGCAAGTTGATTTTGTGTGAGTGGGAGTAGGTAGAGGTGGGCGTTTTTGTGAGTTAGTGGAGTCCATGGCTCGTTGTTGTGGTGGGCATGTGTTCCATTATTGTGGTGGACATATGTCCAAATGTTGTGGGAGAAACTTGGTTGGAAGACCTCATCTTTCACTTGGATCATAATCCCAACCCTCCACTTGTTTTAATCTTGTCCCTTGAGTGTTCTATAAATACCCCGCGAGTGAAGACTTCTTCATCCACTCCACTTTCTCCAAGTCTCAAAACTCCCTCTCCTAGTAGTGTTCTCGTCCAAAGTCCTCTTCCCCCACCTAGTAGCTCGTGAGAGCCCCTGGTAGAAAATATTCTCCAAGTGTTGTTACTATCTCCAAAATACCCTAGCCCAAATCCCTTATGGTATTTAGGTAGAAGTTGTGTAGAACTTCTAAGGTTTTCTTGGAGCTATCGGAGCGTGCAAATTAGGAGCTAAACCTTGCTCAGGATCGACATTTAACTTGGATAATTTTGGGCTTATCGAGGTAAATACTCTTGTCCTTCTATTGTAATTGGAGATTACATATAAGAATAGTTAAGAGTTGAGTATAAGATATATAAGGATATTAAAGAATAGAATTGGTAATCACAGTGAAGGGTATAAAAGAAGAGAATTGGCTGTACTTACATGGTTGTATTTCTGATGAACTTGAGTAGTTTGTGGGTAGGAAATCGCCTAATTTTCCGTAGAATAGAGAACCCTCTGCTTAGAATATTCTACGTATAGTCTAGACGTTGATAGGCGTGTTTGGTATTATAGGTCGATACTCTGCGCGACATATTCGACTTGGCGGTGGTTTTCGAGGAGGTATGTGATTCTTCCTATCCTCTTGAGCATGATATTTTAAATATATATATAGTGCGGTGAAGCGTCGTGTGTTAAGCGAACATGGTTTTACTTGGCGTCTTCGACTTGAGTCTAAATAATAAGAACCTTGAAGTATTTCAAAAGAATTATGAATCATTTTTAAGAAGAGTAATACTTGATTTTTAAGCGAAGCTTAAAGTTATACTAGCTTTATGGGAAGTTAGGTATAACGACTTAAGAAAGATAAAAGGCAGTTTTACTTATTGTTTATGTTATACCCGTTTTCTCGGGGTATGTATGCGAGGGCGTCGTGCGAGCACCTGAGAAATTGGAAAGGAAGAAAGAGTGATTCTTCCACGGAAAAAGTTTCCGGTTTTTGTAAGGAAAACTGTTCGTTGAAGGGAATTGGGTTCCCAGTTTTGGAATTTGGGCTTCTTAGATTATATTAGAATTTTGAGATTTTATTTTCGGAAATGGTCACGTGGGGCCCACGGGAGAAATTCTGTTTTGTAGAACAGCTTTGTTTTTGAGATTCCGGTATTTTGGATATTTTGGAAGGCGAAATATTAGGCGAATCGAGGCGACACGTGTCACCCCATATGGCACCTGGCGATTTTACCTTTGCGCGGACACGGTTGGAGTCGTTTTTCGGCCGAAGCGTTTTGCGTAACTGCGAAGGAAAATTCCGGCTATGTCGTTTTGTATTTTGCGGATTTTTCCGGCGGCGGAACATTTTGGACCAGCGAGAGGCGCGCGCACCTCGTTGGTGGGCAAGGTGGGCGACACGTGGGACGATTGGGAGATAAGGTTAGGCAAGATATTTGTGTAGATATTTGTGAGGGTTTTAAGGAGTAGGGTCTAGGGTGCACTTGGCTTGATCTTGGCCTTACACTTGCCTTGCACGTGGCTTGATCTTGGCCATTGGTTGGCTTTGGTTTTGCTATAAATACCCTCGGCGAAGACTTCATTCGTCAAAATGTTCCAAGTCTTGCTATCCTTCCCTCTCCTCTTGTTTGACTCTCGCCCAAGAGCCCTCCAGTAAAGGCCCTTGGCGAAAACCCTCCCTTTGAGGTCTTAGCAGTGGGTACCCACACTGCTAGTTGTTTCGTATAATACCATCTCTTGTGGTATTGAAATACTTCTCTAGTATTGTTATAATGCCCAAAATACCTTAGCCTTGTACCTTGTAGTATTCCAAAGATACCTCTATCGTGAAGTCAGGAAATACTACCTTTTGTCCTTTAGTCTCAAACCAAAACCACAAGGAAATCTTCGTAGTTGGTTGAAGTATTTGAGTAGAAGTTAGTTAGAACTTCTAAGGGTTGTTTGGAGTGGTTTGGGCGCACGGTGGAGCTAAACCTTGCTCGGGATCGACATTATAACTTGGATAATTATGGGCTTATCGAGGTAATTATCTTGTCCCTCTATTGTAATTGGAAATTACATGTTATTAGAATATATAGTTGAAGTATACTATATATAGCTTAGTACTGCGGCAATGTCTTTTGACTTAAGCTGAAGAATAAAGAAAAGAATGAATGTATTTACATTGGGTGTATTGCGGTAGACTTGTGTAGTATTCGAGTAGAATTGTACCGCGTCCGGTTAGGCGTGTAAACCCTGGTTGGCTTGGTAGCCGCCTCGATAGAGGAGGAGATTCTGTTGTTGCGGGGAGAAGTCTTTGCGAATTTTACGTAGAGAGATAGAAACTTGTGTTTGGGGTTAATAGACGTTTGTGACCTTTAGAGGTGGAAATCTGCGAGTGGCGTATTCTCTTGAAGAGTGGAAGCTTGGCTAGCAGTTCTGATGCAGTGGGGCATTTTGCTTATTGTCGATACTCGTCGCGAGGTATGTGAACCTCTTCCTATCTGTTCTAGCATGATATGTGTGTAACTATGTAGTACGGTGGACGTACAGGTGCTAAGTGTATTTGTTTGGTTTAAACATAAAGTGTTAAAACGGCTTTATGGGAAGTTGGTTATAACAGCTTTATGTAGGTAAGAAAATGGTTTACTGATGTTAGAAGTTAAGAGACTCGATAAGAGACTTAACTTATTTGTTTTAATGTGGATGTTGTGTGAAACCTCATTCGTGAGTAATGAGTACTTGGTTTTTAAAGGGATAATGTTTTACTGATTTCGGAAATCAGAATGTGTATCGACGGACCCTTTGCGGCGTTAATAAAGGAAAATGTATTGAATAATGATGTGTTGTATTAAAACCGGTAGAAACCTAAATCTGCGTAGAAGCTAAGATGAGACAAAATGATATTACATTTTCTAGATCATGGTCTTTGTAATAAGATCGTTATAAACAAGAATAAACTACTCATATATGACATATGTTACTCAATTGTTCTAAAAGGAATCAGTGATTAAGTTTGGGAACTATGAAACCATTTGAAAATGAGAAGCTTGAGTAATTGAAACTAGGCAAGCGGAACTTAGGAAAGAATGTTGTTACTTGATTTTGAAAAGGAATGTGGGTTGGTCATTTTAATACTACGGTATCGGGTGACTTTTATAAAAGTAATGGATCTCTTTTAAAAGAACTTAACGTATGTAGTACCTTGGGGTTAAAAGCAGGACTTTGGCATAATATGATAGTACTTTGTGTTGTGTGAAACTTGCCTATGCTTGTTGTTGTGAAACTTGCCTATGCTTGTTTTTGTGAAACTTTGCTATGCTTGTGATGATAGCCTTTGTTGTGCAAGTGTGGTATTTACGTGTTACGCGTCTCTCGATAGAGGCGGTCGACTTATTGAGAACTTACTTGGGCGTGTTGGCGGTGATGGAGAATTCCACGGGTATGTTTCCATTTTGATTCTTGTCTTGTTGTTGATGTCACATGGGCGTATACTGCCGATCTGATTCGGGCATGCGACGTGCGGCCGGGTTGATTACAGATATATTTTTATTGTGGTTACATGGACATGTCTGCAGGGTAGAATTAGGGGCATGTGGCCGTGCGGCGAGTTGATCACCCGGTATATTATTGTTGATGTCACATGGGCGATGTCTGCGAGGTAGAATTAGGGGCATGTGGCCGTGGGGCATTGGTATTATTGTTGCATCATGGACATGTCTACACCGATCACGAATTAGGGGCATGCGGCACGTGATGCGAACATGATTGATGTTGTGGGCGTGAGACCATAGTTATATTTGAGTGATGACTTGAGGCGTGAGTCACCCGATGGACATATTGCTTTTATGTTGTGAGCGTAGTTTGGTTATCATACATGTCTCTGCTTTATATAGACTAGTATGATTTCATTCTGATATTCTGATTTCACATACTTGGTACTGTTATGCGACCTCGCCGAGGGCTGCGTTCATCCGCGGTAGAATGCATCGATCGTGGATCCTCGCTCTTAGGATCTCGGTTCGGCGTTTTGGGAAGCTCCGTTTCTCGGAGGCTTATCTTTTAGTATGTGTTCCACGAGTTGTAGGTTCTTGTACATTCGGGGGTATGGCGGGCCTGTCGTCATAGTTGTTAATAAATCTTAAGTGCAGTAATCTTGTTGTGGGCGGGGTTTGTAAAAAGGATTAAAGCGTTCGTTTTGAAAGAGTTGTATTTATATATGTTATTGGAAGGTAGCAGTTGGGTTGGCGGTTTATGTTCATATATCTTGTTTAAAGTTTTATTTTCATTGGTTTTCTGATGTTGTGTCACTAGGGTGCGGGATAAGGCACGATGCTTGACCGGGCAGTCGTTACAAAAGTGGTATCGAAGCGATTAATCCTCGGAAAGTGTCTGAACCGTGTCTAGTAGAGTCTTGATTATCGATGTGTTGTACCACGTCTATAATCGGGAGGCTGCCGAGACATTTAGGATTAGTTTCCATTCTTCTCGTTACGAGATCGTGCCTTAGATTGTGTTGTAAGTTGGACCTCCGGCGTATCTCGTTTTTACGATTATGCCTCGCGCTTGGCAACGAGCCACGAAGAGCGCAAACAGCCGAGAACGCTAGTGAGATCTGAGGAGTAAGAGCGCGAGCGAGCGATACACGAGTTGTGCTTGACGGCCCGGGTTTTGTGGCGCGGCCCAGCGAGGTTAGAAGCGCGCAATAGGCTGCTGAGACCGCTGATACTGAGCCTCAGTCCGATGCAGGGGCGGAGGATATAGGTTACAAGGAGATGGCGATTGCTGGCAGTCGTGGCAGAATATGAGGATAAATTTGGATCTGCGATTCGATTCGATGCTGCGGTAGTTCACCGGCGAATAGTTTGAGGCTACGGGACTTTACGAGTTGTAGCGCCAGAGTTTTATGGGTGAGGCACGAGGATGATCGCGAGGAGTTCATCCGGCGATTCTGACCGGATAATGCGGGTGATCGAGCTTGAGAGACCGAGTCGTGACCTTTGGTTCGCATCGGTGCGTGATACGCGATCGATTGGTTTTGATCATAGGAGCTTTCCGGGAGAGCATGCACCTCCAGCGGTATGGGATGAGTTTTGGGGCTTTCCTCACGCCTTCTGCCTCGCGGATGAGGAGAACGCGGTAACAGATTTTTGATGCCAAACAGGCGGGCGTGCGGTTCGGGAGTACAATGTGAGTTCGACTCATTGGCGTGCGTCCAG
This sequence comes from Przewalskia tangutica, assembly GCA_029844215.1. Taxonomy (NCBI): domain Eukaryota; kingdom Viridiplantae; phylum Streptophyta; class Magnoliopsida; order Solanales; family Solanaceae; genus Przewalskia; species Przewalskia tangutica. Next base: position 12,715,928 of record CM056737.1, read on the forward strand.
CGTTGGTAGCTAGTATGGAGGATCGAGTGCACCGATATGTTCACGAGGCTCGATGATTACATGTCGAGGCATGTTCGGGAGTAGCTCTTCAGGAACGCATGGACATTGCCGCGTGCGAGCTCATGCTGCAGGGATGTGAGGCGCGGAGGTCGACGGAATGACGAATCGCCGAAGAGGGCGAACAACGAGGTCGCTGGTGACTTCGGCGGACCGCCTCGGCGACATACTAGTTTTGTACCTCCGCCCGGTCGAGTGGTCCTCCACAACCTTGAGTATTCGGGAGCGGTCGGGGCTCGAGGTTGAGTTTCGAGGAAGTAAGGGTGTTGGCCGGATGCGGTCACCCCTCCCTCGGTGTGGTCGATGTGGTAGACCGCATTTCGGAAGTGTCGTGGTGCGGGGAGCTTGTTATTTTTGCGGCCAGCGGGGCCATTTGCGAGCGTCAGGCGAGGTAGCACGGATGTTGCGACTCGACCTGGATCGATGGGTGGTTCATCGCGCCCTGATTATGCGCCTGCCAGTGAGGCCTATGATTAGAGTGGGCGGTAGCTTGGTATATCATAACCCTCTTGAGTTTTGGTATGCTTGTTATGATGGTCTCATTATTATGTGCTGTATGCGAATAGCGTTGTGTTAATTGTGAGTTAGAAAACATGCTTAGTTGGGAGGATACGTATGGGGGCATGGTAAGTGTGAACCCTAGACTGTCACGATTGAGATAAGGTCGTCTTGAGTAAAAGATTCGTTTTATGGTTGACCTTTATCAGAGTGCGTAGTATACGTGGGTTTTATGTGAGTGATCGATCCATGGGTAATGTGAGATGGAAGTGGTAGCTTTCGTGATGTGATTTAGCGAGATTGTTAGGTGTCGAGAGCGAGGCTTGATGCGGTGTGGGTCGGGTTTAGGGCGTGATACGGGTCAACCGTGGCCGGATTAAGGTGGGTCGGTTACGGTGGTCCCTCCGGTGGTAGGTCACGAGGATGCTAGGCCCAAGTTTTTATGATCATCGTATGAGTTCGTGGGCGCGTTCGACGAGCGGTTCGTAAAGGCGGGAATGGCCTTAAGGAAGTTGAGGTTAGTAAGATGACCAAGTTTGGAGGTAGTGACTCCGGAGATTTTGAGAGCGGAGTAATGGCGAAGTATGGTGCGTCTTGGGAGAGTTCAAGTGTTCGAGAAGGGCACGACGAGTAAGGAAAGAAGAGGGCGTGTGTTATTTAGTGGCGGCGTGGCGTTGGCAACTTGTTAGAGGAACTTCATCGATATCCGTCTTGAGAAGGAACATTCGGGACGAATGTTTCTAAGGAGGGGAGAATGTTATACCCCGTTTTCTCAGGGTATGTATGCGAGGACGTACGTACGAGAGCACGACAGAAAAATTGGAAAGGAAGAAAGAGGTGATTCTTCCACGGAAAAAGATTAGGTTTTGTAAGGAAAAATGTTCGTTGAAGGAATTGGGTTCCCAGTTTGGAATTTGGGCTTCTTAGATTATATTAGAATTTTGAGATTTTATTTTGGAAATGGTCACGTGGGGCCCGGAGAAATTCTGATTTTGTAGAACGCTTTGTTTTTGAGATTTCGGTATTTTGGATATTTTGGAAGACGAAATATTAGGCGAATCGGGGCGACACGTGTCACCCGTGTGGCACCACTTGGCGATTTTACCTTTGTGCACAACACCGGTTGGAGTCGTTTTTGACGAAGCGTTTTCGTAGCTGCGAAGGAAAATTCGGCTATGTCGTTTGTATTTTTGCAGATTTTTCCGGCGGCGGAACATTTTGGACCAGCGAGAGGCGCGCGGCACCCTCTCGTTGGTGGGCAAGGTGGGCGGCACATGGGACGATTGGGAGATAAGGTTGGGCAAGATATTTGTGTAGATATTTGTGAGGGTTTTAAGGAGTAGGGTCTAGGGTGCACGGCGATCTTGGCCTTACACTTGCCTTGCACATGGCTTGATCTTGGCGTTGGTTGGCTTTTGGTTTTGCTATAAATACCCCCTTGGCGAAGACTTCATTCGTCAAAATGTTCCCAGTCTTGCTATCCTTCCTCTCCTCTTGTTTGACTCGTCCAGAGCCCCACTCCTAGTAAAGGCCATGGCCGAAAACCCTCCCTTTGAGGTCTGGTGAGTAGGGTACCACACACTGTTGTTTTAAGTATAATACCACTCCACTTGTGGTATTGAAATACTTCTCCTAGTATTGTTATAATGCCCAAAATACCTTAGCCTTGTACCTTGTAGTATTCCAAAGATACCTCTATCGTAGAGTCGGAAATACTACCTTTTGTCCTTTTAGTCTCAAACAGAAACCACAAGGAAATCTTCATAGTTGGTTGAAGTATTTGAGTAGAAGTTAGTTAGAACTTCTAGGGTTGTTGGAGTGGTTTGGGCGCAGTGGAGCTAAACCTTTCGGGATCGACATTATAACTTGGATAATTATGGGCTTATCGAGGTAATTATCTTGTCCTCTATTTGTAATTGGAAATTACATGTTATTAGAATATATAGTTGAAGTATACTATATATAGCTTAATGCTATGCAATGTCTTTTGACTTAAGCTGAAGAATAAAGAAAAGAAGCATTGTATTTACATTGGTGTATTGCGGTAGACTTGTGTAGTATTCTTGAGTAGAATGTACGTCAGGTTAGGCGTGTAAACCCCCGCGGTTGGCTTGGTAGCCGGCCTCGATAGAGAGAGGAGATTTCTGTTGTTGTTGCGGGGGAATCTTGCAATTTTACGTAGAGATAGAAACTTGTGTTTTGGGGTTAATAGGCGTTTGTGACCTTTATAGGTGGAAATGCTGCGAGTGGCGTATTCTACTTGAAGAGTGGAAAGCGGCAGTTGATCTGAGTGGGGCATTTTGCTTATTGTCGATACTCGTCGCGAGGTATGTGAACCTCTTACTATCTGTTCTAGCATGATATGTGTGTACTATGTAGTGCGGTGGGCGTCTGGTGCTAAGTGTATTTGTTTGGTTTAAACATAAAGTGTTATAACGGCTTTATGGGAAGTTGGTTATATGACTTTATGTAGGTAAGAAAAATAGTTTCTTGATGTTAGAAGTTAAGAGACTCGATAAGAGACTTAACTTATTTGTTTTAATGTGGATGTTGTGTGAAACCTCATTCGTGAGTAATGAGTACTTGGTTTTAAAGGGATAATGTTTCTTGATTTGGAAATCGAATGTGTATCGACAGACCCTTTGCGGCGTTAATAAAGGAAAATGTATTGAATAATGATGTGTTGTATTAAAACCGGTAGAAACCTCATCTGCATAGAAGCTAAGATGAGACAAAATGATATTACATTTTCTAGATCATGGCTTTGTAATAAGATCGTTATAAACAAGAATAAACTACTCACATATATGACATATGTTACTCAATTGTTCTAAAAGGAATCAAGTGATTAAGTTTGGGAACTATGAAACCATTTGAAAATGAGAAGCTTGAGTAATTGAAACTAGGCAAACGGAACTTAGGAAAAGAATGTTGTTACTTGATTTTGAAAAGGAATGTGGGTTGGTCATTTTAATACTACGGGTATGTCGGGTGACTTTTATAAAAGTAATGGATCTCTTTTAAAAGAACTTAGCATATGTAGTACCTTAGGGTTAAAAAGGACTTTGGCATAAAATGAAAGTACTTTGAGTTGTGTGAAACTTGCCTATGCTTGTTGTTGTGAAACTTGCCTATGCTTGTTGTTGTGAAACTTGCCTATGCTTGTGATGATAGCCTTTGTTGTGCAAGTGTGGTATTTACGTATTCTGGCGTCTCGATAGAGGCGGTCGACTTGTTGAGAACTTACTTGGGCGTCTTTGGCGGTGATGGAGAATTCCACGGGTATGTTTCCATTTTGATTCTTGTCTTGTTGTTGATGTCACGTGGACATGTCTACCGTCTGCGATATTAGGGGCATGCGGCCCGTGCGGCGGGTTGATTACCGATATATTGTTATTGTGGTTACATGGACATGTCTACCGAGGTAGAATCAGGGGCATGTGGCGTGCGGCGGGGTTGATCACCCGGTATATTATTGTTGATGTCACATGGGCGTGTCACCGAGGTAGAATTAGGGCAAGTGGCCGTGGGGCATTGGTATTATTGTTGCATCGTGGACATGTCTGCACCGTCGCGAATTAGGGCATGCGCCGTGATGCGAACATGATTGATGTTGTGGGCGTGAGACCCATAGTTATATTTGAGTGATGACTTGAGGCGTGAGTCACACATTTGGACATGGCTTTTATGTTGTGAGCGTAGTTTGGTTATCATACATGTCTCTGCTTTATATAGACTAGTATGATTTCATTCTGATATTTCTGATTTCACATACTTGGTACTGTTGTCTTGACCTCGCCCGAGGGCTGCGTTAAATCTGCGCGGTAGAGGTACGTCGATCGTGGATCCTCGCTCTTAGGATCTCAGTTCAGCGTTTTGGGAAGCTCCGTTTCTCCGGAGGCTTATCTTTTGGTATGTGTTCCCTGAGTTGTAGGTTCTTGTACATTCAGGGGTATGGCGGGGCCCTGTCCCGTCATAGTTGTTGTAAATCTTAGACGTGCATGAAATCTTGTTGTGGCGGGGTTTGTAAAAAAAGGATTAAACTGTTCGTTTTGAAAGAGTTGTATTTATATATGTTATTGGAAGGTAACCGTTGGGTTGGCCGGTTTTATGTTCATATATCTTGTTTCTTGTTTAAAGTTTTATTTTCCGCTGATTTTCTCTGATGTTGTGTCACTAGGGTGCCCGGGATAAGGCACCAGTAACGGGCCCCGGAACGGGTCGTTATAGTTTATGAAAATCTTGTATTGATTTCTGCAAAGTGTAGTAAGATGGTTTGATAGGAGAACATGTTATGATGCTACGTGTGTTAGTGCCTTGTGATGTTGTGTAAGGGGGTCATTCTTGTTGTGCTTACGTTGTTAAGCGTTAAGGCAGATTATCTTGTTATTATATCACATACCCGACTTGTTATACAGGGCTTGCCACGCGATGCGGTCTATCGGCTATGCGATGCAATGTGACTATGCGGAGACGCGGGAGTTCGGGATTGATCATTAAGTGTTTTATCCCCGCGGGGATGCCACATGCGGTGCGTGTGACTATGCGGTCTATGAGACTATGCGGTGCGGGAGTCGAGAGGGTATCGGGGTTAGCTACCCCGTCGAGAATACCTCGTGCGGTGCGTGTGTGACTATGCGGATGCGGGAAGTCGAGGATTAGGCACGTAATGATACTATGGGCGATTGGCCTTGCCCGATCATTCGCGGCCTAGAAAAGACCGGTTACACTATATCTATTTTGCTCTTGTTTATGTTGTACTATGTGCGGTTGAACTAGTTGTATTTGCAAATGGTTTTAAATACTTTGATTTTACTTGATGCTACGATTTCACATACTTGGTACTGTTGTACCGACCTCTTCGCTGCGTTCATGCCGCAGTAAGGAAAGCAGTGCTAGATCCACATCCTTAGGATCTCTACTTTGGTGTCGGAGCCCGTCTTCTCGGAGGCTCGACTTTTGGTATGGTTCTCACGATGTTGTAGACATATGCATTCGGTATGGCGGCCCTGTCCCGCCATAGTTGTTTACTTCCCAAGTGCAGTAGTCTATTGTAAAGTTGGGATGTTGCCAAACTTGATGTTTATATATATATGCGAAAGCGCCACTTTCTCGGATAAAATGTGTCATGTTACATTGTTTCATGTCTTATTTTATATTCATTGGTTACTCGATGTATGACTACTTGGGTGCGGGTAAGGTACGATCCACGGCTCGGAATGGTCGTGACATCTCTAGTCTTCGGGAGGAGTTAGAGCGTAGTCGAGTCAACTTATCTTCCAATAGCTGAAACCTTTCTCATTCTTGCGAAATATTCGGGTGTCCTTAATCTCAATTATGGTTCATGTTTCCTTTTCTCTGTTGCAACCAAACTTGGTCATTATCTTAGATTTGATTCTTTTGCTTGCCTCCTGGCTAAGACTTCCAGTCAAATACAATTTAGGGGGGGAGGTTTCCTTGATCTCGTCAAGTAGTAACCCGATGCTACCACCTTTCCTCGAGGTGTTCTTACTGCCCATTATTTACTAATGGTCTTACACTAGTCTGGGGTAATCATATCTCGTGCAACTTACATAACTATAGTCGTATTCTCTTTTATCATTCTGGTCATAACCTTACCTTATGCTTATTATTAGCAAAAGTATTTCTATCTTGATTCGTAATCGTGCAGTTTCATATATGCGTACTACCTGCATTTTTCCTTACGACACTTCCTCGACCATTTCATACGTCGTTCTTAATTACCCCAACACAATACATTTCCCACGGTTATCTAAAAGTGTAACCTATGGCGTAGCGATCACGAAGACCTTACGTCTTATCCTTCGCCTAACAACATGGGTACATGTAACCCATAATCGTAAAACTATCGCTACATGGGGAGAGAACTTATCTCCTAAATAAACCTTCCGAGTCACAACCCTAATCACGGGGTCTCTTGCGGTCGATGAAATATCTAATCATCACGCGCGCTTTAAGTTCGTGTAGATTTTCCAACCTACCAAAGATGCCCTCGATTTCCAGCGACACTCGTACTTATTTTATTCTTGCCTTGCACATTTTCACGAAATTATCAGGAAGTTCGTGGCGACGCCATTACGAACCAACTCCAAGTACCTCCAAGGGCACTTAACATAAATTCCTTCAAATTCAATTATTACTTACTTTCTGCGTCAATTTACCTCAAATGAACAAGTCACACAGACTTATTAAAAACAATGACGCCAAAGAAGGAAGGATAATTCACTGGTTACTACCACTTCTCTTCCTTTACACTGGATAATCGACCTGGAAAAGCGGTGCGAATGAATCTCTCTGTAGTCTACGTTGGCATAACAAGAGGCCAACTAGCTCGTACTCATAGTGACCTCAATGTCTGTCATAACAGCTCTGCTAGGTCTGCTAGGGTCCAACGACTGTATCGTTACCGGCAACTATTATCTACCCACTCAGCTACCACAACACTCGCGGTGTAGTTACCTCGAAAGGTCCTCGTGGATTGGGCTCCATTTCTTTACACTTGGTTGCTCTCTTTCTTCGGTCGTGCTTTTCCCGTACTTCCAAACTTATTCCAGCGTCGTACATAGCCTTCATGCGATTCGGGCCTCACATCTTTGGAGTTACTATTCTAAACAACATAAGGCCATTTAGGCTCTCTCAACTGGTTCGGTGGAAGCGTCCACGAACAGTAAAATGATTAACTAAACTTGGGCCTTGCACCTGCGTGACCTGTCGCGTGGCGGGACTACTACCAACTGATCGATTCCATTTCAAGCTATGGGCGACCCTTAATAGGTCCTCAACCCGACTCGGCGTCGTATTTAACTCTTACCCTTGGTGCGACTTAACTTTTACTGCGAAGGCCTTATATACCTAAGGTCTCGGTGGTTATCACATTCTTAGGCTCGCAATTTCCATGCTCCATGCCTACCTTATCGGTCCCCGTAGCGGGTACAAAAACTTATCGTAATACCATAATCGTGTTGTCTTGACCACAACAACCATACTTACTTCATACGGATCTCACAGTACCATTCTCGAAATCCTACTACGTGGCGCAATCTATTAACATAGTCTTCCATTAATTCCTTAATAATAACTTTTAAGGGTCCATTTCATTCTCGAATGACTCATCATTTCCTAATTATCTCAAATTAGTGCGTAAAACCTTGATGAGAATTCATTAAACTATTTCATACCTTCGGTATTTATTTAGTCCTTACGAATCGATAACCTAAAACCATTCTAAGCAACACGCGTCGACCTCATAAAAATACGTATGGCGTATGTCACAATACCAACTATACTACAAACATTACCTACGGATACCCAATCCACATCATCTTTCTGGGTCATTGCTGCTTTCTCGTGGCTGCAAACAACATAACTGTTAGGCGGACGACCACTAACCACACTCATCGCGCGATCGTAGAGTGAGAAGGATGGAAATCAATCCTAAATGCCTGTGACCTCACGATTATAGATGTGGTGCACAACACGCGATAATCAAGACTCTACTGAACTGCGATGCGTAGACACTTTCAGAGACTAGCGCTCGATACCACTTTTGTCACGACCGAACCGGGCTCACATGGTGCCCTACCGGCACCCTTTCTATACATCGAGAGAATAGCGGAACATACACAACTTATAAAATGCTTAAACATAAAATAACAACAAAGCTAGTGATAAGTGCCACCTTCCGTAAACTATACATAATAAAACAATACTTTTTTCTTTTTTCTTTACAACCCAATCAACAATGTGACTATAGACCTCTAAGAATAACAAATGTGACGGGACAGGGCCCCGCCATACCCCTGAATATACAACAACCAACCATACCAGGGATAGGCCTCCGGAGTAATGGAGATTCCCAGCGGTGACAGTGATCCTAGAGTGAGGATCGTGAATCAGTATACTCTACTGCGGCATGAATGCGGCGAGAAGGAGTCGATAATATGTACCAAATATGTGAAACTTGAAGTACTGTAGTGAAATCATAAGTCTAAAATAAAACCGGAAACATGTATGATAACTCGTATAACGATTACTTGTGCCTTACTAACAATGAGAGTAAATAAGAGTATACTTACAACATAAAAATAGGAAGCTCACGATCAGCGGGACCACCGCGCGCGGTATCATTAAGCAATCCTACTCACGGGACTATTTCACCGCATAGGTCGTGTGGACCGCGTGAGGTATTCCTCGCATGGGACTATTTCACCGCGTAGGTCGTGTAGACCGCGTGGGGTATTCTCGCATAAGGTATCCGCGCGTGGGACTATTTCACCGCATAAGCCCTTACGGACTCGCGTGAGGTATTCCTCGCGTCGTGGTAGCAAATCCACAGAATATGCAAATGCCACAAGCAGGGAATGACCGTAATGAATAACATACTACTAACACAAACCGGCTATCACGCATAACATAAGCACTAGGCTTATCAAACATAACATAAGCACTACGACATCATACCATATATAAGCAAGTTAAGAAATCCCTAACTTCTTATTAGTCTTATACATGTACACTCTCATTTTTAGTTTACTTAAGGCACTAACATGTCATTATAAAAATCAGAATTTAACCCAAAGTACTACGTCTTACTCTTTTAAAATGACTCTTTTTCATACAAAACTTCCAAGATACTAATAACCATAGTATCAAGTCATAACTACTTTTCAAGACAAGTCACGATACCTTTTAGAAAAAATACATTTTCGGGCTTCTAAATCAAGTGACTTCTTTCTTTTAAAACCTTAGCAATTGATACCTTTAAATCAATTTGTCTTTCGTTATTTCAAGTCATTTAACATACTTAAATTACTTAGAGTAAACCACTCTTTTTAACTTTCCATAAAGCTATTATAACCAACTTCCCATAAAGCCGTTATACTGGCTTTATACTTTGAAACTTACATACTTCTTTATAACGAGAGACTTAAACTTTCCAACAAAACAAGTATCAACAATACTTTCAACATACTTAAAGTCTCTTAACTTTGAAAACCAAGATATCCTTAATATTCAAACAAGTGAGTTAATTCCCTAACTCAACCAACTTGGACATTCTTAAAATAAGCCAAGGATATCAAATAGACTAGATTGTCAAAATCTTGTCGTCTCTCGTACTATACATTTACAACTTATTCATGCTCGAGATAAGAAAATTCCACATACCTCTTGGTTTAATCCACTTGCTAAGTCCAATTAGCGTGCGTGGTATGTCAACCTATAATGACCATAATACGTCTATTAACTTCTTACTTCAAGCGTAGAATATTCTAAGTGCAAAGTCACTAAATTCTACGGAAAATCAGACAACACTTCCTTTGTTTCTACATACTTTGCCACCTTTTCAAGGCCTAATTCAATAACCAAACACGCCACATTTAAGGCTCGACAAAGTAGTTAACAATAGGGGATTGCAGCTTAATCAAGGCGTGTAAAATTCAGCCCCACAATTGACATTAAACTAGTCCAAAATACAATGTCCATTCGTGATTAGGACAACAATACCAATTCTTTTCCAATTTCTATTCAATCCAAATCGTTTAGTATAACATGTTATAAAGCCGCAATTGATTATAACAACTACAATCCTCAAGTAGGTAAACATGCGACAATTCTAATTATCGACCAAATTGTATTTCAATTTCAAATGGCTTAACATGTCATTTTCGGATTTGAGCTTCCAAATTTCCATAACACTTATCAATCTTCATAACACATATCACATGATCATTTATAACTTATAAAATATGGAATCTTGATTACAAAAGTAAGACGAAGATTATACCTCATTTAGCCCAAATATGATCCATGATTACAAGTCGATCCTTAGCAACTTTAGCTCCTCCTTTCGACATTCCAATCCACTCCAAGCAACCTTTAGAAGCCTATGAAGAACTCCACTTCAAGTTCCATCTTCAAAGTTGAATAACTCCTTAGGTTTTTGCCTTGCGACTAATACGAAAATGTCATTTTTCCGGGATCTTTCTATTGAGATACACTTACAATACCCTTAGGTACCTTGGTTTAAAGTGGGGAGATTATTGGACAACAATTCAAAATTTTCTCTTCAAACCCTAGCTAAAGCGAGAGCCTCATTGTTTTCTCTCGATTCTTGAAATTTTTCTAAGTATGGAGACTAGTCTTGCACTAGTAGTAGTATATATAAATAAAACAAGGGCTAGGATTCATCGAATGGAAGGTCGAGATGTGGTCAATTATCTCGAGCTATTGACTTCGGCTTAGTCAAACTTATCAAGCCAAAGTCTTTGCAAGACTTGATAATATAATTAGTGGTCAAATGACCATTATATCAATGTCGATTCATCCAAGGCGAATAAGGGGTGACACGTGTCACCATTGTCATGATATTTCATTTTAAACAATTCCATAATTCCGATAAATTTTTACTCGTTTCAAATCTTAACATTTTTGAGTTCTTACGTACGTTCTTATAAACATATCCTGGAATTTTCGGGGTGTAACAAAATCTCATATACCCGCTCAGCTACTACCCCAAACACTTACGGGTGTAGTTACCTCGAAAGGTCTTACAGTTGGGCTACATCCTTTACACTTGGTTGTTATCTTTCTTACTGGTTGTACTCTTTCCGTACTTCCAACCCATACTAGCATACATACATAACCCCCATACCGATTCTGGCCCCCAATCTTTTGGAGTCACTCTTTTAAATAACATAAGGCCATTTCCGGCTCTTACGACCTGGTTCCGGTGGAACACGTCCACGAACCCATAAAACAATTAACTAGACTTGGGCCTTGCACCCTCGTGACCCTGTCACGTAGCGGAACTACTACCAACTGATCTCACTTCATTTCAAACTATGAGGCGACCCATAATAGGTCCTCAACCCGACCCACCGTCGCGCTTAACTCCTATCCTTGGTCTGACTTAAATTTTTACTACCCGAGAAGGCCTTATATACCTAAGGTCTCGGCGGTTATCAACATTCTTAGGCTCGCAGTTTCCATACTCCAAGCCTACCTTACGATCCCAGTGCGGAGTACAATAACTTACCGTAATACCATAATCGTGTGTCTTGATCCGCAATGACCCTTACTTACTCTATCACGGATCTAATCGTACAATCCTCTTCTGCATACCACAGCTTAATCTATTAACACGGCATTCCATTAAGTTTCTTAACATGACTTCTTATGGATTCACTGCCCTATCAGACAGCTCATGCTTTCCCAATTATCTCGAATTAAAACATAAGACCTTGGCGAGAATTCATTAACTGTTCCATACCTTCCCGGTATCTAGTTAGTCTTTACGAACTCTTGGTAATCTAAAATGTCACGACCGATCCGGGCGTGGTAGTGCCTACGGGCACCCAAGTAGACATACATCAGTGTCAGTGGAATATAACAAGCAAGACATGAAACATATTTATCCAATAAGAAAATAGGCTAACCAAAGCGATGACTTTCTGTATAAATAAATGAAAACTTGAGCGATTACATCCACTTTTACAAACTCGCCCAGCGATACTCTGAGACCTCTAAGAATGTTATAACAACAGACGGGACGGGGCCGCCATACCACAGAATGTAAGTACCTACAACGACGGGGACTATACGAGATAAGCCTCGGAGAAGCGGAGCTTCCCAATCTTTGTGATCTAAGGCGAGGATGAGCGGTGGTGTACCTCTACTGCGGCATGAGCGGCCGAAGAAGGTCGATCTAGCGGTACCAAGTATGTGGCGAAAATCACGTAAATGAAATCATAACGATCTATATAAAGCGAAGACATATATGACAACGATTTACGATACCTGATATGTAGCGATCATATCAAGTCGAGGACTCGCGCCACCAAAGTCATCACTCAAATATAACCATGGGTCTCATGCCCACAATATCAATCATGCGTGGAATTCGCCCTCCGCTGGCGATCCGTGATATAAAAGCACGAAGGAATACATGAACACGGTCCGCGTGTCATAATAAAACCGTCTGGGAGTAAATCACGAAGGCATGGCCACTACTAAAACCGCGGTACCAACAATGCTATAAAAGCGTATCACGAGGTCTTTCTGACCGCACCACATAATCGGCGGCCACTCGCCCTCGGTATCAATGTGCGCGTCTAATCTGGAACTTCGCGACTCGCATGGCCACGCATAGGCGTATGAGGTATTCCTCGCGTCGGGAGTAGCTAACCAGCGGCATCCTCTGGACTCCGCGATCCGCATAGTCACATAGACCGCGTAGTCACCTGGACCGCGTGAGGCATTCCTCGCGTCGGGATAATACACGGAATGATCAATCCTAGAACTCCATGACTCGCGTAGTCACGCGGACCGCGAGGTATTACGCGCATCGAGCGGCTAACCCTCGAAATTTCAAGTCGGTGTAAGTGATATAATATCGGCCTGGCGCTATCGTTAAACAACATAAGCCTGACAAAGGAACCCCTTTACACAAGCGTTACAAGGCACTAACACCGTAGCATCGTAATATGTCTACTTATCAAACCATCTTACTACACTTTCCAAATCAATGCAAGACTTTCATAAACAAATAAGTAAACGTTCCTTCTATCTTCCTTAAGTCGTTATACCTAACTTCCCGTAAAGCTAGTATAACACTTAAGCTTTAAAACCAAGTATTTCTTTTCTTTCAAAATGGTTAATAACTCTTTGAAATACTTCCATTCTTATTATTTAAAACTCAAGTCAAAGACATCAAAGTAAAACCAAAACAATTTCCATACCTTCTTTTAAAACAAAGGCACTTTTCCTTTAAAAGTCAAGTAGCAATATACTTTTTAAACCAAGTGTCTTACTCTTTTAAAAACAAGTAACCTACACATGTAAATCAAGTTACTTCTCCTTTCCCAAAATCAAGTTGTTTATAAGTCAAGTTATCATTTTAAATCCAATGATAAAACCATTCTTATTTTGAAATCAAGATAACTTTATTCCTTAAGGCCACACCCATTACTCGTGAGTGAGGTTTTACAACTTTTAACCTAATTCAAGTCCTTAATATTTCATAACAAGTCACTTAACTTTGAAATCAAGTCAAGGACACAAAAGGAAAGTCAAATTCCTTTAAACACACGTGCGTCTACCGCACTAAATATATTTCACAAATATCATGCTAAAAAGGATAGGAAGAGGTTCACGTACCTCGCGACGATTATCGACAATTAGCAAAAGCGCTCCAAAGTACTCTAACCTTGCTCCTTTTCCACCGCCCAGTAGAATCGCTGCTCGTAGCACTTCAACCTAAAAGGCCACAAAGCGTCTATCAACCTCAGATCTCTTCGTAGAATAATTCTAGATACAAGATTCCTTATTCTACGGAAAATTGGCCACCTCCCATGACCACATAAATCTCCTCGCCAACGAGCTCTGCTGCAAACCAACAATCCCGGGGGTTACCGTCTAACCGGGCGTGTACAATTCTACTCCACAATAATACTACAAGTCTACTATAAATACAGTCTATGTAAATACGGTTCAATTCTTAGACATATTCATTCTACATATAGTATACTCGACTATACATTACTCTGACATGTAATATCCGATTACAATAGGGGACAAAGATCATTACCTCGATAAGCCCAAAATTATCCAAGATATAAGTCGATCACGAGCAACGTTTAGCTCCAAATCCTTACGCTCCAACCGTTCCAAGAAACCCTAAGAAGTTTCTAAACAACCTGTAACACTTCGTCTAAGCTATGAAGATTTTTCTAGGAGCTTCATTTTTGCGACTATAGGAATAAAGTAGTATTTTTAAGACTCTTAGTATTTGAAATAACTTTGGAAAACTACTAGGAATACTAGGCTAAGGTATTTGGGACTATACCAACACTTGAAGAATTTTTCTACAAAGGGGTGGGGAATCGGACGAGAACTATCAAGAGGGGATTTTTGTGACTTAGAAACATTTAGGTGGATGAAGAAGTCTTGAAATCAATGGGGTATTTATAGGAAAATCAATGGCCAAGATCTGAGCAAGTGTGTGGTGAGGATGGGGTACATGTGTGTGGGTAGTTGGCCAACCATTTGTCCACCGTAACAATGGGACAAGTGGCAAGCCATTGTTCATTCAAAGATCAACGCGCGATCAATCGCGTGGCCCCGAGGGGTGACACGTGTCGCCCGACTCGTCAAAATATTTCATCTTAGAAAATATCAGTAATGTCAAAAATCCGAAAATAAAGTGGGCCCACAAAGCCGTTAATTCCTCAGTGGGCCCAGCGTGACCAGTCGGAAATAAAATTCCAAAATTCTCAAATATTCCAAAAGTCTGAATACCAAATCACGGGAATCAATTCCGTTAATGAACCTTTTTCCTTCACAAAATCAGGAAACTTTTAGTCGAAAAATCACATCTTTCTTCCTTTCCAATTTTTGTGTCGTATTCTCGCACGTGCGTCCTCGCATACATACCACAGAACTACGGTGTAACATTCTTCCCCAGAAACATTCGTCTGAATGTTCCTTCTAAGTCTCCAACCAGCTGTCTGGTATAGTCTTTACTCTTATACTTACGAAACCAATTATACCACACTTTGGCCATAATACCACATCTGCGCAAAACTCACATCCAAGCCAGCGAAGAATCACCTCAGCGTGTATAACAACACTAAAGCTTCCACCCGTGGTCAGGATACTTCTTCCCGTCTTGACTTATAAAGGACACTTCCGTCTTCTTAACGCATCTTAGCCTTTTTTCTTACTCGTCGTACCTTCGCCGTACACTCGAACTCTTCCTACTATCGTACCACATTTACATCATTGCTTGGTTTCCAAAATCTACGGTTACTATCTCTAACTTTGTCATCATTAATTGGGAACACTGCGGATGGATCTACGATACTCTTAGAAACATAGCAGCATGGGAGGCCAGGACGTCTTGTCTCTAAGTCGGACGGCGGTGCTAACTTATAGGCAACAGCCCGTTCTACAACGATGCGAAAATGCCCAAAGTACCTCGGGCTATGTTTCCCTAAAATCAAAACAGGCGTAACACGTCCTCGAATGCGGATAAAATCGCCGTTCGTCCGTCGGCGAGGTGAATGCAATCTGAGACTCACGAGTTCTAACCCGCTGGTAAAACCTCCGAAAAGAAATAGCTATAACGGGCTCCACTTCCGCCAAAAAGTAGGAACCCGTGCGACGCTTACAACCTCGCGATAAAATCTCGCGCATAACCTCGCCGAGTAAATGATCCTGGCGAAAGATAAGATGGGGTGACCTCGTCGGCGACTCTTGTCGAACGTCCACGAATTCGTCACGATGGTTACCTAACTTGGGCTTAACACCACCGTGACCCTATCGTCTAGCGGGACCACCTCAAACTAACCCGCCACATTCGGTGCGGGTTGACTCGCGATATGGCCTCAACCCGACCCACCGTACTAAACTCGTTCCGTCGGAACAATCTTGCTCGATTCACGTCGTGAAATCTACCACTTCCATCTCACACTACCATGGAATTATCTCACGATATATCACGCATACCAAGTACTTGACAAAGACCAACCGTAAAATCATCCACTCGGGGCGGCGCGCATCGAAGTCCCAGCATTATAAATTCTAAGGCTCGTTTCGTCCGGACTTACCCTTTTCAGCGCCCATGTTTTCTAATCACAACTTACACAATGCTAACAGAACATAGCACTCGCGTGTATCTACCATGCGACCTAAACAAGTCTCTTAAGGTGAAGATCTCTCTGTAACTCGCCTCACTTTCCTTTGCCGCTCTAATCAAATCCTGCTCTGTGGCGCATAACTTCTGACGGTAATGAACGAGCCGCGATCGAAGGTGAGTCGTAACATCGCGCCACCTGCAGTGGACAATTTCGCAAAAATGCCTGTGTCATGAAGCCTAACAAGCTATCTAAGTGATGCGACACTCCCCATAAGAACACCTCTGACAATGGCCATACAGAGGTGGGGTGGCCTCCTCAGCTAACACCCTTCCTCTCCAGAACCATCAACGTGACACGGTAGGCTAAGTCATCCCACTTTGTATCCCTCTTACTAGGACATTTTCTCTCGCGTTACTGACGGTAGATGGTAAAACAAGCATTAGTAAAAGCGACATTTACTGAGATGGCGTCTACCCGCATAGTGAACTTGAGGAAAAGCGAATCTGGCTAGAACCTATGTAAATCGTGAGCAGGAAACCACGGGTTCGACCAACTCCTAAATACCGAGCGTCACGAAGTGCAGCGGAGGACCACTACTGTCTTTGGCGGAGGCGCATAACCAGTCTGCTGCTGAGAAGGTCCGCCTTGAAAGTTACCAAAGGACCCTGTTGTTCTGGCCCTCTTCTGCTGATCTAGGTTAATTCGTCGATCTCTACGTTCCTCAGTCTTATGCGCATAAACCTGTACGCGGGCAATGTCCATGTCTGACTGAAGAGCTACTCTTGTACAACTCTCTGTTAGATAATCGTCATGTCCTGTGACATATCGGTGCACTCTATCCTCCGTATGCCTTTTACTAACACGGGTCATCGCGAGCCCGTGAGTCAAACTCTATATTGTATCCCGACCGTCCTCGTTACGCCTTAACATCATAAATCTATGCGCGAGCTCTCGCCATCTGCGAGGGCAAGAAGTGTGTAAGAAATGCCTCGAGGTCTTGATCACTTTCATGATCGGCATTGCTGTCGAATAAACTCGATAATCTTCTCGAGTCCTCGATCCATAGAACTGGGTGGGCTGCGACTGAGAATCCGAAATCTCAACTATCGGATCTAGGGTGAACTATTAGTACTACGGAACCACGGCTCCGTCCGTCCTCATTTCGACCACGGACTAGCTAGTAATGGCGGGCCATCTCCTTGTAACTCATATCCTCTGTTCTGGCCGTGGGACTAGAGGCTCGAATATCGTGGTCTCGGTAGCTCTTGCTCTTTCTAAACTCTCACAGGGCTAGCGGCGTCGCGAGAACTCCTGAATGAAGCGTGTCTTAGATAATGGTGGGCGTGCCTGGTAACCCTCGTGCTCTACTCGCGACTCCTCTGCTTGCCTTGCCATACGGGCTCTGGTTGCCTTAGTAGGGCATAGCGGGTGAAAGAATACGTCGGAGGAGTCGACTTATAACACGACTCTAAGGCATGATCTCGGAGTGAGAAGAATGGAAACCAATCCTAAATATCCATGACCTCTTGATTATAGATGTGGTGCGCGACACCGATAATCAAGACTACTGCTAGATCTGATGCAGTAGACACGTTCAGGATTAAGCGCTCTGATACCACTTTTGTCACGACCGATCCGGGCGTGACTTACGGCACCAGTAGACATCGTAGGAAATGTCGTGAATATAACAAACAAGACATGAAACATATGTATCGATAAGAAAATAGGCTAACCAAAAGCAGTCACCTTTACGTATAAATAAATGAAAACTTGAGCAGATTACATCCCTTTTACAAACTACGCCCAACGATTACTACATACCTTAAGAATGTTATAACAACAACGACGGACAGGGCCGCCATACCACGAATGTAAGTACTACAACGGCGGACTATACCAAGATAAGCCTCGGAGAAACGGAGCTTTCCAAAAGCTGGCTTGTGATCTAAGGCGGATCGGCGGCGGTGTACCTCTACCTGCGGCATGAACGCAGCCCGAAGGAGGTCGATCTGCCAGTACAGTATGTGAAACTGAAAATACGTAAATGAAATCATAACGATCTATATAAAGCGAAGACATATATAATGACCAATTTACGATACCTGATATGTAGCGATCATATCAAGTCGAGGACTCACGCCGTAAAGTCATCACTCAAATATAACCATGGGTCTCGTACCCACAATATCAATCATGCGTGGAATTCCTTCCTCTTGCCGTGATCCATGATATAAAAGCACGAGGAATACGCATGAACACGAGTCCCTTTGTGTCATAATAAAGCGTATGCGGGGTAAATGCGAAGGCATAACACTACTAAAACCCAGTACCAGCAATGCTATAAAAGCGTATCACGAGGTCTTTCTAGGCCGCGCATGATCGAAGGCGGCCACTCGCCCTCGGTATCAATGTGCGCGTCTAATCTGGAACTTACCGCGACTCGCGTAGGCCACATAGGCCGCGTGAGGTATTCCTCGCGTCGGGGTAGCTAACCCGCGGCATCCTCTGGACTCCGCGATCGCATAGTCACATAGACCGCATAGTCACACAGACCGCATGAGGCATTCCTCGCATCGGGATAATACACCCGGAATGATCAATCCTGGAACTCCCGCAGCTCCGCATAGTCACACAGACCGCATGAGGTATTCCTCGCATCGGGGGCGGCTAACCCTCGAAATTTCAAGTCAGGGGTGTAAGTGATATAATATCAGCACAACTGCTTATCGTTAAACAACATAAGCACAACAAGGGAACCCCCTTTACACAAACGTTACAAGACACTAACACACGTAGCATCATAATATGTCTACTTATCAAACCATCTTACTACACTTTCCAGAAATCAATGCAAGACTTTCATAAACAAATAAGTAAACCGTTCCTTCTATCTTCCTTAAGTCGTTATACCTAACTTCCCATAAAGCTAGTATAACACTTAAGCTTTTAAAACCAAGTATTTCTTTTCTTTCAAAAATGGTTAATAACTCTTTTGAAATACTTCCAGATTCTTATTATTTAAAACTCAAGTCAAAAGACATCAAAGTAAAACCAAAACAATTTCCATACCTTCTTTTAAAACAAAGGCACTTTTCCTTTAAAAGTCAAGTAGCAATATACTTTTTAAACCAAGTGTCTTACTCTTTTAAAAACAAGTATCCTATACCTGTAAATCAAGTTACTTCTCCTTTCCCAGAATCAAGTTGTTTATAAGTCAAGTTATCATTTTAAATCCAATGATAAAACCATTCTTATTTTCGAAATCAAGATAACTTTATTCCTTAAAAGGCCACACACCCATTACTCATGAGTGAGGTTTTACAACTTTTTAACCTAATTCAAGTCCTTAATATTTCATAACAAGTCACTTAACTTTGAAATCAAGTCAAGGACACAAAAGGAAAGTCAAATTCCTTTAAACACACGTGCGTCTACCGCACTAAATATATTTCACAAATATCATGCTAGAAAGGATAGGAAGAGGTTCACATACCTCGCGACGATTATCGACAATTAGCAAAACGCTCCAAAGTACTCTAACCTTGCTCGCCTTTTCCACCCTTCAAGTAGAATACGCTACTCGTAGCACCCCGACCTAAAAAGGCCACAAGCGTCTATAAACCACCAGATCTCTTCGTAGAATAATGCTGGATACCAGATGCCTTATTCACCGGAAAATTCGACACCTCCCCACGACCATAAATCTCCTCTCTAACGAGGCACGCTGCAAACCAACAATCCCGGGGTGGTTACACGTCTAACAGGGCGTGTACAATTCTACTCCACAATAATACTACAAGTCTCTGTAAATACAGTCCTATGTAAATCTGATTCAATTCTTATCCATATTCATTCTACATATAGTATACTCAACTATACATTACTACAACATGTAATATCCAATTACAATAGGGGACAAAGATCATTACCTCGATAAGCCCAAAATTATCCAAGATATAAGTCGATCACGAGCAGCGTTTAGCTCCAAATCCTTACGCTCTAACCGCTCCAAGCAACCGCCAGAAGTTTCTAAACAACTTCTCTTAACACTTCATCTAAGCTATGAAGATTTTTCTAGGGCTTCATTTTGCGACTATAGGAATAAAGTAGTATTTTGTTAAGGCTCTTAGTATTTGAAATAACTTTGGAAAACTACTAGGAATACTAGGCTAAGGTATTTGGGACTATACCAACACTTGAAGATTTTTCTACAAAGTGGGGAATCGGACGAGAACTATCAAGAGGGGGGGGATTTTTGTGACTTAGAAACATTTAGGTGGATGAAGAAGTCTTGAAATCAATGGGGTATTTATAGGAAAATCAATGGCCAAGATCTAGGAAAGTGTGTGGTGAGGATGGGGTACATGTGTGTGGGTAGTTGGCCAACCATTTGTCCACCATAACAATGGGACAAGTGGCAAGCCACTTGTCCCACTCAAAACCGTCCAACACACCCACAATCAATCGGCCCACATGGCCTCAAGGGGGGGTGACACGTGTCGCCAGACTGCGTCCAAAATATTTCATCTTAGAAAATATCCGTATTGTCAAAAATCCGAAAATAAAGTGTGCCCCACAAAACCGTTAATTCCTCCCGTGGGCCCCACGTGACCAATTCCGGAAATAAAATTCCAAAATTCTCAAATATTCCAAAAAGTCCGAATACCAAATCTGGGAATCCAATTCCCATTAATGAACCTTTTTCCTTCACAAAATCAGGAAACTTTTAGTCGAAAAATCACATCTTTCTTCCTTTCCGATTTTTGTGTCGATTCAATGCGTGCGTCCTCGTATACATACTCTGGAACTACGGGGTGTAACATAAAATCATTCTAGGCAACACGCGTCTGACCCTCATACATAACTAAGTATAGATGTATGTCACAATACCAACTATACTACAATCATTACCAACCTGGGTACGCAATCCACATAGTCGCTTCGGTCATTGCCTTGCTCGTAGCTGCAATCAACATAACTCGTTAGGGAGAGACGACCCTAAAAACACAGCTCTATCGCACGATCTCAGAGTGAGAAGAATGGTGTTATACCCCGTATTTCCAGAGTATGTACGAAAGGACGTACGTAGAAAAGTTTTAGCCTTAAAGTTAGGCAAGGACGAAATTTTGTGCACAACCCCCGTAAAGAGTCTATTTTTGACGAAACATTTTCCGAACTTTGCGAAGGGAAAATTCCGGCTATGTCAATTATAATTTTTGCGGATTTTCAGAGATGAAATATTTTGGACCAACGAGAGGCGACACTTGGCCTGAGTGGGCCAATCCATGGGCTCCATTGGCACGTTTTTTTAATGTTTCATGCCTTAAACATTTGGTCAATGTTTGGCTAGATATTTTGTGTAGTAGATGAGCAAGTGGGTCCCACAAACACATGTCCAAATCTTCACCTTACACTTGCCTACCACTTGGCTTGATCTTGACCATTGGTGGTCCTATAAATACCCCCCTTGCTTGAAGGTTTTCTTCATCCCTCAAATCTTTCTAAGTCTTGAAAACCCTCTCCTCCTTTGAGTGTGGTTCTCGTCCAAAGCCACCCCCTCCTCAGAAAAGGCCACTTGGCGAAACCCTCTCCCTGTAGTGTTCTGGCAGAACATACCACTACCTAAAGTTGTTCTCGTAAAAATACCCTTCCCTTGGTAGAGAAATACTTCTCCAAGTATTGTTTTAATTCCAAAATACCTTGGCCCAAATACCTTGTCGTATTCCAAGGTTACCCCTATACGAAAAGCCCAGAAATACTATTATACTTCCCTTGATCACTAACGAAACCACAAGGAAAATCTTCACGGTTGGTTGAAGTATTAGGAAGAAGTTTCATAGAACTTCTAAGGGTTGTTTGGGCGGGTTGGAGCACCGGAGTAGGAGCTAAGCGTTGCTCGGGATCGACATTAAACTTAGATAATTTTGGGCTTACAGGGTAAATAATCCTATCCTTCTATTGTAATTGGAAATTACATGCGTAGTTGTATAGAAATGAATATAAGATTCATAGAAGAGAATTGAGCGTAATAGAAGGATATTCTGAGAATAAACTTGAGCTGGAATCACATGGAAGAATATTCTACAAGAATAGTCTAGGCATTGATAGACTTGTATAACCCTTATAGGTTGATTGATCTGCGAGTAGCATGTACTACTTGAAAGGTGGGCGAGGCTAGTAGGGTTATAGCAGTGGGCGTTTTGCTAATAGTCGATAATCGTCGCGGTATGTGATTCTTCCTATCCTCTTGAGCATGATATTTTAAAAGAATATATATATAGCGGTGAGCGTCGTGTGTTAAGCGAGCGTGGTTATACGGCAATGTCTTTTGACTTAAGCACGAATAATAAGAATCTGGAAGTATTTTAAAAGAATATATATATATAGTACGGTAGGCGTGCGTGTAGTAGCGAATAATAATTACGGCAATGTCTTTTGACTTAAGCTGAATAATAAGAAACTTGAAGTATTTCAAGAGGATTAAGAAACCTTTTGAAGGAAGAGTAATACTTGGTTTTAAAACTTTGAAGTTATACTAGCTTTATGGAAAGTTAGGTATAACGACTTAAGGAAGGTAAAAGAATGGTGTATTTATTTAAGAAGTTAGAGACTTGATCTTAAAAGATAAGAGACTTGACTTAAATTGAATTAATCTGAATTTTGTTAAGAAGTGTGAAACCTCATTCGTGAGTAATGAGTACTTAGTTTTAAAGGAATAATGTTTCTTGATTTGGAAATCGGAAGAAGTATCGAAAAACCGCTGCAGCGTTAATATGGGAAATGTATTGACTAAATAAGTATGATTAAAACCGGTAGAAACCTCCATGCATAGAAGCTAAGATGAGACAAATGATATTACATTTCCTAGATCATGGCTGCTTAAATAAGATTGATTATGAACAAGAATAACCTACTCACATATAAGGCATATGTATCTCAAATTGTTTTAAAGGAGAACTATATCATTAAGTGATTAAAACTATGAACTACGAAACCTTTCGAAAATGAGAAACTTAAGCATTTGGAATTAGGCAAACTTGAACGTTTGGAAAATAATGTTGTTACTTGATTTACAAAGGGAAGTGTTTTGGTTTACTTAAAAGGATAGTCACTCTATTTTTATACTACGGGTATTGTGTGACTTTTTGAAAGAAACGGATCTTTTAAAAAGAGTTAAGGTATGAAGTACTTTGGGGGATAAAAACCCGAAATTGTTAACATAAAGTAGAAAGTACCTTGTGTGAATAACTTGATTGTGTTGGTTTGTGATAGCCTTGTAAATACTTTCTTGTTGATAAGTAAACATGTTAGGATGCTACGTGTGTTAGTATCTGGTGATATTTGTGTAAAGGGGTTTCCCTTGTTGTGCTTATGTTGTTTAACGATAAGCTGTTATGTTATTATATCACATACCCCCTTGACTTGTTATACCGAGGGCTTGCCACCCTTGATGCGGGTCTATACGGCCTATGCGGTCTGCGTGACTATGCGGGTGCGGGAGTTCGAGGTTGATCATTAGGGTATTTTATCCGATGTGGGGATGCTCTGGGGTGCAATGTGACTACGCGATCTATGAGACTATGCGTGCTGAGTCGAGGAGAATGCAGGGGTTAGCTACCGATGCGAGAATACCTCATGCGGGTCTATGTGTGACCTATGCGGTGCGAGTCGAGTTAGGCATGCATAATGATACTATGGGCGATTGGCCTTGCCCGATCATTCGCGGCCTAGGAAAGACACATTACGGTTTACTATTATTGCTCTTGTTTGTGATATGGCACTATGTGCAAATTGAACTAATTGTATTTGCAAATGGTTTTAAAAACTTTGATTTCATTTAAAGTACTTCTGATTTCACATACTTGGTACTGTTATCTTGACCTCGCTTGGGCTGCGTTAAATGCGCGGTGAGTACACCGATGTTGACCTATTTCGTAGGAGTCACGATTCGGCGTTTGGGAAGCTCCGTTTCTCGGAGGCTTATCGGTGGTATAGTCCACTGTCGTTGTAGGTGCTTACATTCGGGGTATGGCGAGGCCTGTCCGTCATTGTTGTCATATCATTCTTAGAGTCTATAAAATGCTTGTTGTGGCGAGTTGTAAAGGGATGTATCGTTACAGTTGTTATATATATACGCATGGCAAGTTTTCTCAGATGAACTGTTTTATTTCATGTCTTGTTTTATATTATTGATTACTGCGATGTATGTCTACTTGGGTGCGGGTAAGGCACCGATCCACTTGCAGGTTCGGTCGTGACAAAAGTGGTATCGAGCGATTAATCCTCGGAAAGTGTCTGAGCCGTATCTAGTAAGTCTTGATTATCGGTGTGTTGTGCACCACACCAATAATCGAGGCTATAGGATATTTAGGATTGGTTTCCATTCTTCTCACTCACGAATCGTGCTTGAGCGTGTTATAAGTTAGACCACTCTAACGTATTCCTTTCCGTACGATTATGCCTCGCGTAAAGCGGCCGGGCGAAGGCGAAGCGTGAGAGGCTGCGAGTATAACCGAGAGGGTTACTAGAGCACGAGCCCAATCATCACACAGGTGGTGCTTATTCGGGAGTTCTGCGATGTCGCCGGCCCAATGAGTTTAGCCGCAGCGGCAGCATTTCCTCTGCGACCATGACATTTACGCCTTGATTCCGACCGGGGCGAGAAGAATATAGACTGCAAAGAGACGACCCTGTTACTAGCTAGGGATTTAAGCTACCAGAGGGTATATGATGTACCTGTCACGACCCGTTCCGGGGCCCGTGACTGGTGCCTTACCCGGGCACCCAAGTAGTCATACATCAGAGTAATCAGCGGAATATAAAACAAGACATGAAACAGTTGTAAAAAGAGACACAGTTTTATGTGAGAAAAATGTCGCCTTTCGGCATATATACATAAATATGGTTTTGCAGTTACATCCCAACTGTACAATAGGACTACAGACCTCTAAGGAAGTAAACAACTATGGCGGGACAGGGCCCCGCCATACCCTGAATGTACAAACTATCTACAATACAGGGAGATCATACCAAAAGTAGAGCCTCAGGAGAAGATGGAGCTCGACACCAATGCAAAGAGATCCTAAGGATGTGGATCTAAAGCACTGCTTGCCCCACTGCGGCATGAGCGGCCCAGAAGGAGGTCGATTACAGTACTAAGTATGCGAAAGCTGTAAAGTACTTAAATGAAAACATATCATTTTTAAAATCAGTTTACATATATGTATGAAACAACGAGTAACCGCATAGTGCCACATCATAAACAAGAGAAACAATAGGTAAGCGTAGCGAGGTCTTTTCTAGGCTGCGAATGATCGAGCGGGGCCAATTGCCCATAGTATCATTAAGCAAGCCTAATCCGGACTCCGTAGTCGCGTAGGCCACTCGCGTGAAACTGCGTAGGGCGTAACCGCGTCGGTGGTGCTCCTCGGCATCGTCCTGGACTCGTAGTCGCGTAGCCACATAGACCGCATGAGGTATAACCCGCACTAACACGGAACTCGCGACTCGCATAGGTCACCGGACCGCGTAGGTGTCCTCGCATCATAGTCACCTTGCACGAGGTATACCGCGTCGGAGGCGGCAACCCGGTATTTATGTCGAGGTGAGTGATATAATACTAACATATGACTTATCGTTGAACACATAAGCCAACAAGAATACCACTTTTATACAAGCGTTACAAGACAACACACATAACATCATATCATGTCTACTTATCAAACCATTTTATTATTCTTTCCATAGATCGATGTAAGTGCATTATAAACACATAAGTAAACTATTCCTTTTATCATTCTTAAGTTGTTATACCTAACTTCCCATAAAGCTAGTATAACTCTTAAGCTTTCTGTTTAAAAACCAATTAGTTCTCTTCTGTTAAAAATGATTCAGTATTCTTTTGAAATGCATCAAGACTCTTATTATTCAGGCTTAAGTCAAAAGACATTGCCGTAAGTATTATTCAGTTAACACATGTACGTCTACCGTACTATATATATATTTTAAAATATCATGCTTAGGAAGAATCACATACATACCGTGAAAACCACGCCAGTTGAATATGTCGCGCAGAGAATCAACCTATAATAGTCGAACACGTCTATCAACGTCTGAACTACTCATGCTTGATTCTAAGCAGAGGTCCTTTATTCTACGGAAAATCGGGCGACAACTTCCCTACCCGCTGAGCTACTCAAGTCTTGTGAAAACAGTCCTAAGTATAGTTCAATTATTCTTCTTTTAAACCGCCTACTTGTGATACTTGTTCAATTCTATTCGTAATATTCTTCTAAGTATTAATACTTATTCTTATACTTCTACGGTATGTATTCTCTAATTCAAAAGAGGGTTAGGATTATTTACCTCGGTAAGCCCAATAATATCCTAGATATAAGTCGATCCGAGCAAGGCTTAGCTCACCAAGTTGTATGCGCTCGATAGCTCGAAACCTTAGAAGTTCTTCACAACTTACTAAGTACTAAGGGATTTGGGCTAGGGTATTTTGGGCATTATAATAATACTAGAAGGCAACTTTTCTACCAAGGGAGGGGGGCTAGATTTCGGCTAGGGTAGGGGGGGAATTGCCTCGGCTAAGCTTCTCAAAAGGGGGGGGGGGGAGGTGTTTGGACGAAAAGCTACAAGGGAGAGGGAAGGATTTTCAATACTTGGAAAGGAATTTGTGGATGAAGAACTCTTCATCTTAAGAGGGTATCTATAGGTCAAGACATGGCCAACCAATGGCCAAGATTTAGACAAGTGCTAGGCAAGTGTAAGGTCAAGATTAGGGCAAGTGTACCTAGCCAACTTGCACACAAAATATCCTACCAACTACTTGACAAAATAGGCACTCCATTCGGCCATATTGACGCCTCACGTCCACGATTGGAGGTGACAAGTGTCGCCCTCCGTTAACAAAGTGTTTCGTCTCTCGGAAAAATCCGCAAAAATTAGAAATGACATAGCCGGAATTTATCCTACGCGAGTTTTGTAAAACGTTTCGTCGGAAAACGATTCTTTTAAGGAGTTGTGCCCAAAAAAATGTCTTGTGCCTAAACTTTAAGGCTAGACTTTCATACGTGCGCCGCTACGTCATACTGCGGAAATACGGGTATAAAATTCTCCTCGCAGAAACATTCGTCGAATGTTCCTTCCCAAAACGATTAACGATAAGATTCTTCATGCTTAAGCGATTGCAAAAGCCACACACGGCCACAAAACAACACTTAGGCATAGCGATAGCGAAAATTTACAAGTAGGAAAGTGAATTACGGAGGTGTGGGAAATAGGTGAGGATAAATGCGCCTCATGTCCTCTTGACTTCCCACGTCATCTCCTCACGAGCTCGTTCCGCCATAAGACTTTGTGAAGCCACGTCCTTGGTCGCGAGCGCTTAACGACGATCGATTATCGCTATGGGAACCTCCTCATACGATATCCCCGCGGTCACCTGGACCTCGGCAATCGGATGCCCTCGAGAGGGATCCCCGAGACCTCTCCTCAGCATAGAAACATGAAACACCGGATGCTCGCCTCGGATCGGACGGCAGATCCAACTCATAGGCAACCTTGCCTACCTGCGGACAATGCGAAGCGACCCGATGTACTGGGTGAGTTTCCCTTCTTCCGAATCTCATCACACCGCTTCATGGGTGACACGCTAGGAAAACCCAATCATGAACCTCGAACTCGGATGCAGCGGCGATGATCTGCGTATGACTTATCGACTACGGTGTCGTGACCTCTCTGGATAAGCTTCGCCTTATCCATCACTGCTGCACCAAATTTGGTCCCACTAGCGCACCTCGCCCACATCGAACCAGCCTATAGGCGATGCACTTCCTCCATACAAGGCCTCATGGCGCCATCGAATCTTGGGTGGTAGCTATTATTGTATGCAAACTCAACTAGAGGCAAATGATCCTCCCGGCTACCTCGAAGTCAATAACGGGCTCGCGGCATATCCTCGAAGTGCGGATAGTGCGCTCTGCTGTCCGTCTGCGTGGATGGAATGCGATGCTCGAGCTCACTGCGTCCTAAACCCCTCTGGAAAGACCTCAGAGTTAGCGTAAGCGGGCTCCTGCATGCGATATGATCGAAATAGGGACTCATGCGATCGACAATCTCTCGGATGTAAAGTCGGCATAATCCTTAGCCGAAAAAGTCGATCTGACGGAAGAAAGTGGGCTGATTTCGTCGACTGTCAGCGATAACCCATATAGAATCATGTCTCCTGCGAGTGCGAGGTAATCTGTGAAAAGTCCATGTTGATTACCTCCCACTTCCGGTCGGGATCTCTATCGTGCGCAACAAACCACGGGCCTCCGGTGCTCTACCTTCACTGCGACAACACGGGCGAGCTACGAACTGCGGCGTCCTCTTCAAGCTATCCCACCAATACCGCGGATCTAAGGTCGTGGTACATCTTGGTCGACCACTGGATGGATAGAGTAACGTCGTTGTGTGCTTCCCCAAGAACTAACTGCGAAGTCACGAAACATCCGGAACACACAATCGCCCTCAAACCTTAGCACCCATGGTGCTGCCTCAAAAGGACCCTTCCTCACGAAGAGCCGTATCACGATAACGTGTCAAGCGGATCCTCGGCTGTTGCCTCTTCGCCTCGCCGATGATGGAAGACTCGGCAACCTCGCGAACTCGAACCCTGCTGCTATCGGAATCAATCAAGCGGACACGAGGCTCGCTAAATGATGCAAATCACGAACCATGTCCTCCTCTCTAAGCTGCATCGATGGGCTCCCCATCGACCTACGACTAAGAGGATACGCGCGGCATTGGCCTTCCCGGGTGGTATAGGATATCAACATCGTAATCCTTAAGCAACTCTAACCACCGTCTGCGCGTAAGTTCGACTCACTCTGGTGAAGATATCTTTGGAGGCTCTTGTGGTGTATAAATATCCACGTGAACCCCATACAAATAGTGCCTCCAGATCTTGGCGTGAATCATTGCCGACTCGAAATCATGGGTGGGGTAGTTCCTCTCGTGTTTCTTGGTGTCGGGATGCATACGCTATAACCTTGCCTGCTGCATCAACACACATCCCAACCCGATTCACGACGCATCACAATATACGACATAACCGTCTGGACCTCCGGAAGAGTAAAGCGGGCGGTCGTCGATCTCCTTCAAGCTGGAAGCCTGCTCACAAGCATCGATCCATGAAACAGCGCCTTACGAGTCGGCTAGTCGATGGTGCGAGAGATAGAAGCAAACTTCTCTGAGCGCGATAATAACTCAAGGCCTAAGCTCGCGAACCTGCTCGGAGTAGTAGGTGCAGGCCAAGTCTGTGCCTCGATCTTGGCGTATCCACTCGAATGTCATCGGCCCACAATATGCCCAGAAAAGCCACGAAGTTAACAAAACTCACGTTTGGAAAACTTGGCGTATAATCGCAGTCTGGAGAAGCGTCGGCCTGATCGCCAAATGCTCGCATGCTCGCCTTTCTGGCGAGAATAAACCAAGATATCATCAATGAACACTATCACAAGCGTGTCCAAAATGGTTTGAACACTCGGTTCATCAAATCCATGAATCTGGCGGAGCATTGGTCAACCAAAGACATGACCTCGAACTCATAATGCGTCTGGTCCGAATGCGATCTGGGGACATCCACCTCTCGACTACTTTGATGATAGCGACGCAGATCAATCTTGGAGAAACATCTCGCGCCACTGCCCCGGTCGAACAAATCATCAATCACGGGAAGGGTATCATTCTTAATGGTTACCTTGTTCAGCTGTAATCAACACATGCTGGCGTCGCCCTCTTCTTCACGAACAATACCGGCGCCCCCCAGGGAGAAACACTAGGTCTGATGAAGCCCTTCTCCAGCAAATCTCTCAGCTGGTCCTTCAACTCTCTCAACTCGGCAGGTGCCATTCTGTATGGCGGAATGGAAATAGGCCGAGTGTCTGGCAACACATCTATACAAAACTCGATCTCCCTCTCAGGAGGGATACCCGGGAGGTCGTCTGGAAACACGTCTGGGAACTCTCTGACTACTGGAACTGACTGAAAATCTGGTACCGCAGCCTCAGTATCAAACACCCGAACGAGATGGTAGATGTACCCGCCGCACCATCTTCCTAGCGAGGTAGGAAATAAACCTACTTCTGGCGTCTGGTGTTCCTCCCACTCAACAACCGGCTCCTCTGGAAACTGGAACCGCACTACTCTCTCCCTGCAGTCTACATTGGCGTAGCAAGAAGCTAGCCAATCCATACCCATGATCACGTCGAAATCAATCATATCCAACTCTATCAAGTCGGCTAGGGTCTGACGACTGTAAATGGTCACTGGACAAGCCCTATATACCCGCCGAGCTACCACCGAATCACCATGGCGTAGCTACCTCGAAAGCGGTCTATGGACTCGTGCTCATCCACATCCTACTAGACAAGGGAGATATATGGGGCAGTAGAACCGGATCTATCAAGGCATACACATCAAATCCGGCCCGATAAGGTACTGCGGCGACATCGGTGAGGCCTCCGATCTGCCCGGTGGACAAGGCATAAATGCGATTCGAGGACCGCTAGGCTGAGACGAGCCACGACCTCTGCGCGACTGCTGGTCCATGAGTACCACGCCCTCGGGGCGAGTGGCGAAGGAGATGATGAGCCGGCAAGACCACAGTAGGTGAGCCTACCACCCGCGCTGCCTCCGGTCGGACAGGCCTTCGCAAAATGACCCGACTGGCCACAACTGTAACAAACTCTCGGAGGCGCACCACAATTCCCGAAATGGGATCTGCACGGCTACACTGCTGAGGCGTGGTCCCGACCGCCAAGACATCTGCCACCGAAAGTCTCAAGTCACAGGGCCTGTCACGCCCACGAATACTCTGGTCTTGAGAGCGGTGCGAGGAGTGCTCTGGCTGTTGTGGTGCGAATCTAGGCCATTTTTGGAGGCCGTCCACCGATAACTACCAAAGGACCTGCCGTCTGGTCCTTCTTCTTCTTGTCGGTCAACGTCGGTCCCTACGCTCGCATCCAAGTGCATGAGCTGCGTGCGGGTAATGTCCATACCGGTGAAGAGAAACACGCACAAGACTCGGCCATATAATCATCTAGCGGTGACGTAGCGGTGCACACTGTCCTCCCTCTCTGCTACCAACGGGGACATATCGAGCGATGAATCAAACTCGACATTATACTCCCTGGCGTGCGTCCTCGCTGCCTCGTGATAAAAATCTATCGGCCGCGCCCTCCTCATCTGTGGAGGCGAAGTGAGTGAGAAAGCCTCGAGAACTCATCCCAAGTAGTTGGGGCGCGTGCTCTCCCGGGATAACTCCGTGAACAAACCAATCGATTGCGGTATCACGCGCGACCTATGTGAACCGAAGATCACGGACTCGGTCTCGACGCCACGATCACTCTCATAATCCTCTGTGGCGGCGGATGAACTCCTGCGGATCATCCTCGGCCTCGACCGTAAAACTACGGCGGGCTACAACTCAGAAATCTCGTAGCCTCAAACTCTACGCCTCGGGTGAACCAGATACGGCCGAATGGAAGCTGAGCTGCTGCATCCGGCTGTCCTCATGTCGGCCGCGATCACGGCAATAGTGGGCCATCTCCTTGTACCTAACTCCTCCGCCCGGTGTGGGGCGAGGTGTGGGTGCTGTGGTCTCTTTGGCGGCGGCGTCATGGAACTCGCCGTCGAGGTATAGGCGGGCACGAGCCCTCATAACTCTCGGTGTCCTACTAGCGGCTCCGCTTTGCCTTGCCGCCAGGCGGGTTGCCTACGTGGAGGCATAGCATTCTGAGAAAGGGATACGTTAGAGGGGTCAAATTTTAACACAGCTCTAAAGCACGATCTCAGAGTGAGAAGAATGGAAACCAATCCTAAATATCCTATAGCCTCCTGATTATTGGTGTGGTGCACAACACACCGATAATCAAGACTCTACTAGATACGGTGCAGTAGACACTTTCCGAGGATTAGCGCTCACGATACCACTTTTGTCACGGCGTTAGGGGCGTGGTGAGTGCCTTAGGGCACCCAGTAGTCATACATCAGTAATCGTGAATATAAAACAAGACATGAAACAATTGTAAAAAGAGACACAGTTTTATGTGAGAAAAATGTCGTCTTTCGGCATATATACATAAATATGGTTTTGCAGTTATATCCCAACTGTACAATAGGACTACAGACCTCTAAGGAAGTAAACAACTATGGCGGGACAGGGCCCCGCCATACCCTGAATGTACAAACTATCTGATACTGGGAGATCATACCAAAAGTAGAGTCTCGGAGAAGATGGAGCTCGACACCAATGCAAAGAGATCCTAAGGATGTGGATCTAGCACTGCCTCTTACCTGCGGCATGCACGCGGCCAGAAGGAGGTCGAGACAACAGTACTAAGTATGCAGCGTAAAGTACTTAAATGAAAACATATCATTTTTAAAATCGGTTTACATATATGTATGAAACAACGAGTAACGCGCATAGTGCCACATCATAAACAAGAGCAACAATAGGTAAAGCATAGCGAGTCTTTTCTAGGCTGCGAATGATCGAGCGAGGCCAATTGCCCATAGTATCATTAAGCAAGCCTAATCACGGACTCCGTAGTCGCATAGGCCACTCACGTGAGCTGCGTAGGCATAACCCGCGTAGAGGGTGCTACTCCTCGGCATCGTCTGGACTCGTAGTCGCGCATGGCCACATAGACCGCGTGAGGTATAACCCGCACACTAACACGGAACTCTCGACTCCGCATAGGTCACCTGAGACGCGTGAGGTGTCCTCGCATCATAGTCACCTGCACGAGGTATACCCGCGACGGAGGCGACAACCCTATTTATGTCAAGAGGTGAGTGATATAATACTAACATAACGACTTATTGTTGAACACATAAGCACAACAAGAATACTTTTATACAAGCGTTACAAGACACTAACACACATAACATCATATCGTGTCTACTTATCAAACCATTTTATTATTCTTTCCATAAATCAATGTAAGTTTGTTATAAACACATAAGTAAACTGTTCCTTTTATCATTCTTAAGTTGTTATACCTAACTTCCCATAAAGCTAGTATAACTCTTAAGCTTTCTGTTTAAAAACCAATTAGTTCTCTTCTGTTAAAAATGATTCAGTATTCTTTTGAAATGCATCAAGACTCTTATTATTCAGGCTTAAGTCAAAAGACATTGCGTAGGTATTATTCGAGCTTAAGTCAAAAGACATTGCCGTAATTATTATTCGCTTAACACGTACGCGTCACCGTACTATATATATATTTTAAAATATCATGCTTAGGAAGAATCACATACTTTCTCGTGAAAACCACGCCAAGTTGAATATGTCGCATGAGAGAATCAACCTATAATAGTCGAACACGCCTATCAACGTCTAGACTACTCATGCTTGATTCTAAGAAGAGGTCCTTTATTCTACGGAAAATCGGGCGACTTCCCTGCGGTGAGCTACTCAAGTCTGTGAAAGCGATCTAAGTATAGTTCAATTATTCTTCTTTTAAACCCTTCTACTGTGATAACAGTTCAATTCTATTCTGTAATATTCTTTTAAGTATTAATACTTATTCTTATACTTCTACAATATGTATTCTCTAATTCAAAAGAGGGTTAGGATTATTTACCTCGGTAAGCCCAATAATATCCTAGATATAAGTCGATTCGGAGCAAGGCTTAGCTCCTAAGTTGTAAGCTCCGATAGCTCCAAGGAAACCTTAGAAGTTCTTCACAACTTCTACTAAGTACTAAGGGATTTGGGCTAGGATATTTTGGGCATTATAACAATACTAGAAGGCAACTTTTCTACCAAGGGAGGGGGGGTAGATTTCGGCTAGGCTAGGGGGGGAATAGCCTCGGCTAAGCTTCTCAAAAGGGGAGGGGGGGGGGGGGGAGGTGTTTGGACGAAAAGCTACAAGGGAGAGGGAAGGATTTTCAAGACTTGGAAAGGAATTTGTGGATGAAGAACTCTTCATCTTAAGGGGGTATTTATAGGTCAAGACATGGCCAACCAATGGCCAAGATTTAGACAAGTGCTAGGCAAGTGTAAGGTCAAGATTAGGGCAAGTGTACCTAGCCAACTTGCACACAAAATATCCTACCAACTACTTGACAAAATAGGCACTCCATTCGGCCATATTGACGCCTCACGTCCACCAATTGGAGGGTGACAAGTGTCGCCCTCCCGTTGGCCCAAAGTGTTTCGTCTCTCGGAAAAATCCGCAAAAATTAGAAATGACATAGCCGAAATTTATCCTACGCGAGTTGTGTAAAACGTTTCGTCGGAAAACGATTCTTTTAAGGAGTTGTGCCCAAAAAAACGTCTTGTGCCTAAACTTTAAGGCTAGACTTTCGTACGTACGCCCTTACGTACATACTCTGGAAATACGGGGTATAACAGTACCGATTTATCGCGGGCCTTGATGAATATCTAAGAGAAGGTTGTGTAAGAATAGATCTTCAGTCAGGCATGAGCATGGCCTGCGTACGGGCTTATGCGCAGCAGGCCTAGAAACGTAGGGATCGACGGTTTAATCAAGATCAGCAGAGGGCGAGCAATGAGGTCCTTTGGTAACTTTCGAGGCGAACCGCCTCAGTAGCAGATTAGATATGCACCTCCGCCAGTGCAGAGTGGTCCTCACAGGGTTTAGGACGTTCAGAGTATGTCGGAGTTGGTCAGAGCTCGTGGCTTCGGTTTCTGAGATACCGCGTAGGTTCGGTCGGCCGGATTCATTGTCTCCTCGGTATTCACGATGGCGGCGTCATCGGGAATGTCATCTTTTGTTGATGCTTGTTTTACCTGCGGCCGTCAGGGCCATGTGTCGAAAGGATGTCCTAGTAGGAGGACTCGACCTACGGTCGATTGCATTCGATGAGTTCGGAGAAGAAGGCGTTAGCAGAGAGCCACCCCACCTCGGTGTGGCCGTTATGGTAAGTGTCATTATGGGGAGTGTCGTATTTCTTCGACAACTTGTTATGCTTGCGCCAGGCGGGATTGATTGGAGCAGCGGAGGGTAGTGAAGCAGAGATCTGGTAGATCCTTAACCTACAGAGATTAGTGCGTATGATAAGATGAGTATACCTTAAATGTTATGTTCACATAGCATTGTGTTAATTTTGATTAGAAATCATGGTTAGATAAGGGTAAGATTGGGGATAGAAAGTGGGAGCCTTAGAGTTGTATACGTGGAGACCTTAGAGGCAAGGCCATCTCTAGTAAATGATTTAGTTTATGTTTGACCCTTATCGGAGTGCATAGTGCACGTGAGATATATTTGTGTGATAAGTCCCGAGTAGTGTGAAATGAATGAGGGTAGTTGAGCTAAGAAGACCACTAGGTTTTCGTGACTTGATTAGTGAGATTGTTAGGATCGGGAACAAGAGTCTTTCGCGCGATAGCAAGTCGGGTTGAGGGACCGTGCGGGTCAACCGTGGTCGATGTGGTGGGGTCAGTTCGAGGTGGTCCCGCGGTGGTTCATCCTGAGGCGCTAGGCCCAAGTTTAGTTAACCATCATACGAGTTCGTGGAAGCGTTCGATCAGTAGTCGGGCCGACGAGGTCAGCCCATCTTGTCCTTTAGTCGGGTATTTACTCGTGAGTTATGCGAGATGTTTTATCGGGAAGGTTGTAAGGCTGCACGGGTGCCTACTTTTACCTTATGATGACAGTGAAGCCAGTGGTGGCTATTTCTGTTTTGGAAGTTTTACCGGAAGGGTTAGGAACTGGTGAGTCTCGATGGCGCATTCGCCCTCGGGCGGTGTTTGGATTTCGGGGTAGTTGTGAGTATTGTTGCCTCTGTTGAGGAGTGTTTTATAACTACCATTTCAGATTCGGATGTCGCCTTACGGCCTTGTAGGGCGGAAGTGCAAGTTCTTGGTCGATTGGTTCGATGTTGGCAAAGTTCGGATAGTTGGTTCATACTTGTCTCGGCGGGATATGGAGAGGTGAAGCTTATCCGTAAGAGGTTATTGGCGGCTGAGTCAGCGAAGTCGTGTGGATAATCGGCGGCGACAGGTTGAGTTCTGTGCGGAGGGTCTTCTTGAAGGTACCACCCCGGAAGGGTGTGACGAGTTTCGGAAAACAGAGGAAACTTAGCCCGAGTTACTTGGGGCCTTTTCAGATCATGTGAAGAATAGGCCAAGTTGCCTATGGTTAGCATTGCCGTCCGACGTATGAGGCAGTACGTCCGGTCTTTCATGATGTTATGATCAGAAAATATCGGAGATCCATCTAGAGTGTTCGATTAATGATGACCAAGTTGGAGGTAGTAACCCAGAGATTTGGAAACTGAAGCAGTAACAGAAATGTGGTAAGTTATGAGAAAGAGTTCGAGTGTACGAGAAGGGTACGACGAGTAAGAGAAGAAGCGAGCATGTATTACGAGCATGGTTGTGATCATTTCGCTTGTAAAGAGAAGGTGCGAAGGGAGTATCTTTTAGCCTCGGGAGGAGTTTTGTAGTGATGGAGGTGATTCCTCGTGGACTTGGATGTAAGTATTTGCGCGTGTTGTATTGTGGCCAGGTGTGGCATGATTGTTTTCGTAAGTATAGCAGTGAAGACTATACTGGCGCATGTTTGTTTTGAGACTTAGAAGGAACATTCGGGACGAATGTTTCTAAGGAGGGGAGAATGTTATACCCCGTATTTCCAGAGTATGTACGTAAGGACGTACGTAGAAAATTTTGAGCCTTAAAGTTAGGCAAGGACGAAATTTTGTGCACAACCCCTGTAAAGAGTCGATTTTCGACGAAACGTTTTCCGAACTTTGCGAAGGGAAAATTCCGGCTATGTTAATTATAATTTTTGCGGATTTTTCCGAGAGATGAAATATTTTGCACCAACGAGAGGGCGACACTTGGCCTCGAGTGATGGCAATCCATGGGCTCCATTGGCACGTTTTTTTAATGTTTCATGCCTTAAACATTTGGTCAATGTTTGGCTAGATATTTTGTGTTGTAGATGAGCAAGTGGGGCCCACAAACACATGTCCAAATCTTCACCTTACACTTGCCTACCACTTGGCTTGATCTTGACCATTGGTGGTCCTATAAATACCCCCCCTTGCTTGAAGGTTTTCTTCATCCCTCAAATCTTTCGAAGTCTTGAAAACCCTCTCCTCCTTTGAGTGTGGTTCTCGTACAAAGCCACCCCCCTCCCCCTTGAAAAGGCCCTTGGCCGAAACCCCTCTCCCTTTGTAGTGTTCTAGTCGAGAACATACCCCTACCTAAAGTTGTTCTCGTAAAAATACCCTTCCTTGGTAGAGAAATACTTCCAAGTATTGTTTTAATTCCAAAATACCTGCCCAAATACCTTGTAGTATTCCAAGGTTACCCTATCTGAAAAGCCCAGAAATACTATTATACTTCCCTTCAGTCACTAAACGAAACCCTAAGGAAAATCTTCACGGTTGGTTGAAGTATTAGGAAGAAGTTTCGTAGAACTTCTAAGGGTTGTTTGGAGCGGGTTGGAGCACCCGGAGTAGGAGCTAAACGTTGCTCAGGATCGACATTAAACTTAGATAATTTTGGGCTTACCGAGGTAAATAATCCTATCCTTCTATTGTAATTGGAAATTACATACTGTAGTTGTATAGAAATGAATATAAGATTCATAGAAGAGAATTGAACTGTAATAGAAGGATATTACAGAATAAACTTGAACTGGAATCACATCAGAAGAATATTCTACAAGAATAGTCTAGGCATTGATAGACTTGTATAACCCTTATAGGTTGATTGATCTGCGAGTAGCATGTACTACTTGAAAGGTGGACGAGGCTAGCCGGGTTATAGCCGTGGAGCGTTTTGCTAATAGTCGATAATCGTCGCGAGGTATGTGATTCTTCCTATCCTCTTGAGCATGATATTTTAAAAGAATATATATATAGTACGGTAGACGTACGTGTGTTAACTGAACGTAGTTGTACGGCAATGTCTTTTGACTTAAGCCTGAATAATAAGAATCTGGAAGTATTTTAAAAGAATATATATATAGTACGGTAGACGTACGTGTGGTAACTGAATAATAATTACGGCAATGTCTTTTGACTTAAGCCTGAATAATAAGAAACTTGAAGTATTTCAAGAGGATTAAGAAACCTTTTTGAAGGAAGAGTAATACTTGGTTTTAAAACTTTGAAGTTATACTAGCTTTATGGAAAGTTAGGTATAACGACTTAAGGAAGGTAAAAAGAATGGTGTATTTATTTAAGAAGTTAAGAGACTTGATCTTAAAAGATAAGAGACTTGACTTAAATTGAATTAATCTGAATTTTGTTAAGAAGTGTGAAACCTCATTCGTGAGTAATGAGTACTTGGTTTTTTTTAAAGGAATAATGTTTTACTGATTTCGGAAATCAGAAGAAGTATCGAACAAACCACTGCAGCGTTAATATGGGAAATGTATTGACTA
Source organism: Przewalskia tangutica (assembly GCA_029844215.1). Classification (NCBI taxonomy): domain Eukaryota; kingdom Viridiplantae; phylum Streptophyta; class Magnoliopsida; order Solanales; family Solanaceae; genus Przewalskia; species Przewalskia tangutica. The sequence continues at coordinate 12,754,560 of CM056737.1, forward strand.
AATAAGTATGATTAAAACCAGTAGAAACCTCCATCTGCATAGAAGCTAAGATGAGACAAAATGATATTACATTTCCTAGATCATGGCTGCTTAAATAAGATTGATTATGAACAAGAATAACCTACTCACATATAAGGCATATGTATCTCAAATTGTTTTAAAGGAGAACTATATCATTAAGTGATTAAAACTATGAACTACGAAACCTTTCGAAAATGAGAAACTTAAGCATTTGGAATTAGGCAAACTTGAACGTTTGGAAAATAATGTTGTTACTTGATTTACAAAGGGAAGTGTTTTGGTTTACTTAAAAGGATAGTCACTCTATTTTTATACTACGGGTATTGTGTGACTTTTTGAAAGAAACGGATCTTTTAAAAAGAGTTAAGGTATGAAGTACTTTGGGGATAAAAACCCGAAATTGTTAACATAAAGTAGAAAGTACCTTGTGTGAATAACTTGATTGTGTTGGTTTGTGATAGCCTTGTAAATACTTTCTTGTTGATAAGTAAACATGTTAGGATGCTACGTGTGTTAGTATCTGGTGATATTTGTGTAAAGGGGTTTCCCTTGTTGTGCTTATGTTGTTTAACGATAAGTTGTTATGTTATTATATCACATACCCTGACTTTTATACCGAGGGCTTGCCACCCGACGGTCTATACGGCCTATGCGGTCTCGCGTGACTATGCGGGCTGCGGGAGTTCGAGGTTGATCATTCCGGTGTTTTATCCCGACGGGGATGCCTATGCGATGCAATGTGACTACGCGGTCTATTGAGACTATGCGGTGCGGGATTCCAGGAGAATACAGGGGTTAGCTACCCGTCGAGGAATACCTCATGCGGGTCTATGTGTGACCTATGCGGACTGCGGGAGTCCAGGGTTAGGCATGCATAATGATACTATGGGCGATTGGCCTTGCTTCGATCATTCGCGGCCTAGGAAAGACCTGTTACAGTTTACCTATTATTGCTCTTGTTTGTGATATGGCACTATGTGCAAATTGAACTAATTGTATTTGCAAATGGTTTTAAATACTTTGATTTCATTTAAAGTACTTTCTGATTTCACATACTTGGTACCGTTATCTCGACCTCCTTGGGCTGCGTTCATCGCGGTAGAAAGCGATGTTGACCCTCGCTCATAGGGTCACAGTTCAGCGTTTGGGAAGCTCCGTTTCTCCGGAGGCTTATCAGTGGTATAGTCCCCTGTCGTTGTAGGTGCTTACATTCAGGGGTATGGCGGGGCCCTGTCCCGTCATTGTTGTCATATCATTCTTAGAAGTGCAGTAAATCTTGTTGTGGCGAGTTGTAAAAAGGGATGTAATCGTTCTAGTTGTTATATATATACGCCGCAAGGCAAGTTTTCTCAGATGTCTTGTTTTATTTCATGTCTTGTTTTATATTCCGACACTCGATGTATGTCTACTTGGGTGCGGGGTAAGGCACGATCCGGCCCGGTTGGTCGTGACAAATGGAAACCAATCCTAAATGTCTTGCGACCTCACGATTATAGATGTGGTGCATAACACACCGATAATCAAGACTCTACTGAACACGATGCATAGACACTTTCCGAGGACTAATCGCTCGATACCACTTTTGTCACGACCGACCGAGATCGGCCGGTGCCTACCAGGCACCGCTTCTAATCATACAACATAATAAACTGCGGAAGATAAATAACAATCTTTTTTTTAAAACCAAGGCCAAGCCGATAAAGTGCCCATAACATAAAAATTACCGGAATGGTCTACAACATTTAACAATGTAAAAACAACTCTGCTACCCACCACGGATGAATACGGACTTAAGATTTGAACAAATACTATGACGACAAGGCCCCGCGTACCCCGAATATACATAGCCATGACAACTCCGAACATCGTGAGTCATCTCAAAATCTTGAACCAGATCATAAGCTCATGGATCCACAATCGTGTACCTAAACTGCGGACATTTAACGCGGCCCCGAAGAAGTCGATACAGTACAGAATATGGAACGGAAAAATAAGTCTGAGAAACAAATCATAATCGTACAAAAGAATGACAGGGCAAGTATAAAAAGGGTACATACCGATCCTACCGTGTCATTACCATCTCGTGAACTTAATCGTACTTATTATCTTTTCCATTTTTACATAAAAGTTATAGTCACATTCTTATGTACATGCTTAGGAAAAACCGTCAAGTTCATTATCATATAACGATTTACCTTACATAACATAATCCGCCCTTTACGAGGACGCCTATACCGCCTTACCAACTGGGACACGATAAAGTCACATAGTCCGCCCATAAAGGTATCTCGCCTACCCATTCTCGACGCGATAAGGTCACATAGTTCCGCCCATAAAGGTATATCGCCTACCATTTCTCGACGCGATAATGTCATATAGTACGCCCATAAAGGTATATCGCCTACCATTCTCGGACGCGATAATGTCATATAGTCGCCCATAAAGGTATACTTCCGCCCATTTCGGACGCGATAATGTCATATAGTCCGCCCATAAAGGTATATCGCCTGCCCATTTCGAAGCGATAATGTCATATAGTCCGCCCATAAAGGTATCGCCGCCCATTTCTGGGACGCGATAATGTCATATAGTCTGCCCATAAAGGTATACTGCCCGACCCATTTCTAGGACGCGATAATGTCATATAGTCTTCCCATAAAGGTATACTGCCCAACCCATTTCTGGGACGCGATAAGGTCACATGAAATCCGGGAATTTAACCCAACGTATTCACGACTTACTCCTTTAAAATGACTCTTTTTCAAATAAAACTTCCAAGATACTAACAACCGTAGTATCAAGTCATATTTACTTTTCAAGACAAGTCACAGTACCTTTTAGAAATACATTTACCGTCTTCTAAATCAAGTGACTTCTTTCTTTAAAACCTTAAGAAATTGGTACCATTAAAACAATTTGCCCTTCTTTATTTCATATCATTTCTTTGCTTACATTACTGAAGAAAACTATTCTTTTAATCTTCCATAAAGTTGTTATAACCAACTTCCCATAAAGCCGTTATAACTCTTTATGTCTTTGACAAATTCATTCCTTTTATAACCAAGAGACTTATACTTTCAAATCAAATCACATAGCTTTCAAAATACTTTAAGTCTCTTAACTTTTAAGAAAACAAGTTTCTTAACGTTAGAATGGAAAGAAATAAATACTTTCCAAATCAAGTATTCTATACTTTTAAATCAATTCATTTCTTCCTTTAAGAATCAAGTCCCATAACTTGAAAAATAAAGTCCTTTAACCTTTTAAAAATTTGAGGTTCATAGTCTTAAAACTTCATACGTAAATTCTTATAAATTAAGTAACATATACTTTGGGGCATTGTGAATAAGTTATACTTATTTATAGCGATCTTAATCAAGTAGCCATGATCTTGAAAATGTAATACAATTTTGTCTTATCTTAGCTTCTATGCAGATGGAGAATTCTACTCATTTTAACTTAATTGATTGTCATTACATTTTTCTTTATTAACGCTGCAGTGGCTTGTTCGATACTTATTCTCATTTGTGCCGTAACTTAGCCAAGTCAACTTGGCTCCAAATATCTCCTAACGACTCTTACCAACATCCCCCATAAGACTTGGTAAGAACTTAGGATAACTTAGACATAACCTTTACGTAGAGTAAATCAACATACATACCTCTTAACTTCTAAGAGTAGAAGGAATCATGAAATAGTACTACATGTATATTCCATACATAGAATCATATCAAAAGAAGGAAGAGGTTCACATACCTCGCGACGATTATCGACAATTAGCAAAATGCTCCGAAGTACTTCAACTTTGATAGCTATTCCATCCTTCAAGTAGAATCCGCTATACTTAGTACTTCAACCTAAAATGGCCATAATACGTCCATTAACCTCTAGCTTCGAACGTAGAATATTCTAAGTGCAAAGTCACTAAATTCTACGGAAAATCGGACAGCACTTCCTTTGTTTCTACATACTTTGCCACCTTTTTCAAGGCCGAATTCAATAACCAAACACGCCATATTTAAGGCCCAATAATTCAGCTAACCAAAGGGGATTACACGCCTTAACAGGACGTGTAAAATTCTGCCCCACAAATTAATACCAACCAAGTCCTTAATCAAGGTCATTCTCGGCTAACTTATTCAATAACACAAAGTTATTTCAAATTCTTTTTCAAACCAACTTCTTAGGTCTAACATGTTATATAGTCATAAACAACTTAGCAATTATAACCACCTTAATCAACTCTTTAGATAACATGCGACGACTAAACTAGTAACTAAATTGAATTACAAACTTAAAGGCTAAATCATGCAACTTTCGGATTTCATCCAAATATTCCATAACACATATCATTCTTCATAATATAATCCACATGATCATTTCTAACTACTACAACAAGAAATCTTGAATTATAATAGCAAGACGGAGATTATTACCTCCTTAAGCTCAAAATGATCCAAAACCCTAAGTCGATCCTTAACAACCCGACTTCTTTTTCGACGCCCAATCCGCTTATTGCAACCCTGTAAGCTCGTGAAAACTCCTCTTCTATTTCCAACTTCAAAGTTGAAGAACACTGGGTTTCCGCGACTAACGTAAAAATGCGGTTTTCCCGGATCTTCTATTGAGATATCCTTACAATACCCTTAGGGACCTTGGGTTAAAGTCTTGTGAATAATGGATCAAAACTACAAAATTTCTCGTTCTCCATTTCTCAAAGCCGAGCTTTAATGTGTCAAGACAAGGTCTTGAAAATTATTCTAAGTGTTGGAAGACTAGTCTTGCACTAGTTGTGTATATATAATACAATGAAGGGTCTAGATCATAACACTTGTTAGGGTTGGATGGAAGAGATCGCTGCCGCCTCGACTTAGTCAACAATGTCAAGCTCTTTAATTAGCAAGACTTGGTCATCTAAACTTTGGTCAAATGACCATTATACCCTTGCATTTATTCGACCAAGCCATGTGGGGGGTGCCACGTGTCGCCCTCCCATTCTTCCATAAAATTCAGAATCTTCGTGGCCCCACAAAACGTAAAATTCCTCGGGTGGGCCCCACATGACCAAATCCGTAAAAATAAATTTCCATAATGATAATAAGTTCCATACTCTTCAAATAATGCATTTTGAGAATCCAATTCTCCTTAACGAACATTTTTCCTTTCCGACGTTCGGAAGATTTTCCGTCGGAAAAACAATTCTTCCTTTCGTACCAATTTCAAGTCTTGAGTTCCTTACGTACATTCTCTTAAACATGTCCTGGACTTACGGGGTGTAACAACTTGTGACTCAAGTGGTAGATCGGCCATCGGGGTCCTAAACCAGGATTGATAAAGGTGAGAACTCAGAACTCAACTCTTACGGCAGTTAGGGGGATGTGTCAGATACATATGGGGGCCAGCCTACCGGGGTTCAAACCGAGGCTGGTACAGGTGGTGAAGTGTCAGTTTTTTATGGGGGTCAGTCTACCGGTGCACAAACCGAGGCTGGTACAGGTGGTGAAATGTCGGTCTTTTTTGGGGGCCAGTCTATCGGGGCACAAACCGAGACTGGTATAAGCGGAGAGGTATCGGATATTTAGGGGGGCCAGCTGACCAGGGTACAAACCGAGGCTGGTACAGGTCTGCATGCTACTCAGAACTGCAGCGAAATTGGAATACAATTGGTAAGCCAGCCTGCGGGCACCCAAAACGGGGCTGGCATGGGTGGGAAAGAGCCAGTTATTGATAATGGGGATGGATCTTCAAAAGAAATAACTGTGGGGACATAGGCCGACGCAAGCACTAATGCGCAGAATACTTCTTCTTTGCAACAATGCCCTGGATGATGGGTTCACCAAAGTTGGAAAAAATGGCAAAACAGTTCCCAAACTTAAGAATACCATCTTGCCTCTTGGCAAGGCTATGATTACCAGGGCCTGAAATCCCAAGCCTAAGAAGAAGGGCAACCCCCCGAGCAATGCAGATATCCCGAAGGGGTCTGGCCCCCGAGGCTTATCGAGATGATTATCGCCTCTTAGAATATAAGGGGCCTGCACGACCCCTCTAAAAGGGATGAGATTTGCGATCTCGTCCAGAAGGAGAACATCGATTTTTTTGGTATCATCGAGTCAAAGCTCAATGATTTAAAACTCGAGCATTTTATGAACTACGCTAGACTACGAGGCTGGGCTTCCACTCATAACTTTGATGATCACCCGGCAGGAAGAATGATGAAAGATGCAATATGGCCCAGATCACTAATTATGACATAAAGGACATTGCTGAATGTTGTAGTGACATTAGACTTACGGACCTCCCCTCGTCTGGTTGCCATAACACTTATTTCGTCAATACTAAAATGAGCAAACTTGACAGGGACTTGGTTAATTCAATCTGGTTGAATGATAGATGTTTGGGTTATGCGAAGTTTACCCTACCTGGAAAATGCTCGGACCACTCTCCATGCATTGTTTCTTTATTTGAACAACAGAGATCCCGCAACCGCCCTTTCAGGTTCTTCAACATGTGGACTGCACATACTGATTATGGCAACATCGCTTTGAACTGTCAGTAACTCTGGGTTACGCCTAGTATATTCTCTGTCGGAAACAATCTGGTCTGAAATGGCCTCTTAAAAGGCTCAATGACAAGAACTTTTCTCACATATATTCTCGTGTATAAAGGGCTGGATGGTTTACGCCAGCAGATGGTATGGCTCACCTCATGACAATCACAGGGATCAGATTGTTTCCCTTAGGCATATTTCTATTCAACTAGGGGATGCAGAGAGGAGCTTCCTTAGGCAGCTGGCCAAATGTGAATACCTCAAGAATAGCGATCGCTGCACCAAAAATTTTCATTCTATGATTAAACGGAACAGAGCCAGGAATTTCATTGCGGTTATTACTAAAAACGACGACTCCCTAACAACTTCAGTAGATCAGGTTGCTAATGAATTCATCAGTTATTACAAGGGGTTGTTTGGTACTAGGGGTAATTGTATCCCTATTGACAGTGGGGTCGTTGCGGCAGGCTACTGTCTCTCTCGTGAACAGGGGGATGATCTTATTCGTCCTATTACTGATGCAGAAATCAGAAGTGCTCTTTTCGGTATGGGGGATTACAAGGCCCTGGGGCCTGACGACTTTACTACGGCCTTCTATAAGAAGTCTTGGGACATTGTGGGGAAAAATTTATGTGATGCGGTAAAGGAGTTCTTCTGTTCGGGATAGCTTCTCAAGAAGATTAATCATACCATTATCGCCATTATCCCCAAATCCCCCTATTGCTCAACAGTGGGTGATTACAGGTCGATTTCATGCTGAAATATCTTTTATAAGGTCATTATCAAGATCATCGCCTCAAGGGTTGAGATGGTTCTGACTTACATTATTGATCATGCTCAATCAGCCTTCGTCCATGGTAGTAGCATGATTGAGAACATTCATCTTTCTCAAGAGCTCTTACGCATATATAATCGTAAGAGGATTTTGCTGCGGTGCATGATGAAGGTTGACCTAAGGAAAGCCTTTGACTCGGTTGATTGGGACTTCTTGAAGGATGTCTTAATTCAGCTCAATTTTCTAGAACGCTTCATCAAGCTTATCATGGAATGTATCACTACTACGTCATACTCATTTTCGGTCAATGGCAGTATCTATGGCCACTTCAAAGGCCAGAAAGGTCTAAGACAGGGAGACCCTCTTTCACCTTTTCTCTTTGTCATTTGCCTTGAGTATTTTTCTAGACTGATTAAGATGTACACTTTTGACAGGAAATTCAACTATCATCCGAAATGCGGAAGCTTAAAGATCACTCACTTAGCGTTTGTCGATGACCTGCTACTTCTCTCTCGAGGTGATTCCCATTCAGTACGCATCATCAAAGATTGCTTAGACACCTTCGGTTACTGCTCGAACCTAAAATCCAATGCTCTTAAGTCCAATCTGTACAATTCTGATATTCCGGAAGAAGAATTAATCGAGATCAAGGGGATAACTAATTTTCAGATCAACACCTTTCCATTTCGCTACTTAGGAATTCCCTTGGATGTTTGTACCCTTAAAGTCATCCATTATGAGCCCCTCATTAATAAAGTAACTTCTTATATCAACGCCTGGACCAGCGCCACTCTCTCCTATGAGGGAAAAATGAAGCTCATCAAATCGGTTATGCAGGGAGTTGAATGCTTCTAGCTTTCCATAATGTGCATTCCGTCAACTGTTTGTGACAAGATTATTAAACTTTGTAGGGTCTTCCTTTGGCGTTCGAATAACCCTACGGTTTCCTGGAAAACATGTTGCCTCCCTAAGACTGGGGGCGGGTTGGGCTTCAGGGACATTCGTACTTGGAATCATTCATTATTGGCCAAGTGTCTTTGGAACATTCATGAGAAAAAGACACGCTTTGGGTTCGTTGGATTCACCTAAAGTACTTAACCAACTGTGATATCTGGTCGTGGGAGGCTAAGAAGGGCGACTCCGCCCTTATCAAGCATCTTATTCGCATTCGTGACCAGATTATGGAACGGGATGGGATGCATGCTCTTGTGGTCGACACCCTCAATGATTGGCATCGTGACAACAATGGTATCAGTGGTACGCAGGCGGCCTATGAATTCATCAGAATTCGGGGGTTGTTAGCTTATTGGTCGAAGGACGTTTGGAACCCTTACATTTTGCCTAAACATTCCTTCGTCCTTTGGTTAGGCATCACCAAAAAGTTGCGCACCAAAGACATAATTGCGTACATCGACACCACTCGAGTGTGTGGGTTGTGCGGTAGGGACGACGAGTCTATCCCTCACTTGTTATTCACATGCGCCTCTTCCACTTTCATCTGGCAGAGGATTAGGAACTGGTTGGGCATCACCAGAACCATTAGCACCATTGAAAATGTGTTGAAGTATATTAGAAAGGAGGGGCACGGGTTGGCAGGCTAAGGCTAAAAGAACAGTGCTTGCAACCACGGTCTATCAGATCTGGATAGAACGCAACAATATAATTTTCAACGGAACCAGACTGGATAAGGAGACCATCGTTTTCAAGATCAAAACTGTTGTCTACTCTAGTCTGTCTTCTTTATTTCCGCATTTTACTTCACGTTTTGAACATTTGGCCCTCGGTAATTTCACACTAGCAGCATAACGCTAGGCGCTCTTCCCTTATCATGGGTTTGTCCCATTGGGTTTACCATGATAAGGGTTTACGGAGGCTACAGCTGAAACCTTATGTCGGTTTTTTTGATATAAGAGATTGACGAGGTTCGACCTGTATAGGCCCATTTGACCTCCCGACTTGTGGGATTCGCTTGAGTTTAGTTATGACGCAAATGAATCACATGACTACCCGACTTATGGGATGTGCATTTTGATTCTTAGCATTATTTCACCTACTTGGGTCCTCTTGACTACCCGGCTTGTGGGTTCAGCTTGAGTCATATGCTTGACGTTAATGAATATTGTGACTTCTCGACTTGTGGGTATGCACGATATTCCTAGCGTCATCCGTATCTTTTTTCTGTGGGTTCGCATTCGGTTGGTGCTGGTTAGTTAATACACTTTTTGCCGTTACACCAAAAAAAATTACATCAGAATACTATGACAGCAAATATTGTTCAGACGCAAGTGCGATGTGAAATTTGTGGGGGACTACATATTTTTTATCATTGCACAACAGTGGATCCCAATAATGTCCCGATGGATCATGCACAAGTTCAGGCAGTTGGAAACTTTCAGAGGCCCTATAACAACCCATTCTCCAACACTTACAATCCTGGGTGGAGGAATCACCCTAATTTTTTGTGGAGAAACAGCCAGAACCAGCAGCCACAGTTTGAAGGGCAGTATCAACAAAGCAATCAGCATCAGCCTATGAGTCAAGTTTAGTCGTCTTAGCAGCCCAGACCATAAGTTTAACAAGCCGACCCCAATGAATTGAAAGCAGCCTTGTTGACCCTCACCAATGCCCAAACATAGTTCATGACTGAAACTATATCATCTATCTAGAACTTGGAGACACAAGTTGTTCAGCTAGCAAACTTGTTAAACAACAGATCGCAAGGGAATCTCCCTAGCAATACTATTGTAAATCCGAAGGAGCAATGTCAGGCCATCACTTTGAGAAGTGGTAAACAAGTTGACCAGTCTGCAACTCAACCACATGTTGAAAAGAATGACGAATTGGGAGAGATATCTGATTTAGATAAAAGAGAGTTACTGAAGACCACCCTATCACATAAAGACACCACCAACGGTTACTATGGAACCTCAAATCAGAATTCCATACCCTGAAAGACTACGGAAAAATTCTCTTGATAAACAAATTTCCCAATTTTTAGAAGTGTTTAAGAGGTTGCACATCAACATTCCCTTTATTAAGGCCGCAGAGCAAATGCCTAGTTACGTAAAATTTATGAAGGAAATTCTCTTTAAAAAGATAAAGCTAAAAGATTATGAAACTGTGGCATTAACTGAGGAGTGCATTAATATTTTTCAAAAGAAGCTTCCCCAGAAGTTGAGAGATCTAGGATCTTCACTATTCCATGCACTAACGGAAATGTTGAATGCAAGCAGGCCTTGTGTGATTTGGGGCAAGTATAAATTTGATACCGCTTTTTATGTTTCGTAGACTTGGTGTGGGTGAAGCTAAGCCTACAATAGTGACTTTACAAATGGAAGACCGTTCATGGAAGCATCCACATGGTATTATTGAATATGTGTTAGTTAAAGTGGACAAATTCATTTTTCCGACTGACTTTATTATTCTTGACATTGAAGAGAATGTTCATGTGCCTATAATCTTGGGGAGACCCTTCTTAGCTATAGGGCGAGTAGTTATAGATGTTGAGAGGGGTAAATTAAAACTCTGAGTCCGGGGAGAAGAAATGATTTTCAATGTATTCAGGGCAACAACCGATACAAGAGCAATGACGACTGTTTTTCCATTGATGTGATTGAAAAATTCGCTTCTGAGAAAATATTTATGAGTATTGAGACTATTGAAGTGACATTAACACAATGCAAAAAAGATTACATTGAAGACACTGACCGTGTGGAATACGCCATGTGTGTGAAATCATATAAGCCCATCTATAGGAAGAAATACAAACATATGTGGAAGAGGAAATATGCGTCCGACTAAATGACGTTAACGATAGCGCTATTGGGAGACAATCCAACAATTTAATTGTGTTATTTTATTTTGTTTTGAACAATCTCATGGTCTTGTTGTTTCTTGGTCTATTTTTTATAGGAAAAATGTGAGGCAACTCTGGGGTGGGTCGCGAGATGCTGAAATCAGAAGCAAAAAAAAAAAGAATGCCCAAACTAAATTAGTGTCGCGGTGCACTGAATTAGAGTCGCGATGCTCGGAAGGTAGTAAGCAAGGAAATTTTTTGATGAATTAGAGTCATGGATCTAAGAGCAAGGATTGCAGTGCCTTGCAGGCATAGAGTAAATAAAGATTTTCGGGTGAATTAGCACTGCGACACCCTGGACTTGAGCCACGACCCTTGTGCAACAGTGTAAGAAACTAAATTTGTGTCCCGACGCTCTATAGTAGGGCCACAGTGCTACGTCGGGGTTCAGCATAAAAACCCTAGCCTCCATTCCTATTTTCTCCCCAAATTCACAAACACCTCTTCTCATACTCTTCCAAAATTCCTCTCCCAAAAAATATTTCCACATACCATAAATTCTTCTATCTCAACATCCTACAAACCCAACCTTCTATAAATTCGTCCATAAAATCTCCAAATCTTCACTACTTGGTGCAATACATCAATATAAGAGGCTCTTTCATAAGGTAAACATTGCATTCACGTTTTTTTTGAAGTTTTGTGTTCTCTTGTGAAGAATTTTAAGTTTAGGGGTTGAAGTTTATGGTAAATTGTGTTCTTGTGGAGTGTGTGTTGGACTGCAATTCTATATTGTGAAGTGCTAAAAATTGTTGATAATTGTTGAGGGTGGGCTGAAATTGTTGTTGTGGAGATTGATTGTTATTGTTGGTGGATTTGTTAGTTGGTAAACAGAGAAATTAAGGGGAACCACTGTCGATATTTTCCTTACCTAACTATGATAAAACTAGGTTTTCCAAAAAAGATGCACAATATAGGTACAAAAAGCTATGAACTCATTCCCTGGTACCAGAAAGGTGGATGGAATTCTGGACCACACCATACGAGGATGAAGTATATGAGCCCATCAAGGCCATTGCTTCTAGAGGATGGGGGAAATTTGTTAAGCCTTATTTTACAAAACCAAATACCTCCATAGTCTATGAATTCTATGCCAACTATCCAGAGAAACAAGATAACACTTGTTTCGTACAAGCGAGAAGAGTACTAGTTGGGGCGGATGCTATAAATGCCATATGTTGGGTCACCAATTTTCTGGACGATGAGGATGATGACTTACCATTTGGAATCTGTCACGACCCGACTTCGGCCGATCGGTGCTCTACCGGGCACCCTCCAGTATACATCGAGAATAGCAATGAACATACATAACACATAACTCGTATAAAGTAAACATCATCGCGTCGATAAGCGCCGCCTTCCATAAAATATACTTAATCAAAAGTACAACAAGACAACTTTGTTCTTACCTCAACTACAAACGTGACTGGCACTGCAGGAATAACAACTATGGCGACAGGGCCGCCATACCTCGAATGTACATAATACCTATAGCATCAGGGAAGAACCGTACCAACAAAACAAGCCTCCGGAGGAATGGAGCTTCTGACACCAGACCAGTGATCCTAATAATGAGGATCCACCACCTATTTACCCCTACCTGAGGCATGAACGCAGCCCCCGAGGAAGGGGGTCAGTACACAATATGTACTAAGTATGCGAAACTGGAAAATACTGAAAATACCTCATAAGTCTAAAATAACTGAAGACATGTATGATAAACAATTTACGTAACAACGTGTCTTACTAATAATGAGAATATCAAGCATATACTATACTGCATGAAAATAGGAAGCTCATGATCAAAGCAAGGTCATCCGCCCCACAGTATCATTAAGCACTCCTACTCCTGGGACTATTTCACCCGCATGGGTCATGTGGACCCGCATGAGGTATTCCTCGCATAGGCTGTACTCACCCGCATGGGACTATTTCACCCGCATGAGCCCTACGGACTCGCATGAGGTATTCCTCGCATCGTGGGTAGCAAATCCACGGAATATGCAAATGCCACAACCCGGGGAATGACCCCGTAATAAATAATAATATATCATTAGCACAAATCGGCTATCACACATAATACAAGCAACTTAAGAAACCCCTTAACTTCTTATTAGTCTTGTTCATACACATCCTCATTTTAGTTTACTTAAGGCACTAACATGTCTTTATGAAATCTGGGAATTTAACCCAAAGTACTATGTACTTCTACTCTTTTAAAACCTAAGGCAATTGATGCCTTAAAATCAATTTGTCTTCCATTAATTCACGTCATTTATCCTTACTTGTTTTGCTTAGAGTAAATCTCTCTTTTTAACCTTCCATGAGGCTAATATAACCAACTTCCCATAAAGTCGTTATATTAACTTCATACTATAAATAAATTACATTTTTCCTATATCCAAGGGACTTGTAGATTTAAAATGGAACAAATATCATATACTTAAAAACACTCCAAGTCCCTTAACCTTGAAAACATAAGACATCCTTACTACTTTTAAAGAAGTGAGTAAATCCCCTAACTCCACCGACTTGGACACTTTAAAAACGAGTAAAGGATACCAAGGTCTTGTACGTCTACCGTACATATAGGTAAAACTATTCATGCTCAAGAGATAGGAAAGTTCCACATACCTCTTCGGTCAATCCACTTGCTAAGTCCAAAATACCGCACGTAGTATGTCAACCTATAATGACCATAATACGTTTATTAACCTCTAGTTTCAACATAGAATATTCCAAGTGCAAAGTCACTAAATTCTATGGAAAATCGGGCAGCATTTCCTTTGTTTCTACATACTTTGCCACCTTTTTCAAGGCCGAATTCAACATCCAAACGCCACTTTTAAGGCCCAACAATCCAAACAATTCAAAGGGGATTACACACCTAATCTTGGATGTGTAAAATTCTGCCCCATAATGCATAACAACTAACTTAACAAGTTTAAGGTAGTATTTTGGCTACAACATGCTTACATAACCTTCTTATCCAATCCTTTCATATCCAACCCATATTTCTTATATGCAATTTATCTAAGAACAACATTTACCACTACAAGTTCTTTCTTCTTCACATGCAACACCAAAAACTAGCAACAAGAGAAAGAATTGTTACCTTAGAGCTTTAGGCAAATTAATCCAACAAATCCACTAGCCTCTTTTCCATAAACACCACCACAATAACTCCTACAAGCTTGCCAACAAGTTTCCTTCTTGCCACACTTTTCAGATTTTTCTCAAGCCTTGATTTCCTCTTGATTTTCTAGAGAGAAGGGAGAGATTTTATTTTTTTAAAGAGAGATGAGAGCTTGAAGAATGACCAAGTCTTCAAGACTTGGTCAATAAATAGTGCATACAAAAATCAGATGGGAGGGACACTTGTCACCCACCCATGGCCTTTTTTTAAAACAAAACAGTTCAGATTTTTCCACTTAGCCTCGCAGAACCCGCCTCGGCGCGCGCAGCCGCGGCCAGCTGAAACCTCTCGCTAACTCGGATCTTCCGTGCGCCCTCGTTTCCCGGCTGCCGCGTGGCTCGACCAAATATATTTTTCTGTCCGACTGCGCACTGAACTTGTGACTTCCATAACTTTCTACTTCGATGTCCTATCGATGAACGGTTGGTTGCGTTGGGAACTAGGCTCAACGAACTACGTACTAGGCTTTTGAAACACCTAGGAACTCTCAATGTAATGGGTCATAACCCGCCTCAAATTTGACTAAAAACTCATCCGAAACAATCCGTCAACCTATCTTTCTAAAATTTAAGTCTTAATCCCTTTCGTACGTTCTCATACGCATGGCCAGAACTACGGGGTATAACATTCTCCCCTCTTAGAAACATTCATCCCGAATGTTCCTTCTAGGCTTACTCAAATCACAATATCGACATAGACCCTCTTAACTATTTCTCTTACAAATAAAGACACTCCACATGCCACAACAATACTTAAGCATAATTGCCAAATTAAAACTAACAAGCAGGAAAGTGGGTTACCTGGAGGTGTAGGGAATAAGTGAGGATACTGTCACGACCCGACCCCGGGGCCGCGATTGGTGCCCTACTTGGGCACCCCGTTCAGGTATACATAAGAGAATAGCAGCGGAACATACACAACAAATAACATGTTTAGACAATAAACATCACAGGCTAACCGATAAGGCCGTCTTCCATAAAATATACATACTGTTATACCCCGTATTTCCAGAGTATGTACGTGAGGGCGTACGTATATAAATTTGAGCCTTAAAGATTTGGCAAGTTTCGAAAATTGTACACAAGTGCCGAAAAGAATCGTTTTTCGACGAAACGTTTTACTAAACTTGCGAAGGGAAAATTCCGGCTATGTCATTTATATTTTTTGCGGATTTTTCCGAGAGACGAAACATTTTGGACCAACGGGAGGGTGACATGTGTCACCCTCACATTGGAAGCAAGTGGACGGCAAAGGCAAGGCAATGGCACGTTTTTTGTGCCTTGGGTTAGGTAGGATATTTGTGCAAGTTGGTGTGGTAGATGGATAAGGTCCACATGGTTAAAATCTAGCCCTACACTTGCACCACACTTGTCTTCATCTTGGCCATTGGTTGGCCTTTGCTTGACCTATAAATACCCCTCTAAGTTGATGAACTTCTTCATCCAAAAATCCTTTTCCAAGTCTTGAAATCCCTCCCCCTTGGCTTGTATCTTTGGCCCACCATCCCCTCTTTGAGAAGCCTTGCCGAGAGCCTCCTCCCCTTTGTAGTGTCTGGCAGGGTACCCCTAGCCTAGTTATTGTCGATAATACCCTTTTTGGTATAGAAATACTCCAAAGTATTGTTATAATGCCCAACTACATTAGCCCCTATACCTTGTAGTATTCCACCGTAATACCTATACTCACAGCCCACAAATACTCTTCTACTTCCTATAGCCACTAAACGAAACCCTAAGGACATCTACAGTGATAGTAGCAGTATTTGAGTAGAAGTTGGTTAGAACTTCTAAGGGTTGTTTGAGCGGGTTGAGCGCACTGAGTAGAGCTAAACCTTGCTCAGATCGACATATAAACTTGGATAATTTTGGGCTTATCGAGGTAAACACTCTTGACCTTCTATTGTAATTGGAAATTACATGTGTAGGAATATATAGTTGAATTATCCTCTATATAGAACTGAACATAATTATTCGGCAATGTCTTTTGACTTAAGCTGAATTTAAAGAAGAGAACTGAATCAGAATTACATAGGATCAGACACAGAGACTTGTGTAGCTTTACTGTGAAGTAGAATTGTGCCCGCCCGGATTAGACGAACAACCCCTCAGGGAGTTGTCGCTGTTAGCGTGCCTCGATGAGAGGAGATTTACGCGTCATGGGGAGGCGCCAAATTTCGTAGAATATTCTACGTTAAGATCTAGATGTTAATAGGCGCCTGTGGCCTCTATAGGTTGAAGTACCACGTGGCGTGAGCTGGCTTAAGGTGTAGCCGACGGTTTGAGGTACTGGAGCGTTTTGCTATTAGTCGATAATCGTCGCGAGGTATGTGAACCTCTTCCTATCTTTCTAGCATGATATGTGTATAATTATGTAGACGGAGACGCATAATGTGTTGAATGTATTTGATTGGTTTAAAACATAAAGTGTTATAACGGCTTTATGGGAAGTTGGTTATAACAGCTTTATGTAAGTAAGAAATGCTTGTGGTTTTTAAAGATAACTGATTTGACATATAACTGACTTGATGTGTGATGATAAGAATCTTGAAGTATTTCGAAAGAATTAAGAAACCTTTTTGAAAGAAGAGTAATACTTGGTTTTGAAACATAAGAGTTATACTAGCTTTATGGGAAGTTAGGTATAACGTCTTAAGAGAGATAAAGAGAATGGTTTCATCGCTTTTTAGAAGTTAAGAGACTTAATCTTAAAAGATAAGAGACTTGACTTAATATGGATGTTAGTATGAAACCTCATTCGTGAGTAATGAGTACTTGGTTTTTAAAAGGAATAATGTTTTACTGATTTTGGAAATCAGAATGAGTATCGACAAACCACTGCAGCGTTAATAAAAGGAAATGTTTTGACTAAATAAGTATTATTAAAACCAGTAGAAACCTCCATCTGCATAGAAGCTAAGATGAGACAAAATGATATTACATTTCCTAGATCATGGCTGCTTTAATAAGATTGATTATGAACAAGAATAACCTACTCACATATAAGACATATGTTTCTCAAATTGTTTAAAAGAGGATTATATTCTTAAGTGATTAAGTCTATGGACTATGAAACCTTTATAAAATAAGAGACTTAAGTGCTTGAAATTAGGCAAACTTGAACTTATGGAAAAGAATGTTGTTACTTGATGTTAAAAAGGAAAGTGTTTTGGGTTACCTACAAATGTGAGTCACTCTATTTTTATACTACGGGTATCGGGTGACTTTTATAAAAGAAATGGATCTTTTAAAAAGAATTTAACGTACGTAATACTTTGGGGTCAGAACCTGGACTTTGGCCTAAAATAAACTTGAGTTGTGTGTAACTTGCCTATGTTTGTGTTTGATAGCCTTGTTGTGCAAATACTGTATTTCTATACCACCGCGTCTCTCGATGGAGGGCCGGCTGATTTGTTATGAACGATTCTTCACCGAGTCCCACGAGATGGGCCGGGACACGTATTCCATCTGATTATTCACCGAGTCCCACGAGATGGGCCGGGACACGTATTCCATATGATTATTCACCGAGTCCCATGGGATGGGTCGGGACACGTATTCCATCTCATTATTCACCGAGTCCCACGAGATGGGCCGGGACACGTATTTCACCTGATTCTCTACCGAGTCCTACGGACGGGTCGACACGATTCCACACGATTCTCACCGAGTTCCATGGGATGGGCCGGGACACGTATTCCACATGATTCTTTACCGAGTCCCACGGGATGGGCCGGGACACGTATTCCACACAATTTATACCTAGACTGCCGGCAGTGAGGAATGAGTTCCACGGGCATGAGGGATGACTTGAGGGCGTGAGTCCCTGACTTGACATGACCGCTTATGTTGCGAATCGTAGTTTGGTTATCATACATGTCTCCGCTATTATAGACTATTATGATTTCATTTACGCCTTTTCTGCTTTCACATACTTGGTACGCCAGATCGACCTCTTCGGGGCCGCTCATGTCGCAGTAAGTACATCGATTGTGGATCCTCGCTCATGTGATCAAAGTTCGTGTTGGAAAGCCCCGCTTCTTGGAGGCTTATCTTTTGGTATGTTACCTCGAGTCAGTAGGTTCTTGTACATTCGTGGTATGGCGGGGCCTTGTCCGCCATAGTTGTTGTCACTTAGAGGTCCGTAGTAATCGCAAGGGCGAGTTGTAAAAAGGATAACTGTCGTATTTATGTATATATACCAAGGCAACTGCTTTGTTGGCCTGCTTATTTATCATGTCTCTTAATTCATGTTCATGTTTTCATTTCCGCTGATTTTCTCGATGTTGTATCACCAGGGTGCCACAGGTAAGGCACTACCATGGCCCGGTTCGGTCGTGACAAAAGTGGTATCGTGAGCGCTTAATCCTCTGAAAGTGTCTGCACCGTGTCTAGTAGAGTCTTGATTATCGGTGTGTTGTGCACCACATCTATAATCGTGAGGCTATAGGACATTTAGGATTGGTTTCATTCTTCTCATTCGAGATCGTGCCTTAGAGCCGTGATAAGTTGGACCCTCCGACGATTTCGCTTTTACCAGCTTATGCCTCCGCGTAAGGCAACCCGACCCAAAGGGCAAGGCAGCTGAGGAGCCGCTAGTGAGATACAGAGGAGTACGAGGGCGCAGCCCTGGCCAAGACCGAGATTGTGCTTGACGGCGAGTTTTGACACCGCCAGAGCCAGAGTTTAGAGCCGCAGCGGTGGCTCACCGAGACTACAAGACTGAGCCTCACCCCACACCGGAGCAGATGAGACGGGTACAAGGAGATGGCCCGCCATCGCCGTGGTCGTGGCGATATGAGGATAGGCCGGATGCAGCAGCTCACCCCATTAGCACCGTAGTTCACCCCGAGCGCATACTTGAGACTACTGACTTTCTCGAGTCAGAGCCGCGTTGTTCTATGGATCGAGAGCCGAGGATGACCTCAAGAGTTTATCCGAGCTACATGGATCATGAGAGTGATCGAGTCTCGCAGCCAGTCGGTGGTATTGGTTCGCATCACCGCGTGATACCGCAATGACCGTTTGATTCGTGGGAGATGTCCCGGGGAGAGCATGCACCTCCAGCCATTTGGGACGAGTTCTCAAGGGCTTTTCTTACACATTTCTTGCCCCCACAGATGAGGAGGGCTCGGGCCGAAAGATTTTTGACGTTGAGGCGGTGACGCGACGGTTAGAGAGTACAATGTGGAGTTCGACTCATTAGCTCGGTATGTTCCGCCGAGTAGCCGATATGGAGGATGAGTACCCCGCCACGTCACCGGGCTAGATGATTACTTGGCAGAGACTTGTACGGGTGTAGCTCTTCAGCCGGGCATGGACATTGCCCGCATGCAAGCTCATGCACTTGGATATGAGGCACGGAGAGGTCGACGGAATGACCAGATCAGCGTAAGAGGCCGTAACAGCAGGTCCTTTGGTAACTTTCGAGGCGGGCCGCCTCAGCAGCAGATTAATTATGCGCCTCCGCCAAGACAGCAGTGGTCCTCCGCGCCTTCGTGACGCTCGGGTATTCGAGCCGGTCGGGCTCTGTGGCTTCGTTCACGATATATACGGGTTCTAGCCACCGGGTTCAGTTTTCCTCGCAGTGCACATCGTGGCGTACGCCATCCCGGAATGTCGCTTTTTATCGGTGCTTGTTTTTCCCGCGCCGTCGTGGCCATATGATGAGAAACTGTCCTAATAGGAAGGATGCGCATAAAATGACTCGGCCACGGGTCGCAGGCGTGTTCATCGCCTTCATACGCATGCTCGCAGTGTGCCTATGATTAGAGTGGAGCGGTAAATTCAGGTATATCCTTAACCCTCTAGAGATTTGTATGCATGATATGATGACCTTATTATTGTGTGCTATGTACGGATAGTGTTATGTTGATTATGAGTTAGAAAGCATGGTTAGTTGAAAGGATATGTATGGGGGCATGGGAAGTGTGAACCTTAGAATATTTCATATTGAGACCTTAGATGTAAGGTCATCTTGAATAAAAGATTTTACGGTTAGTCCTTGTTGAAATACTTGGTTGCGTATAAATGTGTTGTGGGATAAGTCCATGGGTAGTGTGAAATGGAAGTGGTAGCTTTCATGACCTGTATAGGTAAGATTGTTCCGGATCGGGAAACAAGAGCTTGATGCGTTAAGTGGGTCGGGTTGGGGCCATGTTGGGCCAACCCGCGGCTGCTTCGGTGGGTCAACTCTGGGTGGTCCCGCCAGGTGGTAGGGTCACGAGGGTGCTAGGGCCAAGTTTAGATGACCATCGTATGAGTTCGTGGATATGTTCGACCAGAAGCGGATCGTGAAGGCCGGGAATAGCCTTAAGGAAGATTGAGGCTAGTAAGATGACCAAGTTTGGAGGTTGTGACTCCAAAGTTTTGGCAACAGAAGCGTTGACCGAAGTGTGGTACGTGTACTAAGAAGGGTTCGAATGTTCGAGAAGAGTCCGACGAGTAAGGAAGGAAGGGAACTTGTGCTGAAAAATGGAAGTAATCATTTTTTGAGAAATGCATGTGCGAAGGGAGTGTCCCTTGGACCAAGAGCGAGAGTTGGTATTGTTTTGCATCATCGAGGTGGTTCCTCGTTGGCGTAGATTTAAGTATTTGCGCGCATGTGTTATTTCGTGGCCAGGCGTGGCGTTGGCAACTTGTTAAGAAGAACTTCATCGTTGTCCGTCTTGAGAAGGAACATTCGGACGAATGTTTCTACGAGGAGAATGTTATACCGTATTTCCGCAGTATGTACGTGAGGGCGACGATATAAATTTGAGCCTTAAAGATTTGGCAAGTTTGAAAATTGTATACAAGTGCAAAAGAATCGTTTTCGACTAAACGCTTTACTAAACTGCATAAGGAAAATTCCGCTATGTCATTTATATTTTTGCGAAATTTTCCGAGAGACGAAACATTTTGGATTAACGGAGTGACATGTGTCACCTCACATTGGAAGCAAGTGGACGGCAAAGGCAAGGCAATGGCACGTTTTTTTGTGCCTTGGGTTAGGTAGGATATTTGTGCAAGTTGGTGTGGTAGATGGATAAGGTCCACATGGTTAAAATCTAGCCCTACACTTGCACCACACTTGTCTTCATCTTGGCCATTGGTTGGCCTTTGCTTGACCTATAAATACCCCTCTAAGTTGATGAACTTCTTCATCCAAAAATCCTTTTCCAAGTCTTGAAATCCCTCCCTTGCCTTGTAGCTTTGGGCCCACCATCCCCATCTTGAGAAGCCTCGCCGAGAGCCTCCCCCTCCCCCGTTGTAGTGTCTAGCCGAGGGGTACCCCCCCCCCCTAGCCTAGTTATTGTCGTATAATACCCCCCCTTTTTGGTATAGAAATACTCTCCAAGTATTGTTATAATGCCCAAATACTTTAGCCCTTATACCTTGTAGTATTCCAAGGTTATACCTATACTAAAAGCCCAGAAATACTATTATACTTCCTTTAGCCACTAAACGAAACCCTAAGGAAATCTTCATCGATAGTTGAAGTATTTGAGTAGAAGTTGGTTAGAACTTCTAAGGGTTGTTTGAGCGGGTTGGAGCGCACGGAGTAGAGCTAAACCTTGCTCAGGATCGACATATAAACTTGGATAATTTTGGGCTTATCGAGGTAAACACTCTTGACCTTCTATTGTAATTGGAAATTACATGTGTAGGAATATATAGTTGAAGTATACTATATATAGAACTGAACATAATTATGCGGCAATGTCTTTTGACTCAAGCTCAATTTAAAGAAGAGAATCGAATGTAATTACATAGGATCATTAGAGACTTGTGTTTTTACTGTGAAGTAGAATTTTACACGTCCGGATTAGACGTACAACCCCCCCCCCCCTCTAGGGAGTTGTTGGCCTGTTAGCATGCCTCGATAGAGGAGGAGATTTACGCGGTTGCGGGGGGGAGGTGCTGCCAAAATTTCTGTAGAATATTCTACGTTAAGATCTAGATGTTAATAGGCGCTTTGTGGCCTCTATAGGTTGAAGTACTACGTGTGGCGTGAGCTGCTTGGCTTAAGGTGTAGCCGACGGTTTGAGGTACTTGGAGCATTTTGCTATTAGTCGATAATCGTCGCGAGGTATGTGAACCTCTTCCTATCTCTTCTAGCATGATATGTGTATAACTATGTAGTACGGTAGACGCATGTGTTGAATGTATTTGATTGTTTAAAACATAAAGTGTTATAACGGCTTTATGGGAAGTTGGTTATAACACTTTATGTAAGTAAGAAATGCTTTGTGGTTTTTAAAGATAATCGATTTGACTTATAAGCGACTTGATGTGTGATGATAAGAATCTTGAAGTATTTCAAAAGAATTAAGAAACCTTTTGAAAGAAGAGTAATACTTGGTTTTGAAAACATAAGAGTTATACTAGCTTTATGGGAAGTTAGGTATAACGTCTTAAGAGAGATAAAGAGAATGGTTTCTTGATTTTAGAAGTTAAGAGACTTAATCTTAAAAGATAAGAGACTTGACTTAATATGGATGTTAGTATGAAACCTCATTCGTGAGTAATGAGTACTTGGTTTTTAAAAGGAATAATGTTTCATCGATTTTGGAAATCGAATGAGTATCGACAAACCACCGCAGCTAATAAAAGGAAATGTTTTGACTAAATAAGTATTATTAAAACCAGTAGAAACCTCCATCTGCATAGAAGCTAAGATGAGACAAAATGATATTACATTTCCTAGATCATGGCTGCTTTAATAAGATTGATTATGAACAAGAATAACCTACTCACATATAAGACATATGTTTCTCAAATTGTTTAAAAGAGGATTATATTCTTAAGTGATTAAGTCTATGGACTATGAAACCTTTATAAAATAAGAGACTTAAGTGCTTGAAATTAGGCAAACTTGAACTTATGGAAAAGAATGTTGTTACTTGATGTTAAAAAGGAAAGTGTTTTGGGTTACCTACAAATGTGAGTCACTCTATTTTTATACTACGGGTATCGGGTGACTTTTATAAAAGAAATGGATCTTTTAAAAAGAATTTAACGTACGTAATACTTTGGGGTCAGAACCTGGACTTTGGCCTAAAATAAACTTGAGTTGTGTGTAACTTGCCTATGTTTGTGTTTGATAGCCTTGTTGTGCAAATACTGTATTTCTATACCACCGCGTCTCTCGATGGAGGGCCGGCTGATTTGTTATGAACGATTCTTCACCGAGTCCCACGAGATGGGCCGGGACACGTATTCCATCTGATTATTCACCGAGTCCCACGAGATGGGCCGGGACACGTATTCCATCTGATTATTCACCGAGTCCCATGGGATGGGCCGGGACACGTATTCCATCTGATTATTCACCGAGTCCCACGAGATGGGCCGGGACACGTATTTCACCTGATTCTCTACCGAGTCCCATGGGATGGGCCGGGACACGTATTCCACATGATTCTCCGAAGTCCCACGGATGGGCGGACACGATTCCACATGATTCTTTACCGAGTCCCACGGGATGGGCCGGGACACGTATTCCACACGATTTATACCTAGGCTGGCGGTGAGGAAATGAGTTCCACGGCGTGAGGATGACTTGAGGCGTGAGTCACGACTTGACATGATCGCTTTTATGTTGTGAATCGTAGTTTGGTTATCATACATGTCTCCCGCTTATTATAGACTATTATGATTTCATTCTGATCTTTTCTGATTTCACATACTTGGTACTGTCTTGACCTCCTTGGGTGCGTTCACGCCGCAGTAAATCATCGGTTGTGGATCCTCGCTCATAGGATCACAGTTCAGCGTGTTGGGAAGCCCGTTTCTTCGGAGGCTTATCTTTTGGTATGTTACCCTGAGTCTGTAGGTTCTTGTACATTCAGGGGTATGGCGGGGCCCTGTCCCGTCATAGTTGTTGTCACTTCTTAAGTGCAGTAGTACCGTGTGGCGAGTTGTAAAAGGATAACTGTCGGGTATTTATGTATATATCAAGGCAACTGCTTTGGTTGGCTTTGTTTATTTATCATGTCTCTTAATTCATGTTCATGTTTTCATTTCCGCTGATTTTCTCTGATGTTGTATCACTAGGGTGCCCTGGGTAAGGCACCAGTCATGGGCCCGGGTTCGGGTCGTGACACATACTCAACAGTAAAATAGTATAACTCTGTGCTTACAACCCAAACCACAACATGTGACTACTGCACCTCTGGAATAACAATCGTGGACAGGCCGTCGCCATACCCCGAATGTACATAAATCTACAACATCGTGAAAGATACCAAAAAGACAAGCCTCCGAGAAATGGAGTCTCGACGCCGATCGCTGATCCTAAGAATGAGGATCTACCACCTTACTCCTACTGCATGAACGCAGGCAGGAAGGGTTCAGTAATTACATCATAAGTTTAAAACAAAGCCGGAGACATGTATGATAATCAAATTACAGTACACTGTGCCTTACTAACAATGAGAGTAAATAAGAGTATACTTACAACATAAAAATAGGAAGCTCACGATCAAAGCAGGACCACCCGCCCGCAGTATCATTAAGCAATCCTACTCCTGGGACTATTTCACCCGCATAGGTCGTGTGGACCCGCATGAGGTATTCCTCGCATAGTCAGATCCGCATAGGTCGTGTAGACCGCATGAGGTATTCCTCGTGATAGGTCAGATCCGCCGCGGGACTATTTCACCCGCATAAGCCCTTTCGGACTCGCATGATGTATTCCTCGCATCGTGGGTAGCAAATCCACGGAATATGCAAATGCCACAAACCCGGGGAATGACCCCGTAATGAATAATATACCACTAGTACAAACCGGATATCATACATAACATAAGCACTACCGGCTTATCATACAATATATAAGCAAGTTAAGAAATCCCCTAACTTCTTATTATTCTTGTTCATGTACACTCTCATTTTAGTTTACTTAAGGCACTAACATGTCTTTTATAAAAATCCGGGAATTTAACCCAAAGTACTACATACTTCCACTCTTTTAAAAATGACTCTTTTTCATATAAAACTTCCAAGATACTAATAACCGTAGTATCAAGTCACAATTACTTTTCAAGACAAGTCACAATACCTTTAGAAATAAAATTAGGCTTTTAAATCAAGTGACTTCTTTTCTTATAAAACCTTAGGCAATTGATGCCTTAAAATCGAATTGCCTTTCATTAAATCAAGTCATTTATCCTTATTTATTTTTCCATAAAGCTAATATAACCAACTTCCCATAAAGTCGTTCTATTAACTTTATACCTTAGCCAATTACAATTTCCTATCCAAGGGACTTATACGTTTAAAACGAAACAAGTATCATATACTTTAAAACTCTTCAAGTCCCTTAACTTTAAAAACTTAAGACATCCTTAATACTTTTAAAGAAGTGAGTTAATCTCCTAACTCACCCAACTTGGCTATTCATAAAACAAGTAAAGGATATCAAGGTCTTGTACGTCTACCGTACTATATACGTGCAACTATTCATGCTCAAAAGATAGGAAAGTTCTACACACCTCTTCGGGTCAAACCACTTGCCAAGTACAATATCCCGCCCGTAGTATGTCAACCTATAATGTCCACAATACGTCTATTAACGTCTTACTTCAAACGTAGAATATTATAAGTGCAAAGTCACTAAATTCTACGGAAAATCTGACAAGACCTCCTTTGTTTCTACATACTTTTCCACCTTTTCAAGGCCGAATTCAATAACCAAACACGCCACATTTAAGGCCCAACAATGTAATTAACAATAGGGATTACACGCCTACTAGGCGTGTAAAATTCCGCCCACAAATGATATCAAACTAATACAAACTACTAGGCCAATTCGCAACATTGAGATACACTAACCTTTGTCACGACCCGTTCGGGGCAGTGGATCGTGCCTACCCGACACCCAAGTAGTCATACATCGTAATCGGAATATAAAAACAAGACAAGAAACAAATGTAAATTAAGACACCGTTTATCCGAGAAAAGTCGCCTTTCGTATATATATAAACCAAAATCGCGATTACATCCCAAGCATAATAGGACTACTGCAGGAAGTAAACAACTATGGCGGGACAGGGCCCCGCCATACCCTGACTGTACAAAACTATCTACAACAGGGAGATCATACCCAAAAGTCGAGCCTCCGGAGAAGATGGAGCTCCTGACACCAAAGAAAAGATCCTAAGACTGAGGATCCGCTACCTGCTTCCCTTTACCTGCGGCATGAACGCAGCCCCCCGAAGGAGGTCAGTACAACAGGTACCAAGTATGTGAAACTGTAAAGTACTTAAATGAAATCATATCATTTTAAAACCAATTTTACAAATGTGTACAAAACAACCAATGTAACCGCACATAGTGCCACATCACAAACAAGAGCAATAATAGGTAAACTGTAACAGGTCTTTTCTAGGCTGCGAATGATCGAAGCAAGGCCAATCGCCCATAGTATCATTATGCATGCCTAATCTCGACTCCGTGATCGCATAGGCCACTCACATGGCCGCGTGAGGTATTCCCGCATCGAGGGTAGCTCTCGGCATCGCCCCGACTCGTAGTCCGCATGGCCACATATCTTTGCATGACCATAAAGGCCGCACACTAACACGGAACTCTCGTAGCTCGCATAGGTCCCTGGACCCGTGAGGTATTCTCGAATCATGGTCCTGCATCACCGAAGTCTACCCGCAGACGGAGGCGAGCAACCCGTATCATGTCAAGAGGTGAGTGATATAATACTAACATAACATCTTATCGTTAAACAACACAAGCACAACAAGAATACCCTCTTATACAAACGTTACATGACACTAACACACATAGCATCATAATATGTCTACTCATCAAACCATCTTATTATACTTTCCAGAAATCAATACAAGTCTTTCATAAACACATAAGTAAACTGTTCCTTTTCTCTTTCTTAAGTCGTTATACCTAACTTCCCATAAAGCTAGTATAACTGTTACACCCCGTAATCGCAGGACATGTTTTAAGAACGTAAGTAAGAACTCACAAATGTTAAGGATTGGAGACTTGTAAAAATTTATCGGAAATTATGAAATTGTCGGAAAAACATTGTGTGGTGTCGAATGGGAGGGCGACACGTGTCACCCCCCTTAGCTATGCCTTGGACGAAATGGCATGGCCAATATGGTCATTTACCATAAGTCTTCTAAGGCTAAGACTTACAACTTGTAGCATGAGTTTATTGACTAAAGTCAAAGGTCCCACCTTGGTCTTGATATTTAGCAAGACTACATCTAAACCACCCATGTGTTATTATCATAACCCTCCAAGGTGCTATATATTACTACTAGTAGTGCTAGAGAGAGCCAACACTTAGAAAAAAATTGCACAAATTGAAGAACATAGGCAAGGTGCTCTCGGGTTTCATCAAAAAAAAAAAAAATCTTTGTTTGTGATCCATTTAGCTCCCACTTTAAACCAAGGTTCTTATGTGTATTGTAAGCAAGTCTCAATAGAAACATCTTGGAAAAGATAGTTTTGGGTTAGTCAAGCGAAAACCTAATGGTATTTCTAGGTTTTGTTTGGAGATTTGAAGAATAATTTTGGTGTTGTTCTAAGGGTCTCAACAAGCGGATTGAAGTGTCTTGGAGAGGTTCTAAACTACTAAGGGCGACTTGGATTGGAGTTGATTTCATATTCGTGAAGGTATAATCTTGTCTTTTAAAGGTGTTACAAGATTACATATTTATATGGTTGTTGTTAGCTTTGTATGTTGCGAGCATGAAGTTGTTATATTGAAGTTATAAGGATTATGGATTGATTATAGCCTTGGAAATCCAAAATGTAATGTAAGCCATGACTAAGTTGAATTACAATTTAATCGTTGTTAGAATCGTCGCATGTTACTTACTTAAAGATTATGGTTATTATAATCAAATGCGACTTGATATCATGTTATGCTACCAATATGGTTTGAAATGGAAATTGGATAGAATTGGTATTGTTGAACTCAAGGTGGCCGAATTTGGACTTGTAGTTTGTATTGTTTGGTTATTCATTTGCATTGGACTACCTTCTATATAATTGTGAGCCAATTGGGGCTGTTTAGTTAGTCATTTGCATTGGACTACCTTCTATATAATTGTGAGTCAATTGGGGCTGTTTAGTTAGTCATTTGCATTGGACTACCTTCTATAATTGTGAGCCAATTGGGGCTGTTTGGTTATTGTATTTTCGGCCTTGAAAAAGGTGGCAAAGTGAGTAAATACAAAGGAGGTGCTGTCCGATTTTCCGTAGAAATTAGAGACTTAACACTTATAATATTCTACGTTTGAAGTAAGGCTTTAATAGACGTATTGTGAATATTATAGGTTGACATAGTACGGGCGGGACTTCGTACTTGGCAAGGGGTTTGACCCGACAAGGTATGTAGAACTTTTCCTATCTTTGAGCATGACTAGTTTCACGTATATAGTACGGTAGACGTACAAGACTTTGACATTCTTTACTTGTTTTATGAAATGCCAAGTCGGGTGAGTTAGGAGATTAACTCAATTCTTTGAGAATATTAAAGATGTCTTAAGTCTTGTTAAAGATAAGGGACTTGAAGAATTTTAAAGTATGTAATACTTGGGTCGTTTAAAGCGTATAAGTCCCTTGGATAGGAAATTGTACATGACTAAGGTATAAAGTGAATATAACGACTTTATGGGAGTTGGTTATATTGACTTTATGGAAAGATAAATGACTTGATTTAATGGAAGGCAATTCGATTTTAAGGCATCAATTGCCTAAGGTTTTATAAGACACGAGTCACTTGATTTAGAAGCCATATTTTATTTCTAAAAGTATTGTGACTTGTCTTGAAAAGAAATTGTCACTTGATACTACGGCTAGTAGTATCTTGGAAGTTTTATAATGAAATGAGTCATTTTAAAAGAATAGACGTACGTAGTACTTTGGGTTAAATTCCCGGATTTTCATAAAGACATTTTAGTGCCTTAAGTAAACTAAAATGAGAGTGTATATGAACAAGAATAGTAAGAAGTTAGGGGATTTCTTAACTTGCTTATATATTGTATGATAAGCCGATAGAGCTTATGTTATGTGTGATAGCCGGATTTGGGCTAGGGATATATTATTCGTTGGGTCATTCCGGGATTGTGGCATTGTATATTTAGTGGATTTGCTAACCACGATGCGAGGAATACCTCAATGCGAGTCCGTAAGGCTTATGCGGGTGAAATAGTCCCATGCGGGCGGGTCCAGCCTATGCGAGGAATACCTCATGCGAGTCCGTAAGGGCTTATGCGGGTGAAATAGTCCCATGCGAGGAATACCTCACGCAGGTCCACTGGACCTATGCGGGTGAAATAGTCCCAGGAGTAGGATTCCAATCCTATTTTTCGTTGTAAGTATACACCTATTTATACTCTCATTGTTAGTAAGGCAATCGAGTGGAATTTTGTTAGCATACATGTCTCAGGCTTTCTTTTAAACTTATGTTGTAATTCTGATTACTTTCGGTTTGCATACTTAGTACATATTGTGTCGACCCCTTCTCGGGGCTGCGTTAATCTGTGAGAAAGGGTAAGCGAGTTGCGGATCCACATTCTTAGGATCACTTATCGGACGTCGGAAGCTCCGTCCTCGGGAGGCTTGTCTTTCTTTTAGTACGATCTTGTCCCGATGTTGTAGATTATGTACATTCAGGTATGGCGGGCCTGTCCATACGATTGTTATTCTAGAGTGCGTATTCACCTATGTGGTTGGGCTATAAGAACTGTTGTAAAGTTGTACTTTGACCTTGTTTATATTATGGAAAGCGGCCTTATCGGCTAGCTTTGTTGTTATATTATTTACATGTGTTTATGTTGTGTATGTTCATTGCTATTCTCCACGTATACTGAGCGGGGTGCGGTAGGGCACGATCGCGGCCGGTGTTATACCGTATTTCCGCAGTATGCGTGAGGCGTGCGTATTAAATTTTTGCCTTAAGAATTGGCTAGGACCGAATTTTGGGCACCGGTGCGATTTGAGTCGTTTTCGGCGAACGCGTTTCCACGACTTACGTTGGGAAAATTCCGGCTATGTCATTTACTATTTTTGCGGATTTTTCCGAGAGGCGAAACATTTTGGACCAACGGGAGGGTGACACTTGTCACCTCACGTGGTGGACGGATTGGTGGCCGATTGGCTCACGTTTTGTGCCTTATTGGTGCCTTGTTTTGCCTTGTTTTGGCCTTGTTTTGTGCATTGTTTTGTGCCATGTTTTGTGGAGTAGGGGTTAGGGTGCACTTGGCTTGATCAAGGCCTTACACTTGCCTTGCACATGGCTTGATCTTGTCCGTTGGTTGGCCTGGCTTCCTATAAATACCCTCCCTTTGTTGAAGACTTCATCAACCAAATGTGTTCTAAGTCTTGCAATCCCTCCCTCTCTCTTGTTGCTCGCCCTAAGCCCCCTCCCCTTTGAGTGGCCTAGTGGCCGAGAGTTCCCCCTCCTTGTCAAGGCCCTTGTGAGAACCCCATCTTGGAGTGTTTTAGTGAGGTACCCCGTGGTATTGAAATACTCTCCAGTATTGTTATAATGCCCAAAATACCTTGGCCTCATATCTTGTAGTATTCCAAAGTTACCTCTATACGTAGAGCCCTAAATACTACCTTTTGTCCTTTAAGTCTCAAACCAAAACCCTAAGAAATCTTCATAGTTGGTTGAAGTATTTAAGTAGAAGTTGGTTAGAACTTCTAAGGGTTGTTTGGAGCGCACTGATGAGCTAAACCTTGCTCAGATCGACTTTTATCTCGGATCATTTTGGGCTTATCGAGGTAAATAATCTTGTCCCCCTTTTGTCATTGGAAATTACCGGTTGTTGTATTATAGAGTTGAAATATACTATATATAGAATTAAGTTTAATCTTTATGGCAATGTCTTTTGACTTAAGCCTGAATTTAAAGAAAGAACTGAACTGTAACTACATAGGACTGTATTACAGTAGACTTGTGTAGCTGGTTGTGTAGTAGAAATTGTACACGCCCGGTTAGACGTATAAAACCCCCCCTGGTTGGCTTGGTAGCCGGCCTCAATAGAGGAGGAGATTTACGCTGTTGCGGGGGGGGGAGGTGCTGCCGAATTTTCTGTAGAAAGATGGGAACTTGTGTTTAAGATTTAAATAGACGTTTGTGGCCTTTATAGGTGAAAGTACTAAGAGTAGCGTATTCTACTCGAGGAGTGGAAAGGGCTAGCAAGGTTGTAGTACTTGGAGCTTTTTGCTTATTGTCGATAATCGTCGCGAGGTATGTGAACCTCTTCCTATCTCTTCTAGCATGACATGTGTGAACTATGTAGTACGGTAGACGTACATGTGCTAAATGTATTTGATTGGTTTAAAACATAAAGTGTTATAACGGCTTTATGGGAAGTCGGTTATAATAGCTTTATGTGGATAAGCAAATACTTTGTGGTTTTTAAAAGGCAACTGTTTTGGTTGGCCTGTTTATTTATTATATCTCTTGTTTCATGATTCATGTTTTATTTTCCGCTGGTTTTCTCTGATGTTGTATCACTAGGGTGCCCGGGGTAAGGCACGATGCACTGCCCGGTTCGGGCGTTACAAAGTGGTATCGAGCGCTTAGTCTCGGAAAGTGTCTACGCATCGTGTCTAGTAGAGTCTTGATTATCTGTGTGTTGTGCACCACATCTATAATCGTGAGGCTATAGGACATTTAGATTGGTTTCCATTCTTCTCATCGAGATCGTGCCTTAGAGCGTGTGATAAATTGGACCCTCAGACGTATTCCTTTCCTTTACCGATTATGCCTCGCGTAAGGCAACCGAGCCCAGATGGGCAAGCGATCGAGTCGTTAGCGATTACAGAGAGCACGAGGGCGCAGCCCTGGCCAAGACTGAGAGTGCTTCCGACGGCGAGTTTCGCGGCCGCCAAAGACCAGCAGATTTAAGCGCAGCGATGGGCTGCGAGACTACAAGACACGAGCCCCGATCCACACACGAGCCGATGATATGGGTACAAGAGATGGCGATTCGGCGAGTCGTGGCGATATGAGATAGGTGGATCTGTGATTCCCAAGAGCACCCGTAGTTCACCAGGCGAGCGGTTTGAGGCTACGTGACTTTCTGAGTTGTAGCCCGCCAGTGTTCTATGGATCGAGAGCTGAGGACGACCCTCAGGAGTTTATCCGACAGCTACAGCGGATCATGAGAGTGATCAGAGTCTCAGAGGCAGAGTCGGTGGTATTGGGTTCGCATCAGCTGCGTGATACTGCAGTTGACTGGTTTGATTCGTGGGAGTTGTCCCGGGAAGAGCATGCACTTTCCAGTATGGGACGAAGTTCTCAGGCTTTTCTTGCACATTTCTTGCCCATGATGAGAGGGCTCGGGCCGCAGATTTTTAGCGTTGAGGCGGGACGGGCGGGCGGTTAGAGAGTACAATGTGGAGTTCGACTCATTAGCTCGGTATGTCCCCGTAGTAGCCGATATGGAGGGCCAGTACACCGCCACGTCACCGGGCCGGATGAGTACTTAGCGAGGCTTGTTGGGTGTAGCCGCCCAGAGCATGGACATTGCCCGCATGCGAGCTCATGCACTAGGATGTGAGGCACGGAGAGATCAGCGGAATGACCGAGATCGTGAGAAGAGGCAGGGCGAGGTCCTTTGGTAACTTTCAAGCGGACCGCCTCCGGCGAGCTGGTTATGTACCTCGCCCGATGCGTGGTCCCCGCGATCGTCGGGGCGTTGAGGTATTCGAGCTGGTCGAGCTCCGTGGCTTCGTTCGCGGTATACGGGTTCTAGCCAACAGATTCACGTCCCCTCGGTGTACGATGTGGCAAACATCATCCCGGGAATGTCGTCTTTTTCGGTGCTTGCTTCACCCGCCGTCGAAGCCATGTGACGAAGGCGTGCATATAGGAGAATACCGGCTTGGCGCAGCCTGCGGATCGATGGCGGAGTTCATCGCCGTCTGATTATGCATGCCTGCAGTGGACTTACGATTAGAGTGGGCGGTAGCTTGGTATATCCTTAAACCTCTAGAGGCTTGTATGTTTTGATGTTATGTTAATGTGTTAGGTGTTATGTTCGGATAGCTTTGTGCTAGAATGTGATTTAGGAACAGTTTGGGAAAAAGGGTAAGCACAGGGTGAGGAATGATGAACCTTAGAATATTCTGTTGAGACCTTAGATGTGGCGTCTTGGGTACAAGATTTTTGCAGTGATCTTGACAGAGTGCATTTTATGCCTAGAAAGTATTGTGTGATAAGTCCCAGGTTGGGTAAATGAAAGTGGTAGCTTTCATGATGTAATTAGTAAGATTGTTCGGATCGGAACAAGAGTTTGCGCGGTTGGGGGTCGGGTTGAGGACCATTGCGGTCAACCCATAACCCGGTTTGGGGTCAGTTAGGTGGTCCCGCGGTGGTAGGGTCACGAGGAGCTAGGCCCAAGTTTTGGTAAC
Source organism: Przewalskia tangutica (assembly GCA_029844215.1). Lineage (NCBI taxonomy): Eukaryota > Viridiplantae > Streptophyta > Magnoliopsida > Solanales > Solanaceae > Przewalskia > Przewalskia tangutica. The sequence goes on from CM056737.1 coordinate 12,788,346, forward strand.
CATCGTATGAGTTCGTGGATATGTTCGACCGAGCGGTCGTGAAGGCCGGGAATGGCCTTAAGGAAGATCGAGGCTAGTAGATGACCAAGTTTGGAGTGGTGACTCCAAAGTTTTGGAAACTAAAGCGATGCGGAGTATGGTGAGTATACTAGAAGAGTTCAAGTGATCGAGGAGAGGGCACGACGAGTAAGGAAGAGAAGAGAACGTGTGTTATGTTTGTGGCGTGTGTGGCGGTGGAAACTTGTTAGAAGAACTTCATCTTTATCCGTGAGAAGGAACATTCGGGACGAATGTTTCTGAGAGGGAGAATGTTATACCGTATTTCAGTATGTACGTGAGGCGTCGTATTAAATTTTGCCTTAAGAATTGGCTAGGACGAATTTTGGGCACCGGTGCGATTTGAGTCGTTTTCGTGAAAGCGTTTCCGACTACGTTGGGAAAATTCCGCTATGTCATTTACTATTTTGCGGATTTTTCCGAGGCGAAACATTTTGGACCAACGGGAGGTGACACTTGTCACCCTCATGGTGCCAGTTAGTGGCCGATTGGCTCAGCGTTTTTGCCTTATTGGTGCCTTGTTTTGTGCCTTGTTTTGGCCTTGTTTGTGCATTGTTTTGTGCCATGTTTTGTGGAGTAGGGGTTAGGGTGCACTTGGCTTGATCAAGGCCTTACACTTGCCTTGCACATGGCTTGATCTTGTCCATTGGTTGGCCCTTGGCTTCCTATAAATACCCCTCCCTTTGTTGAAGACTTCATCAACCAAATGTGTTCTAAGTCTTACAATCCCTCCTCTCCTCTTGTTGCTCGTCAAGCCCCACTCCCCTTTGGGTGGCCTAGTGGCCGAGTTCCTCCCTGTCAAGGCCACTTTGGCCGAGAACCCCCATCTTGGAGTGTTTCGTGAGGTACCCCTTGTGGTATTGAAATACTCTCAAGTATTGTTATAATGCCCAAAATACCTTGGCCTCATATCTTGTAGTATTCCAAAGTTACCTCTATCGTAGAGCAGGAAATACTACCTTTTGTCCTTTAAGTCTCAAACCAAAACCCTAAGGAAATCTTCATAGTTGGTTGAAGTATTTAAGTAGAAGTTGGTTAGAACTTCTAAGGGTTGTTTGGAGCACTGAGTAGGAGCTAAACCTTGCTCAGATCGACTTTTATCTCGGATAATTTTGGGCTTATCGAGGTAAATAATCTTGTCCCCCTTTTGTAATTGGAAATTACATGTTGTTGTATTATATAGTTGAAATATACTATATATAGAATTAAGTTTAATCTTGCGCAATGTCTTTTGACTTAAGCTGAATTTAAAGAAAGAAACTGTAACTACATAGGATTGTATTCTGATAGACTTGTGTAGCTGGTTGTGTAGTAGAAATTGTACACTTAGGTTAGGCGTATAAAACCCCACTTGGCTTGGTAGCGGCCTCGATAGAGGAGGAGATTTACGCCATGTGTGGGGAGAGTCTTTGCGAATTTTACGTAGAAAGATGGGAACTTGTGTTTAAGAGTTAAATAGACGTTTGTGGCCTTTATAGGTGAAAGTACTAAGAGTAGCGTATTCTACTCGAGGAGTGGAAAGGGCTAGCAAGGTTGTAGTACTTGGAGCTTTTTGCTTATTGTCGATAATCGTCGCGAGGTATGTGAACCTCTTCCTATCTCTTCTAGCATGACATGTGAACTATGTAGCACGGTGAGCGCATGTGCTAAATGTATTTGATTGGTTTAAAACATAAAGTGTTATAACGGCTTTATGGGAAGTCGGTTATAATAGCTTTATGTGGATAAGCAAATACTTTGTGGTTTTTAAAAGGCAACTGTTTTGGTTGGCCTGTTTATTTATTATATCTCTTGTTTCATGATTCATGTTTTATTTTCCGCTGGTTTTCTCTGATGTTGTATCACTAGGGTGCCCGGGGTAAGGCACGATGGGCCGGGTTCGGGCGTTACTGCGGTGGTCGTGACAAAGTGGTATCGAGCGGTTAGTCCTCGGAAAGTGTCTGGACCGTGTCTAGTAAGTCTTGATTATCGGTGTGTTGTGCACCACATCTATAATCGGAGGCTACATGACATTTAGGATTGGTTTCCATTCTTCTCTCTCGAGATCGTGCGGAGATTTGCCTTATTAGGTTGAATCCTCTCTCGACCTCTTCTTATGAAACACTATGCCTCGCGGAAAGCTACGGGGCCCGGAAGGGCAAAGCAGCGCGAGGCGCTAGCGGTACTCGAGGGTTACGGGCTCGAGCCGCAGACTATGCGAGGTAGTGGCGGGTCGAAGTTCAGCCACGCTGCGATTTTAGAGCCGAGGCGGCGGTAGCTCGAGAGGTTCCGTGCGAGCCTCGATTCCGGCCATTCTGCGAGTATAGAGACTACGAGCAGATTCGATTGTTGACCAAGTATAGTAGTCGGGCGATGTGAGCAGCGGACCACCCGAGCCGACGGTTTGCGGATTAGGGATTTTAGGATGTCACCCACCGAAGTTTTATGGTTTGAGGTCGATGAGGATCCGCAGGAGTTCGTTCGACTCTGGCGGACCTGCGGTCCTTAGGGCTTGAGGCAGTCTGTTACACTAGCCTCTTACGGTTGCGCGATATTGCGTTGAACCGGTTTGAGTCGTGGTTGCTTTCGAGAGGTGATGATGCTCTTCCATGTTTGGGAGGAGTTCTGAGTCCTTTATGGATCACTTTCTACCTCAGAGATGAGGAGAGCCGGGTAGACAGATTTTTGACCTTGCGGCGAGCGGGAGGCGGTAGGGAGTCTGACTGAGTTTGACTCTGGCTAGGCATGCTCACACTATTGTAGCTAGAATGGCGGATAGAGTTCATCGTTATGTGAAGGGGCTGCGTCATATGATTACATGTTTGGGGTGGCTCTTGGCCGGTATGGACATTGCTAGGATGCGAGCCTATGCTCGAGGATAGAGGATAGAAAGGGAGGACCAGTTGAGCAGCCACCAAGAGGCAGGACATCAGTCTCGTGGCGATTATCGAGGCGACAGCCTCAAAGCAGCGAACTAGGTCCACTTTCGGCAAAGACGAGTGCTCGCGTCCGCGGTTTTGGGAGGTCCGGAGGTCCGATCGGGAAGCGGTCGGGCTCCAGTGTCTTGAGTTTCGTGAGGCGAGAGATCCTCGCCGAGACCACCGCGGCTCGGTGTGCTCGTCGCGAGATCTCACCGGAAGTGTCGTGTTCTGCAGGAGGTTGTTACTCTTGTAGCGGTAGGCCATTTGAAGAGATTGTCCGTCAGAGGCGGCATGGGTGGTACAGCCGGTAAGCGGGATCGATTCTTTGGGTCTTCTTCCTTACGTGGTTATGCGCCGGAGGCGAGGTACTCACGAGCGGGCAGCGGTAGAGGCGTGGTGGTGGTTCGATTCTAGCGGTCCCGAACCGCATATATTCTCTAGCCACCGCCAGATCGGGAGGCTTCCACAGCGTCGTCACGGTACATGCGATTTGTGCTATGATGTTTATGCATTGATAGATCCGAGTTCTACCTTGTCCTACGTGTCCTCTTGTGCGGGTAGAATCGGGATAGAGCGGTGTCGATAGAGCCGTTTGAGGTAGCTACGCTGGGTGATTCGGTGTTAGTGGCGGGTGTATAGAGGTTGTCGGTATTTATTTGATCGTCGGACCGCGCAGACTTGATAAGCCTGGAGATGATGATTTTGATGTCATTATGGGTATGGGTGGTTGGCTTCTTGTTATGCCAACGTTGGTTGTAGGGACAGTTGGTTCGGTTCAGTTTCTGGCGAGCGATTATCGAGTGGAGGGCAACACGGCGTCGCCAGGGTAGGTTTATTTCTTACCTCAAGGCTAGGAAGATGGTGCGAAGGGTACATCTATCATCCGTCCGGTATTCGATCACGGTGAGTGCGATTCTTGATCGATGCCGATGGTTAGGGGTTTCGAAGTGTTCCTGGATGATCTTGGGTATCCTCACGAGAGGAGATCGAGTTTTGTATTGACACGTTGCGGACACTCGACCTATTTCCATTCCGCCACAGGATGGCACTGCGGAGTTGAGGAGGCGAAGGACCGGTGAAAGATTTCTTGGAGAAAGGCTTTATCGGGCCTAGTGTATCTCACAGGGAAGCGGTGTTGTTTGTGAAGAAGAAGGATGGGGCCACTGCGTATGTGTGTTGACTCTGAGCGGTGAATAAGGTAACCATTAAGAATAGGTACCCCTCCCGGGATTGATGATTTGTTTGACGATTGCGAGTGCGAGTGTTTCTCAAAGATAGACTGCGATGCAGTTATCATCAGGTTCGAGTTCGAGAGGCAGATCTCCCAAAGACGGCATTCAGGACCCGGTCTGGGCACTCTGAGTTCAGGGTTCTGTCGGTCGGTTTGACCAACGCTCAGCGGTATTTATGGATTTGATGAACGGGTGTTCAAGTCATTCTTGGATACATTTGTGATTGTATTCATTGATGACATCTGGTTTATTCGCGACAGAGCGAGAGCATGCGAGATCGGCGAGGGCGGTACTTGGGATTCTCGGAGCCGCGATTGTCGCCAAGTTCTCCAAGTGTGAGTTTTGGTTGGCCTCAGTGGCATTCCTGGGGCATATTATTGGGGTTGATGGTGTTCGCGTGGATACGGCAAAGATTGAGACAGTCAAGTCTTGGCCGAGACCTCTTACTCGGCCAAAGTGCGCGATTTCTTAGGTGGCGAGTTATTATCGCGAGTTTGTGGAAGCGATTGCTTGATTTCAAGACCGTTTACTAGGTGACTCGGAAGGCGGCCAATTTCCGATGGGCGAGGCTTGCGAAGGGTTTCAGTTGTTGAAGGAAAGGTTGACTACATCTCCGTTCTTACTCTTAGGAGGTTAGATAGATGCGTGATCTATTGTGATGCCTCGGGTATCGGGCTAGGGTGTGTTTTGATGCGGCACGGCAAGGTTATAGCCTATGCGTCGGCGATTCTGGAAGCATGAGAGGAATTACCCTACCCATGACTTAGAGTTGGCGCGATTATTCATGCCTTAAAGATTTGGAGACATTATTTATGCGGAGTTCATGTGGATATTTATACAGACCACAAGAGCCTCGGTATATCTTGAGCGAGAGAGATGAACTTGAGGCGAGATGGTGGTTAGAGTTCTTGAAAGATTATGATGTTGATATTCTATACCATCGGGAAGGCAGCGTAGTTCTTGATGCCTTGAGTCGTAGATCTATGGGGAGCCTATCAGTACGGCGGAGAGGCAGGACATAGTCGTCGAGATCCATCGATTAGCGAGCCTAGGGGTTCGATTGATCGATACCGGCGATAGTGGGTGCGGGTTCGTGAGGTTGCGAGTCTTCCATCGTTGATGAGGTGAAGAAGCGGCAGTTCGAGGACCCGATGTTGTACGATGCCGTGATGCAACTCTTGGGAGGAGAAGAGTCTATTCGAGTAGCGTCGATGGGTCTTGAGATTTGAGGACGGTTGTGTGTTCCGATGTATCGAGGACCGTCGGCTGCGGGAGGCACATGGCGCTCGATATTCTATTCATCGGTCGACCAAGATGTACCATGACCTCGGATGTTTGTATTGGTGGGATGGCACGAAGAGGGGCGTGGCGAGTTTTGTTGCCTGATGTCCTAATTGCGGAAGGTCAAGGTCGAGCACGAGAGGCCCGATGGATTATTGCGATCTATTGAGATTCCGACTTGGAAGTGGGAGATGATCAACATGGACTTTATTCTGAGGTTACCTCGTACTCGGAGAAATGCGACTCCATTTGGGTTATTGTTGTGGTGACGAAATCCACCCATTTCCTTCGATCGGGGCGGCGTTTGGTGAGGACTATGCGGTGTACATCCAAGAGATAGTTAGAACGCACGGTGTCGGTGTCGATTATTTCGATAGGAGCCCGGTTCTGACTAACTGGAGATCTTTCGAAGGTCTTGGGACACGGTGAGTCTCGGCCTGACATTTCATCCTCGGTCGACGGCGGCAGAGCGCACTATCGGACAACGAGGATATCTGCGAGCTGCGTGATAGATTTCGTGGTAGTGGGAGGATCATTTGCCTCTTGTCGAGTTTGCTTATAACAACGGCTACCATTCCGATATCTGAGATGGCGCCATACGAGGCTTTATATGGCGGAAATGTAGATCGCCGATTGGTTGGTTCGGCGTGGGCGAGTACGATTAGTTGGCCCAGACTTGGTTCAGTAGGTTGTGGATAAAGTAAAGCTTATCCAGGAGAGACTGTTAGCAGCTCAGAGTCGGCAGAAGTCATATGCGGATAATCGACATCGGCATTTGGAGTTTCAGGTAGACGATTGGGTCTTCTTGAAGGTGTCACCCATGAAGGGTGTGATGAGATTCGGTAAGAAGGGGAAACTCAGCCCAAGGTACATTGGGCCCTACCAGATCGTCCGTAAAGTGGGACAGGTTGCTTATGAGTTGGATCTGCCATCAGAGTTAGAGGCGGTACATCCGGTCTTCCATGTTTCTATGTTGCGGAAGTGTATCGGAGATCCAGCGAGAGTTTTTCCTACTAGTGAGGTCCAGGTGACAGAGGGGTTATCGTATGAGGAGAGTCCCATAGCGATACTCGATCGCCAGGTCAGGCGACTGCGGACCAAGGATGTAGCTTCCGTCAAAGTCCTGTGGAGAAATGATAACCGGGAGGAGATGACTTGGGAAGCGGAGGAGGACATGTTGAGGAGGTATCCTCACTTATTTCCTATACCTTCAGGTATTTCATTTTGCCCTTACTTGTCAGGTTTTAATTGAAGTGTTTCTTTTGCTTAAATGCTTTTATGTGGCCATGAGTGGCATTTTTGGTATGTCGGGGCTGTGAAAGGAAACTATGTCGCTAATTGTAAGTGTGACTCCGAAAGAACATTCGGGGATGAATGTTTCTAAGGGGGGAAGAATGTTACACCCCGTAATCGCAGGACATGTTTTAAGAACGTAAGTAAGAACTCACAAATGTTAAGGATTGGAGACTTGTAAAAATTTATCGGAAATTATGAAATTGTCGGAAAAACATTGTGTGGTGTCGAATGGGAGGGCGACACGTGTCACCCCCCCTTAGCTATGCCTTGGACGAAATGGCATGGCCAATATGGTCATTTACCATAAGTCTTCTAAGGCTAAGACTTGCAACTTGTAGCATGAGTTTATTGACTAAAGTCAAAGGTCCCACCTTGGTCTTGATATTTAGCAAGACTACATCTAAACCACCCATGTGTTATTATCATAACCCTCCAAGGTGCTATATATTACTACTAGTAGTGCTAGAGAGAGCCAACACTTAGAAAAAAATTGCACAAATTGAAGAACATAGGCAAGGTGCTCTCGGGTTTCATCAAAAAAAAAAGAGAAAATCTTTGTTTGTGATCCATTTAGCTCCCCACTTTAAACCAAGGTTCTTATGTGTATTGTAAGCAAGTCTCAATAGAAACATCTTGGAAAAAGATAGTTTTCGGGTTAGTCGCAAGCGAAAACCTAATGGTCTTTCTAGGTTTTGTTTGGAGATTTGAAGAATAATTGTTGGTGTTGTTCTAAGGGTCTCAACAAGCGGATTGAAGTGTCTTGGAGAGGTTCTAAACTACTAAGGAGCGACTTCGGATTGGAGTTGATTTCATATTCGTGAAGGTATAATCTTGTCTTTTAAAGGTGTTACAAGATTACATATTTATATGGTTGTTGTTAGCTTTGTATGTTGCGAGCATGAAGTTGTTATATTGAAGTTATAAGGATTATGGATTGATTATAGCCTTGGAAATCCGAAATGTAATGTAAGCCATGACTAAGTTGAATTACAATTTAATCGTTGTTAGAATCGTCGCATGTTACTTACTTAAAGATTATGGTTATTATAATCAAATGCGACTTGATATCATGTTATGCTACCAATATGGTTTGAAATGGAAATTGGATAGAATTGGTATTGTTGAACTCAAGGTGGCCGAATTTGGACTTGTAGTTTGTATTGTTTGGTTATTCATTTGCATTGGACTACCTTCTATATAATTGTGAGCCAATTGGGGCTGTCTAGTTAGTCATTTGCATTGGACTACCTTCTATATAATTGTGAGCCAATTGGGGCTGTTTAGTTAGTCATTTGCATTGGACTGCCTTCTATAATTGTGAGCCAATTGGGGCTGTTTGGTTATTGTATTTTCGGCCTTGAAAAAGGTGGCAAAGTGAGTAAATACAAAGGAGGTGTTGTCCGATTTTCCGTAGAAATTAGAGACTTAACACTTATAATATTCTACGTTTGAAGTAAGGCTTTAATAGACGTATTGTGAATATTATAGGTTGACATAATCTGGCGGGACTTCGTACTTGGCAAGGGGTTTGACCCGACAAGGTATGTAGAACTTTTCCTATCTTTGAGCATGACTAGTTTCACGTATATAGTACGGTAGACGTACAAGACTTTGACATTCTTTACTTGTTTTATGAAATGCCAAGTCGGGTGAGTTAGGAGATTAACTCACTTCTTTGAGAATATTAAAGATGTCTTAAGTCTTGTTAAAGATAAGGGACTTGAAGAATTTTAAAGTATGTAATACTTGGGTCGTTTAAAGCGATAAGTCCCTTGGATAGGAAATTGTACATGACTAAGGTATAAAGTGAATATAACGACTTTATGGGGAGTTGGTTATATTGACTTTATGGAAAGATAAATGACTTGATTTAATGGAAGGCAATTCGATTTTAAGGCATCAATTGCCTAAGGTTTTATAAGACACGAGTCACTTGATTTAGAAGCCATATTTTATTTCTAAAAGTATTGTGACTTGTCTTGAAAAGAAATTGTCACTTGATACTACGGCTAGTAGTATCTTGGAAGTTTTATAATGAAATGAGTCATTTTAAAAGAATAGAAGTACGTAGTACTTTGGGTTAAATTCCCGGATTTTCATAAAGACATTTTAGTGCCTTAAGTAAACTAAAATGAGAGTGTATATGAACAAGAATAGTAAGAAGTTAGGGGATTTCTTAACTTGCTTATATATTGTATGATAAGCCGATAGAGCTTATGTTATGTGTGATAGCCGGATTTGGGCTAGGGATATATTATTCGTTGCGGGGTCATTCCCCGGGATTGTGGCATTGTATATTTCCGTGGATTTGCTAACCACGATGCGAGGAATACCTCATGCGAGTCCGTAAGGGCTTATGCGGGTGAAATAGTCCCATGCGGGCGGGTCCAGCCTATGCGAGGAATACCTCATGCGAGTCCGTAAGGGCTTATGCGGGTGAAATAGTCCCATGCGAGGAATACCTCACGCAGGTCCACTGGACCTATGCGGGTGAAATAGTCCCAGGAGTAGGATTCCAATCCTATTTTTCGTTGTAAGTATACACCTATTTATACTCTCATTGTTAGTAAGGCACTGAGTACTGGAATTTTGTTAGCATACATGTCTCCGGCTTTCTTTTAAACTTATGTTGTAATTACAGTACTTTCCAGTTTTGCATACTTAGTACATATTGTGTACTGACCCCCTTCCTGGTGCGTTAAATCTGCGAGGAAAGGAGTGGTAAGGTGCATGGATCCACATTCTTAGGATCACTTATCGGACGTCGGAAGCTCCATCCTCCGGAGGCTTTTCTTTCTTTTGGTACAGTCTTGTCCCTGATGTTGTAGATTATGTACATTCGAGGTATGGCGGCCCTGTCCCGCCACGATTGTTATTCACAAGTGCTGTATTCACCTATGTGGTTGGGCTATAAGAATTGTGTTGTAAAGTTGTACTTTTGACCTTGTTTATATTATGGAAGGCGGCCTTATCGGCTAGCCTGTGTTGTTATATTATTTACACATGTGTTTATGTTGTGTATGTTCATTGCTATTCTCAGCGTACACTGAGCGGGGTGCGGGTAGGGCACGATCGCGGCCGATTGGTCGTGACAATAACTCTTAAGCTTTTTGTTTTAAAAACAAATATTCTTCTTCTTTCAAAAATGATTTATAATTCTTTTTGAAAGACTTCAAGATTCTTATTATTTAGACTCAAGTCAAAAGACGTCAAGTAAAACGATGTTCAGTTAACACACGTACGTCTACCGTACTATATATATACTTTAAAATATCATGCTCAAGGGTATAGGAAGAATCACATACCTTCTCGCGAAATTCACCCGCCAAGTCGAATATGTCGCGCAGAGTATCAACCTATAATAGTCAACACGTCTATCAACGTCTCAGACTATTTTGTATAAAGTTCTAAGCGAGAGGGTTCTCTATTCTCACGGAAAATTGGCGACTTCCCTACGTGAAGCTACCAAGTCTCTGTAAATCTGATCCCATGTAAGTCTGATTTAATTCTTATTACATTATACCGCCTACTGTGATTACGATTCAATTCTATTCTTTAATATCCTTCATATCTTATACTCAAGTCTTAACTATTCTTATATGTAATATCCAATTACAATAGAAGGACAAAAGTATTTACCTCGATAAGCCCAAAATTATCCAAGTTAAATGTCGATCCTGAGCAAGGTTTAGCTCCTAATTTGCACGCTCCTATAGCTCCAAGAAACCCTTAGAAGTTTCTAACAACTTCTACTAAAATACTAAAAGAGATTTGGGGCTAGGGTATTTTGGAATAGTAACTATACTTGGAAGACAACTTTCAAAGGAGGGGGTACTCGGCCGAAGCCACTAGGCGAGCGGGGGGAGAGGGGTGGTTCGGCTAGGGGTTCCAAGAGGGGGGGGGGAAGGCGTTGGACGAGAGAGAAACTAAGGGAAAGTTGATTTGTGGATGAAGAATTCATCAACTCAAGGGGGGTATTTATAGGGCTTTCAAGGGCCAAGATGAAGCCAAGTGGTAGGCAAGTGTAAGGTGGAGATTTGCACAAGTGCACCCTAGCCCTACTCCTCAAATCACTCAACAAACATTGACCCAAGTTTTAGGCCCCAAAACCATGCCAATCGTCCAAGGCATTTGCCCCCTTTGCCGTCCACTTGAGGGTGACAAGTGTCACCCTCTCGTTGGTCCAAAATGTTTCATCTCTCGGAAAAATCCGCAAAAATTATAAATGACATAGCCGTAATTTTCCCTACGCAAGTTTTGGAAAACGTTTCGTCGGAAAACCATTCGTTTCGTGAGTTGTGCCCAAATTTCGCCCATAGTGCCTTTCTTAAGGCTAAACTTTTGTAGTACGCCCTTACGTACATACTCTGGAAATACGGGGTATAACATTCTACCCTCCTTAGAAACATTCGTCCCGAATGTTCCTTCCCAAGACAGATAACGATAAGGTTTCTCATAACTTAAACAGTTTGCAAATGCCACACATGGCCAATCTGACACTTAAGCAATTATGACAATGAAAATTTACAAGTAGGAAAGTGAGTTACACAGGTGTGGGGAATAGGTGAGGATACTTACGCCTGTGTCCTCGACTTCCGCGTCATCTCCTCCCGAGCTCGTTCCGCCACAAGACTTTGGCGGAAGCCACGTCCTTGCAGACGCCTAACTGACGATCGATTATCGCTATGGGAATCTCCTCATACGATAACCCTCGGTCACTGGACATCGTCAATCGGGTGCACTCTAGATGGATCCCGATACATCTCTCCGGCATAGAAACATGAAAAGCTGGATGACCGCCTCCGGATCGGACGGCAGATCCAACTCATAGGCAACCTTGCCTACCTGCGGACAATCGTCGGCCCGATGTACCTTGGTGAGTTTTCCCTTTCTTCCGAATCTCATCACACCGCCATGGGTGACACGCTAGGAAAACCAATCATTAACCTCGAACTCGGATCTGACGGCGATGATCTGCATATGACTTCGGCCGACTCGGTACATCGAACCGCTCTCGGATAAGCTTCACCTTATCCACTCGCACCAAATCTGGTCCCACTCGCACCTCGCCCACATCAAACCAGCCTATCGGCGATGCACTTCCTCCCATACAAGGCCTCGTAAGGCGCCATGAATCTGGAGTGGTAGCTATTATTATACGAGCTCAACTAGAGGCAAATGATCCTCCCGGCTACCCACGAAGTCAATAACACGGCTCGCGACATATCCTCGAAGTGCGGATAGTGCGCTCGGCTGTCCGTCTGTGCGTGGATGGAATGCGGTGCTCGAGCTCACTGCGTCCCTAAACCCTACGGAAAGACCTCCAGTTAGCGTAAGCGGGCTCCTCATGCGATATGATCGAAATAGGGACTCCATGCGGTGACGATCTCTCGGATGTAAAGTGCGGCATAATCCTCGGTAGAAAAAGTCGATCTGACGGGAAGAAAGTGGGCTGATTTCGACTGTCGACGATAACCCGTATAGAATCATGTCTCCTCCGAGTGCGAGGTAATCCCGTGATAAATTCCATGTTGATCACCTCCCACTTCGGTCGGGATCTCGATAAATGCGCAACAAACCACCGGCCTCGGTGCTCTATCTTCACTGCGACAACACGGGCCGAGCTACAAACTCTGCAACGTCCTCTTCAAGCCATCCCACCAATAAGCGGATCTAAGGTCGTGGTACATCTTGGTCGACCACGGATGGATGAGTAACGGCGTTGTGTGCTTCCCTAGAACTGCTGCCAAGTCACGCAATATGGAACACACAACTGGCCTCAAACCTTAGCACTTATCGGTGCTACCTCAAAAGGACCGCCTCTCACGAAGAGCGTATCACGGTACCGTGTCAGCCGGATCCTCAAATTGTTGCCTCTTCGCTCTCCGGCGATGGAAGACTCGGCAACCTCTCGAACTCGAACCCCACTGCTATCAGAATCAATTAGTCGGACTCCAAGGCTCGCTAACGGGTGTAACTCGCGGACCATGGCCTCCTCTGCATGCGCACATCCGATAGACTCCCATCGACCTACGACTAGGCATACGCGCCACAACATTGGCCTTCCCGGGTGAGTGCGGGATGTCGACATCGTAATCCTTGAGCGGCTCTAACCACCGTCTCGCCGTAAGTTCAGCTCACTCTGGTGAAGATATCTTGGAGGCTCTTGTGGTACGTATAAATATCCCACATGAACCCCATACAAATAGTGCCTCCGGATCTTGGCGTGAATCACGCTGCCCGACTCCAATCATGGGTGGGGTAGTTCTCTCATGCTTAATTTGTCGGGATCGTGACGCTATAACCTTGCCTGCTGCATCAACACACATCCCAACGATGCACGGCGCGTCACAATACCGACATAGCCGTCTGGACCTCCGGAAGAGTAAGAACGGGCGATCGTCGATCTCTCGCCGATGGCGAAACCACTGCTCACGCGCGTCAGTCCACGAAACTTAGCGCTCCGAGTCAGCCTAGTCGATGGTGCGAGATAAGCAAACTTCTCTACGAACGCGATAATAATAACTCGAGGCGAGCGTGAACCTGCAGCCGGAGTAGTAGGTCTAGGCCAACTCATTGCGCCGATCTTGGTCGTATCACCCGAATGTCATCGCCCGACAATATGCCCGAAAAAGCCACGAAGTTAACAAAACTCACGTTTGGAAAACTTAGCGTACAATCTTTAGTCTGGAGAACTCTCGACGGTCTTAAATGCTCTGCATGCTCCTGCTCTGAGCGAGAATAAACCAAGATGTCATCAATGAACACTATTACAAACGTGTCCAAAAATGGTTTGAACACTCGGTTCATCAAATCCATGAATATCGCCAGAGCATTTGTCAACCCGAAAGACATAACCAGAACTCATAGTGCGTCTGCACTGGTCCGAATGCGATCTAGGGACATCCGCCTCTCTGCACTTTTGATGATAGCCCAATCGCAGATCAATCTTGGAAAAATATCTCGCACCACCGTGATCGAACAAATCATCAATCACGGGAAGGGTATCATTCTTAATGGTCACCTTGTTCATTGCTGTAATCAACACATGCGCGGCGTCCGTCTTCTTCACGAACAATAGGCGCTCCCGGGGAGAAACACTAGTCGATGAAGCCGCTTCTCCGGCCAAATCTCTCGGTGGTCCTTCAACTCTCAAATCGGCGGTGCCGTTACGTATGGCGGAATGGAAATAGGCGAGTGTGCGCAACACATCTATACAAAGCGATCTCCTCTCGGAGGATGCAGGAGGTCGTGCGAAACACGTCCGGGAACTCTCGACTCTGGGCGTGAAAATCTGGTACATGACCTCGAGTATCAAACACCCGAATGAGATGGTAGATATACCGCTTCGCACCATCTTCCTAGCCTTGAGGTAGGAAATAAACCTACCGCCGGCGATCTGATGTTCCTCCCACTCACCAACGGCTCCTGCGAAGCTGGAACCGTACCACTCTCACTGAAGTCTACATTGGCGTGGCAAGACGCTAGCCAATCCATACCCGTGATCACATGAAATCGGTCATATCCAACTCTATCAAGTCGGCTAGGAGTCGACGGCGCATATGGTCACCGGACAAGCCCTATATACCGCCGAGCTACCCGAATCACCATGGCGTAGCTACCTCGAAAGGGTCTATGGACTCGAGCTCTATCCACATCCTCACAGCAATATGGGGAGATATATGGGGCCAGTAGAACCGGATCTATCAAGGCATACACGTCACAACATGAGCGATAAAGTACGTGGCGACATCGGTGAGCCTCACGGTCTGCCCGGTGGACAAGGCATAAATGCGATTACGAGGACGCTAGAAGCTGGGACCGCGCCCACGACCTGCCGCGACCTGGCGGCCACGAGTACCACGCCTCGGGGCGATAGCATGGAGATGAAGAAGACCGGCGAAAGACCACAGGGCGACCCACCTGCAGCGCCGCTTGGTCGGACGGCTCTCGCAAAGTGACGGTGGCGCGCGTAACAAACTCCGGAGCGGTACCACAATTCCGTAATGGGATCTACGCATCGGCCTGGCGAGGAGGTGGTCGTCGGCAGCCTCTCTGCTACTGGGCGTCACGAAGTCCCGGGGCCCTGATGCGCCCTCGAATATCGGTATCACGAGGCGGTGTTGGAATGCTCTGTATTGTTGTGGTGCAAATCTAGGTATTCTTGGCCGTCCACCGATAGCTACCAAAAGACCACTGCCGTCTGGTCTTAACCTGCTTTGTCTGTCAACCCGTGGCCTCTACGCTCGCCGCATCCAAGTGCATGAGCTGCGTGCGGGTAATGTCCATGCTGGTGAAGAGCCACACCCGCACAAGACTTCGGCCATATAATCATCTAGCGGTGGCGTAGCGATGCACCATCCTCATATCTTACGCAGCGGGGACATATCGAGCCAGCGAATGAACTCAGCGTTGTACTCTAGCGTACCTGACAACAAAAATGTCGGCGTGCCCTCGCCATGCGGAGGCAAGAAGTGGGTGAGAAAAGCCTCGAGAACTTCGTCCCAGTAGGCGGGGGCGCGTGCTCTCCCGGATAACTCCGTGAATCAAACCAATCATTGCGGTATCACGCGGCCTATGTGAACAGAAGATCACGGACTCGGTCTGAAGCCTTGATCACTCGCATTATCCTCTGTACCTGACGGATGAACTCCTGCGGATCATCCTAAGGCCTCGACAATAGAACTCTGGCGGGCTCTGACTGAAAATCCGTAGCCTCAAATGTCCGATCTCGGGTGAACCACGACGCTGCTGGGCCCAGGCTGCTGCATCCGGCTATCCTCATGTCGGCGCGATCTGTCGATGGCGGGCGTCTCTGCGTAACCCGTCTAAATGCGCTCCGGTGTGGGGTGGAGGTGTAAGTCTTGTGGTCTCATCGCCCTGCTGCGGCCTAAATCCTGCTGGGGGCGGCGTCGTGGAACTTTGCCTCGGATATAGGCGGGCACGAGCCTCGTGACTCGGTGTCACTGGCGGCTCCGCCATGCCTTGCCGCCACGGGCGGGTTGCCTTACGTGGAGGCATAGCGTTAAAAGGAAATACGTTAGAGGGTCCAACTTATAACACTCTAAGGCCGCGATCTCGGTGAGAAGAATGAAACCAATCCTAAATATCATATAGCCTCACGATTATTGGTGTGGTGCACAACGTCGATAATCAAGACTACTAGATACGATGCGTAGACACTTTCCAAGATTAAGCGCTCGATACCACTTTTGTCACGACCCGTTCGGGGCCGTGGCGGTGTCTGCCGGACACCCAGTAGTCATCGTAATGTGGAATATAAAAACAAGACAAGAAACAAATTTAAATTAAGACACCGTTTATCGAGAAAAGTCGCCTTCGGCGTATATATATAAACCAAAATCTGGCGATTACATCCCAACTGCACAATAGGACTCTGAACCTCTGGAAGTAAACAATTCAGCGGGACGGGGCCCATACACTGAATGTACATAACTATCTACAACAGGAGATCATACCCAAAAGTCGAGCCTCGGAGAAGATGGAGCTCGACACAAAGAAAGATCCTGGGCGAGGATCCGCTACTTGCTTCCACTTTACTGCGGCATGAGCGCGGCCCCAAGGAGAGTCGATCAACGGTACCAAGTATGTGAAGCGTAAAGTACTTAAATGAAATCATATCATTTTAAAACCAATTTTACAAATGTGTACAAAACAACCAATGTAACGCGCATAGTGCCACATCCTAAACAAGAGCAATAATAGGTAAGCTATGCAGGTCTTTTCTAGGATGCGAATGATCGAAGCAAGGCCAATCGCCCATAGTATCATTATGCATGCCTAATCACGGACTCCGCGATCGCATGGGCCACTCGCGTAGGCGCGTGAGGTATTCCGCGTCGAGGGTAGCTACTCCTCGGCATCGTCCCGGACTCGTAGTCGCGTAGCCCACATAGACGCGCATGACCATAAAGGCCGCTTAACCTGGAACTCTCGTAGCTCCGCATAGGTCTCCTGGACCCGCATGAGGTATTCTCGAATAATGGTCCCAGACCGCCTGAGTCTACCCCGCATCGGAGGGCAGCTTAACCCCCGGTATCATGTCAAGAGGTGAGTGATATAATACTAACATAGCGACTTATCGTTAAACAACATAAGCCTGACGAATACCCTCTTATACAAGCGTTACATGACACTAACACCACGTAGCATCATAATATGTCTACTCGTCAAACCATCTTTTTATACTTTCCAGAAATCAATACAAGTCTTTTATAAACACATAAGTAAACTGTTCATTTTCTCTTTCTTAAGTCGTTATACCTAACTTCCCGTAAAGCTAGTATAACTCTTAAGCTTTTGTTTTAAAAACAAATATTCTTCTTCTTTCAAAAATGATTTATAATTATTTTTGAAAGACTAGATTCTTATTATTTAGACTCAAGTCAAAAGATGTCAAGTAAAACCATGTTCGATTAACACACGTCGTCTAGTACTATATATATACTTTAAAATATCATGCTCGGTATAAGAAGAATCACATACCTTCCGAAATCCACTGCCAAGTCGAATATATGTCGCAGTATCAACTATAATAGTCAACTACGTCTATCAGCGTCTAGACTATTTTGTATAAAGTTCTAAGCGGAGGGTTCTACATTCTCACGAAAAATTGGCGACTTCCCTACGGTGAAGCTACCCAAGTCTTGTAAATACGATCTATGTAAGTCTGACAATTCTTCTTACATTAAACCGCCTACTTGTGATTACTGATTCAATTCTATTCTTTAATATCCTTCATATCTTATACTCAAGTCTTAACTATTCTTATATGTAATATCCAATTACAATAGAAGGACAAGAGTATTTACCTCGATAAGCCCAAAATTATCCAAGTTAAATGTCGATCTGAGCAAGGTTTATCTCTAATTTGCACACTCAGATAGCTCAAGAAACCCTAGAAGTTTCTAACAACTTCTACTTAAATACTAAAAGGGATTTGGGGCTAGGGTATTTTAGAATAGTAACTATACTTGGAAGACAACTTTCTACAAAGGGTGCTCGTAGAAGCCACTAGGCTAGAGGGTGAGAGGGTGTTTCGGCTAGGGCTTCAAGAGGGTGGGAGAAGGCTTTGGGCGAGAGAGCAACTAAGGGGAGGAGTTTTAAGACTTGGAAAGTTGATTTGTGGATGAAGAATTCATCAACTCAAGGGGTATTTATAGGGCTTTCAAGGGCCAAGATGAAGCCAAGTGGTAGGCAAGTGTAAGGTGGAGATTTGCACAAGTGCACCTAGCCTACTCCTCAAATCACTCAACAAACATTGACCCAAGTTTTAGGCCCCAAAAGCCAATCTGTCGTCGAGGCATTTGCCCCCTTTGTCGTCCACTTGAGGGTGACAAGCTTCACCCTCTCGTTGGTCCAAAATGTTTCATCTCTCGGAAAAATCCGCAAAAATTATAAATGACATAGCCGTAATTTTCCCTACGCAAGTTTTGGAAAACGTTTCGTCGGAAAACCATTCGTTTCGTGAGTTGTGCCCAAATTTTGCCCATAGTGCCTTTCTTAAGGCTAAACTTTTGTACGTACGCCCTTACGTACATACTCTGGAAATATGGGGTATAACAAACACCAATTCTTATCCAATTTCCCTTTCAATCCAATTTGTTAGCATAACATGACATCAAGTCGCAATCAATTATAACTACTATAATCTTCAAGTAAGTGACATGCGACGATTCTAATTAACGACCAAATTGTAATCCAACTTCAAATGGCTTATATGATATTTCGGTTTTTAGGCTACAATCAATCCATAATACTTATGAAACTTCAACACATATACTTCATGCTAGCAAACATGTAAGGCTAACAACTATATATAATCTTGTAACACTTTAAGAGACAAGATTATTACCTCAACGAGTCTTAGTCCAACTTCAAATCCAAAGTCGCTCCTTAGCAACTTAGAGCCTCTTCTTGACACTTCAATCCACTACTTGATACCCTTAGAATAACACAAACAAATTTCCTTCAATCTTCCCAACAAAACCTAGAAAAGCAACTAGGTTTTCATCTTGCGACTAATACGAAAACTATCTTTTTCCGGGATTTTTCTATTGAGATACCCTTACAATACCCTCATGAACCTTGGTTTAAAGTGTGGAGCTTAATGGACAACAAACAAAAAAAAAATCTTTTTCTTGGAGTGAACCCGAGAGCACTCTCAAAGTGTTCTTCAAATTCTTAAAATTTTTTCTAAGTGTAGAAGTTAGTCTTGTTACACCCCGTAAGTCCAGGACATGTGTAAGAGAGTGTATGTAAGGAATCAAGACTTGAAAATTGGTACGAAAGGAAGAATTGTTTTTCCGGCGGAAAATCTTACGAACGTCGGAAAGGAAAAATGTTCGTTGTTGAGAATTGGATTCTCAAAATGCATTATTTGAAGAGAATGGAACTTATTAGCATTATGGAAATTTATTTTTACGGATTTGGTCATGTGGGGCCCACCCGAGGAATTTTACGTTTTGTGGGGCCCACGAGGGTTACGAAATTTTATGGACGAATGAGAGGGTGACACGTGGCACCTCCACCACTTAGTCTTGGACGATTTTTGCAAGGCTAAAATGGTCATTGACCATTGTTAAAGATCAAGTCTTCAAGCTTGAGATTGTTGACCAAGGTCAACTTGTCACTGCTATTTAATTAATGATCCTCATCCAAGCCACACATTTGTTATAATCTAAGACTTCCATTGTGTTATATAAGCATACTACTAGTGCAAGACTTGTCTTCAACACTTAGAAAAATTAGAGAATATTTGTGCCAAGAAATTGTGCTCTCGGGTTTGGTCTAGTTCCAACAAGAAAATTTTGTAGTTTTGATCCATTAGCCACAAGACTTAAACCCAAGGTCCCTAAGGGTATTGTAAGGATATCTCAATAGAAAGATTTCGGAAAAGTGGTGTTTTGCATTATTAGTCATGGCGAAACTTAAGGAGTTCTTCAACTTTGAAGTTGGAACTTGAAGATGGGTTCTTGTAGGCTTCAGGGAGTGCTTGGGCGGATTGGAACATAAGGAAAGGAGCTAAGAATTGCTAAGGAGCGACTTTGAATCTTGGAAATTTTAAGGGCTTATAAAGGTATAAATCTTGTCGTTTTAGCAATTAAGGTCTACTTATTGTTGTAGCTATGGATATTAGCAAGCATGAGGTATATATTATGAAGTTTGATAAGTATATTGGCTATTGGAACCCTAATCCGAAAATTAGCATGTTTAGCCTTAAGATTACAATTCAAGTAGATTATTCGTTTAAAGTAACGCGTGTTGTGTAAGAAGGAAATTGTAGTTGTTGAAGTTGTTTATAGCTATATAACATGTTAGACCTTAGAACTTGGATTTGGAAGGATTGGAAAAGACTTAGTGTTGTGGCCGAGAGTGGCTTGAATATGGAACTACTTCGTATTAATTGTGGGGCGGAATTTTACACGTATTGTAAGGCGTGTAATCCCCTTTGTTTGGTTGTTGTTTTGAGCCTTAAATGTGGCGTGTTGGTTATTGTATTCGGCCTTGAAAAGGTGGAAAAGTGAGTAGAAACAAAGGAAGTCTTTGCCAGATTTTCCGTAGAATTAGAGGCCAGTATACTTAGTATTATTCTCGTTAGAGACTAGAAGTTGATAGTCTTGTTGTGACCATTATAGGTTGACACTTCTCGTGGCGTATTCGAAGCAGCTTGTGGATTTAGCGAAAAGGTATGTGAACCATCTCCTCTTCTAGCATGATTCCTTAAGATAAAGAAAGTATGTCCTACTCCTTAAATGATTCATTCCTTGGTTGTATTTGGATTGCCTAAAATAGAATTTGTTCTATGTACTTCCTTGATTGTACTTTGATGTTTAAATTGTAAGATGTTATAATCCATTTCCTTAGTGAAGTTTGGATTCTCAAAAGTGAAAGTATTTTACTTAAAGTACATAGAGTCTTGAAAAGGAAGTGGTTTCCAAATCTTTTGGCTAGTGCCTTAGCTCCAAAACCTAAGGGTCGTTATAATGACTTTAGAGAGTCAAAGGAGTGATTTACTTAATTGTTTTAAGAGGAGAAATGACATGAGTTAAGAGAAGAAACTTGTTTTCTAAATATTAAGAGACTTGAAGTATTTTGAAAGTTAAGAACTTGATTTGTAAGTATGTGATACGTGGTTTTAAGTATAAGTCTCTTGGTTATAAAAAGGTGTCACGACCCGTTCCGGGGCCCGTGACCGGTGCCTTACCCCGGGCACCCAAGTAGACATACATCAGAGTAATCAGCAGAACATAAAGACAATACATGAAACGGTGTAATAAGACGGTGAAATAAGAAGACAGGCTAACCAAAAGCGGTTACCTTGGTATATATATAAATAGCAACTTTTCAACATGAGCGGTTTAATCCTTTTTACAAACCACGCTTGGCGATTACTACAGACCTCTAAGAATGATACGACAACAATGGCGGGACGGGGCCCACCAAACCCACGAATGTAAACACTTACGGCGGCGGACTATACCACTGATAAGCCTCGGAAAGCGGAGCTTCCCAAATGGCTGTGACCGAGCTAGGATCAACGGCGGTGTACCTCGACTGCGGCATGAGCGCAGCCCAGAGAGTCGATGCAACAGTGCAGTATGTGAAACTGAAAATACATCGTAAATGAAATCATAGTGATCATATAAAGCGGAGACATGTATGATAACCAAACTACGATTTACAAAGCGATCGTATCAAGTTAGGGACTCACGCCCTCAGTCATCACTAAGTATAACAATGGGTCTCGGGCCCACATCAATCATGCCCGTGGAATACCTTTCTCGCTGCCGCGATCTATGATATAAAAGCACCAAGGAACACACATGAACACGGGTCCACCGTGTATGCATAATAAAGCTGTGCGGGGTAAATGCGAAGGCATGGCCGGCTACTAAAAACCCAGTACCAACGAGGTCATGAATCGTATCGTAAGATCTGTCTAGACCGTTACATGATCAAAGGCGGCCACTTGCCCGCGGTATCGATCAATGCTGGCGTCTAACCTGGAACTCCGCGACTCCGCATAGGCCAATCTCATCGGCCCGCGTGAGGTATTCCCGCGTCGAGGGTAGCTACTCCGGCGTCGTCACGGGCGCGATCCGCGTAGCCACGCGTGGACCGCGTGCCCGTAAGGGCGTCGCTAACACGGAACTCTGCGTAGCTCGCGTAGGCCGGGACTGCGTGAGGTATTCTCGAATCATAGGTCCATCGACCCTTTGAGTCTACCCGCGTCGGAGGCGGCAACCGGAATCATCTCAAGAGATGAATGCCACAATACTATCATAACGGCGATAGTTAATAAGCGCGATCAAGGGAAACCCCTTCGCTGAAACATCACAAGATACTAACACACGTAGCAAAACAAAACGTTTACTTATCAAAGCAATCAAGAAAGTATTACAAGGCTATCACAAACCAAAACAATCAAGTTGTTCACAAAAATTACCTTATACTATATGATTAACAAAATCGGGTTTTATCCCCAAAGTACTTCATACATTAACTCTTTAAAAGATCGTTACTTTC
Source organism: Przewalskia tangutica (assembly GCA_029844215.1). NCBI lineage: Eukaryota > Viridiplantae > Streptophyta > Magnoliopsida > Solanales > Solanaceae > Przewalskia > Przewalskia tangutica. Next base: position 12,810,661 of record CM056737.1, read on the forward strand.
GCGATGTCACACCATACGTAGTATAAAATAGAGTGACTATCCTTTTAAAGTAAATCAATTACTTCTCTTTGTAAAATCAAGTAGCAACATTCTTTTCTAATGATCAAGTTTGCCTATTTTCCAATGTTCAAGTTTCTCATTTTAGAAATGTTTAGTAGTTCATAGTCTTATTCATTTGAGAATATAATTCTCCTTAAAACTATCTGAGAAACATAAGTCTTATATGTGAGTAGGATATTCTTGTTTATAACAATCTTATTACTGACTTCATGATCTAGGAAATATCATTTTGTCTCATCTTAGCTTATGCGGATGGAAGTTTCTCTTGGTTTTAATAATACTTTATTAGTCAAAACATTTCCTTTTATTAGCAGCTGCGGTGGTTTGTCGATACATTCGATTTAGAAATCGAGTAAAACATTCTTAAGCGTTATACCTAACTTCCCATAAAGCTAGTATAACTCTTAAGTTTTCAAAAACCAAGTATTACTTGAAGTTCTTTATTAACACATAACAGCGGTTATAGTTCAAATCGGTACCTTTTAAAAACCACATGTATTTTCTTACCAACGTAATTTATTATAACTAACTTCCCATAAAGTCGTTATAACACTTTATGTTTTAAACCAATCACATACATTTAGCACGTATGCGTCTCTGTACTACATAGTTCACACATATCATGCTAGAAGAGATAGGAAGAGGTTCACATACCTCGCGACGATTATCGACTAATAGCAAAAGCGCTCAGTACCTCAAACCGGCTACTCCTAAGCCAAGTAGATCGCCCCGCATAGTACTTCCACCTATCAGGCCACAAGCCGCTTATTAACATAAGGTCTCTTCGTAGAACATTTTACAGAAAATTCAGCGACCTCCCCATGACGGCGTAAATCTCCTCTCTATCGAGGCTACTGAAGCCAACCGGGGTTATACATCAACCCTAACGGTACAATTCTACTCCACGGTACTACTTCACAAGTCTCTTTATGTCTGACCTAAGTAATTACGATTCGGTAATCTTCTTTAAATACGAGGCTTAAGTCGCGAAGACATTCTGTAAGTATTATTCGAGCTTAAGTCAAAAGACATTGCCAATAACTACGTTGATTCTATATATAGTATACTTCAACTATATATTCTAACAATATGTAATTTCCAATTACAATAGAGGACAAGATATTTACCTCAAATAAGCCCATAATTATCCAAGTATAAAGTCGATCTGGGCAATCGTTTAGCTCGACTCAGCGCTCAACCCGCTCGAAACTACCCTTAGAAGTTCTAACCAACTTCACAAACTACTCCGACTAACATGGAGATTTTCCTTAGGGTTTCGTTTAGAGGCTAAAGGGACGTATAATAGTATTTTAGGGCTTTTCAGTATAGAGTACTTTGGAAATACTACAAGGTATTTGGGCTAAAGTATTTGGGTATTATAACAATACTTGAAGAGTATTTCTACCAAGGGGGTAGTATTTCGACTAGCACAACTAGGCTAGGGGTTGCTCGGCCAAAAGGCCACTCGAAGGGGAGGAGTTGGGCGAGACAACTACAAGGAGGAGTGTTTTGAGTCTAGGAATTTGCTCAAGTGTGGATGAAATAACCTTTCATCAACTAAGGGTATTTGTCACGACCCGACCAGGACGCGACTAGTACCCTAGGCAAATCACTGTCAGTATCACTGAGGAGAATAGCGGCGGATCATACATAACACATAACTTATAAAAAGTAAACATCACGGCCAGATAAAGTTTCCATAAAACATACTTAAACAAAAGTATAGTAGTACAATCTGGTTATTATAGCCAAAATTACATAGTTGACCAAAGAGCTCTATAGATAACAACTGTGGCGGGACAGGGCACCGCCTTACCCACTGAATTTACAAAATACCTATAGCATCAGGGATTATGCATACCTATATATAAGCTTAGGAGAATGGACTTCGACAGGAATAGTGATCCTGAGCGAGGATCCTCGATCGCTTACACCTGCGGCGTGAGCGGCCCAGGAAGGGGGTGGAGTACCTGATATGTACCAAATATGCAATGGGAAAATCTTTGTAATATGATATCATAAGTCTAAAAGCAATTTGGAGTCATGGAAGACAATAAAATACCTTTTCTTGTGCCTTACTAACAATGAGAGTGACAAGTATATATACATATATAATCTTGCATAAAATAGAGGCTCGTGATCAAAGCGGTACCTCGCGTAGTATCAAAAAGAAACCATCCTACTCACGGGACTATTTCACGCGTGGGTCTGTGGACCGCATGAAGTCACTCGCGTCGGTACTGCTAGGCGTCACGGGACTATTTCACCCGCGTAAGCCCATAAGGACTCGCGTGAGGTATTCTCGCGTAAGTGGGTAGCAAATCCACGGGCAATTGGTATAACGATCTTGGGGACTTTCCGCCGGATATACTCTTACCACAGAAGCAGATGGTATAACGATCTTGGGCCAGTACCTCGGATATACTCTTGCTGGAGCGGATGGTATAACGATCTTGGGGCTTGCCGCCGGATATACTCTTATCTCAGTGCGGATGGTATAACGATCTTGGATCTGCCCCTCGGATATACTCTTTACTCAAGCGGATGGTATGGCGATCTTGGGGCTGGCCGCCGGACATACTCTTACAACGAAGGAGGTGGTATGACGATCTTGGGGCTTGCCCGCCGGACATACTCTTACCTATCTGGTCAAATATATCATAATAATAATAAGTTAAGAAAACTTATAACTTCTTTTTAGTCTTGTTCACATACTCTTCATTTTAGTTTACTTAAGGCACTTAACCATATCTTTAATAAAGAACAGAATTTAACCCAAGTACTACATACTTGACTCTTTCAAAAGTGACTCTTCTTTATACATAAAGCCTTTGGGCAATTGATGCCTTTACATCAATTTGCCTCTTCATATAATTATCTTACTTAGAGTAAATCCCTTCTCATTAACCTTTTATGAAGCTAATAGACCAACTTCCCATAAAGTTGTTATATTAACTCTATACTTTAGTAAAATCATACTTTTCCCTTAACGAGGACTTATACGTTCTTAAAGCGAAAGTCATTTTATACTCAAAACAAGTAAGAACACCAAATCGGTAATACGTCTACCGTGCTACATAGTTTCATCTATTCATGCTCAAGAGATAGGAAAGCTTCACATACCTCTTTGGTCAATCCACTTGCCAAGTCGAACTACTGATAATATTTCAACTATAATAGTAAGTGATCACGCTTTGTTAACCTCTAATCTCAAGTAGAACAATCCAAGTTCTAAGTCACTAAATTCTATGGAAAATTGGGCGTTTCCTTGTTTCTACTCACTTTGCCACCTTTTCTCAAGGCCGAATTTATCATCCAAACACCACAATTAAGGCTCAACAATCCAACATTTTAAAGGGGATTACACATCCAACTTGGGTGTGTAAAATTCTGCCCACTAGTTACAACAATTTACTTATCACTTCTAAGGTAGTTTTAGGCTACAACATGCTCATAATCACTTCTTAGCCATTTCTTTCATACCTAAACCACATTTCTAACATGCAAGATTCTAGAAGCATTATTTACTACCACTGAGTTCTTTCTTCTAAACATCTGACACTTAGAACTAATTCTAAAGGAAGAAATGTTACCTTAAAGTTTAGCCAAAACTTATTCCAACTATTGCTAGCTTCCTTGCCAAGAACACCACCACAACAATGTCAACAAGCTAACCACAAGCTTCCTTTTCTTGCTCTTAACTTTCAGATTTTCTTGGGTTTTCTTAGAGAGAAGGAGGAGCAGATTTTAGAGAGAGGAGAGAGAGTGTGAAGATGAAAGATGGGAAGAATGACCAAGTCTTGGTCAATATATTGCATGTGAGAAAATCAGATGGGGGGACACTTGTCACCCTCCATGGTCTCTTTTAAAACAAAAATCAGATTTTCTAAGTTTTTCGCCCAAATTTCCGCCTCAGCGCGCAGCCACCTTCGGCGCATGGCATAAGCTCATGAGCTCTCTGAACTTTTCGGCGCGGCCCTAACATCATGGCGCGCGGCTACGCTTCTGCGACCTCGATACTTTGGCGCGCTGACTGCTCTGGCGCGTAGCCGTCGCTGCAGGAAGCATTTCTGCCATTGCGCTGAACTTGTAACTCTCATAACTTCCTACTCGGCGCCCTATCGGCGAGCGGTTGGTTGCGTTGGAATCAAGACTCAACGAACTACGTCCTGGGCCTTTAAAATGCTTAGGAACTCTCAACGAATCGGGTCATAACCGCCTCAAAGTTGACTAAAGCCGTCGGAGCGACCCGTCAACGTCGCCGGAAATTTTAAGTCTTACATACTTTAAATGCGTTTCCATACGTGGGGTCAGAACTACGGTATAACATTCTCCCTTAGAAACGTTCGTCAGAATGTTCCTTCTAGGCTTACTCAAATCACAACATCGGCATAGACCCTCTTAACTATTCATTCGTAATAAAGAAGCTCGAGAGCCACAACATCTGAAGCGTAAATGCTAAATCAAAACTAACAAGCGGGAAAGTAGGTTACACTGGAGGTATAGGGAATAAGTGAGATACTTCTTCATCATGTCATCCTCTGCTTCCACGTCATTTCCTCCTGTTTCGTTCGCCATAGGACGCCCAGCGGAGGCGCGTCTTTGTCAGAAGTCGTCTAACACGGACGATCGAGTATCGCTATGGGACTCTCCTCACGATAACTCCTCTGTTACTTGGACATCACAGAACCGGGTGCACTCTAGATGGATCTCAATACATTTCCGCAACATGGACACGTGAAAAGCTGGATGCACCGCCTCGAATCGGACGGAAGATCTAACTCGTGGCAGCGCACCACCTACGGACAATCTGTCACGGATGTACCTTGGGCTAAGCTTCCCTTCTTTCCAAATCTCATCCGCGCCGCCGTAAGGCGATACGCT